>OX104024.1:49576260-50176260 GCA_944470205.2 Schistosoma margrebowiei
AAGTCTTTACAGGATGCTAAACAGTAATAGGTTTCGTTTATTTAGTCGGGTTCACCAAGGGAGAATTATGGTCTACTATAATATTAGTACTGCCCTAATGATGGACCTAATCCTAAAATTGTAGATTTGTCGTGATATAACTGCCTAATCTGTAAGATATAAGGTAACATTCAACAGGGACCACGCCTGCATGACCAAGCCATGCCATCTGATCAATTAATTCAACTTATTTTTCCCGCCCTCATAATCGTCGGGTTTTTCCCAGTGTCAAATGTTGAATGAATATTTCCCATATTGTCTCATGTTAGGGCTTAATGCCACTACGGTCTCCCTGTGTTTTTAGTTAAGATGCTTCTGTAGATATATCTACTGTTCTTAATCTGATAGTAGCAATCTACTGGATTTGATTTGAATAGTTCACTTTCTTGATCGAAGGTTGGAATTATTGTAATATTAGAAAACGTTTGGAGACATTTATCCAACATGCACCCCTGCTTGCTAATTTCTACATAGTCAATGCTGTTCTACACATTACTTGTTTTCCTATTTGTAATTATATTATGATCTCTCTCACCCAATGACCACCATATTTATACTTATCATTTGTCTCACAATTCCATTTAACGTGAAAATTTATTCAGCCACACACCACATATTAGTCGTCCAAATATTAAGGATTTTATTTTGTTTTATATCACAAACAATCCAAGGTTCATATGCTATGATTTTAATTGATGTATGTTGCCTTAATCCTTGCCATTTTTGGATTACTAATTTGGATGCATAATTGTATAGACCATAAGTTCAATCCTTCATTTGCAAAACACCCATTAATAGTCTTATACTTTATTGTTCCTTCAATTCCACACCCATTACAGTCCGTTTCTATTCTCTTATGTTTATCTCAACCCTCTGCTGTCAGGCTTTTTACTTTCGACTGGCGTTACATATTACTTATATCTGTTAACATAAAGAGCATACACTGCAGTACTAACAAATGGAGCTGTTTGTCAAATCACTTGCTAGGATCAGGTATTTGCTCGAAACTTATTAGAATTCGCCCGAAAAATTTTCATTTGCATCCCAAAATGTCAGTGTGGCAAACCAAGATCATAAATATAGCTAGCAAATGGCAAGGTACTGACTCTCATAGTTTCAAATATTATCCCATGTTTGTACTGAAAGGGTTCAGGAGTAAAATATATTGCAACATATATTTGAAATTGGTAATTTAAAAATGGGCAAAAAGTGAAGTTTCGGGTAACCACAGTTATTGAGAGCAGATACCGCTAGTTTTGAACGATATCTCTCCGGTTACCAAACTATTTTTCGAATGCGGCCCGACTATTCCAGACTTCGAAAGTCCAATGATGGAATCGATAATTTTCTGACCACTGTTGGTGTTTCAAAATGAAAAGAGTCCTTGAATTTGTAGTGGCATCGGATCACAACCACGATCCCCAAAGCTGAACATGAGATAACTGCGAAAATAGACTTTCGAGATGTGACATTAGGAGGTCAACAATGGTGGACGCGGTAACATTCATTCGAAATTCAATTCGTCGAATGGTTTGTCTCAGCCTCCAAAGTGTGGTCATACTCATGTAACATTACTTATATTTGTATTGAATATATTGTTCTATCTCCAACTTAACTGTTTTCTCCATCATATGTTGATGAGTTTAAGATACTATGAGTCAGTGTAGAAAGTGATATGACTTCCACATAAGATCTCATAGATTATGCATTTACATCACGACAAATCTAGAATCATAGGATTAGGTCTATTATTAGAGTGGTGCTAATAACGAAGTAGGCCGTAATTCTACGCGCGAAAGACCTTAACGATTATTGTATTCAGGTTTGTGATCTATATTCGTACATTAACTTAATCTTACAGATTAGTAAATCCAACCTAATACTACGGACTAACTATAAGACGACAGAATCTACTTGACACTAACTATAAGTCACAACACTGTAATCCTGAATTTTTCTCCTCATAGAAGTTGGTATGGACCATGTACAGGAACGTCTTAAGAATGAATAGTATCATGCCAACATAAAGATATGTGTATTGCGGACACAAAGCAAAATAGTTCAGACGAACAAGCCCGAGCGGCCGAGCCATTTATGGTGAGCATTCAGTGTTATTCAAAAGTCACCACAGTACTTTCAAAAGTGTCAACAAACAGAATGGAAGTTTCAGTACACGTCCGACTTTAGGAACGCTAGGCTAGCTTTCGCAAAGACAGATCAATTACTTAACAAAAAAGCAACACTGTTGGTCATTGGTGCACAATGGTTTTGTTGGAATACATCATCATACTAAAAAGTCTGATTATGATAGGACACTACTATGCAGTAGCCGATAAGATCGCGGCAACCATACGGAACTCCTACTGCAAATTACCGCGCGAATTCGCATATGGATGGCGGTGTGCAGATTCATTTTGAGTAGTGACCTGCCTCTTCTCTATACCTTCACATTTTCGGACAAGCACGAATCTGGTGGGCAACTTGATACACAGCTGGACGGTTATGCCACCACAGGTGACTTAAACCTACTTTCTGACACACGGCAATAAATGCAGATGAAAGCAGCCTATGAAGCAACGGCTTCTCCTTCAGTAGAACTCAACATTTAAAAGAGAAAGTCGGGATCTTGAAATAAAATACAGTAATCACCAATCACGTCAAATTTGATGTGGAAGATTTGGAAGTCATGGAAGCCTTGACACACACAGTCAGAGTCGCTGATAAACAAAAGGAATCCAATGAAGATCCGAATGTAAAATTTGTTAAAGCAGAAAAAGAGAATACCTGAAAAACTAACGAATCGTCACTGGGGATCAGAATCGCAGCTGACAAACCAGACGTTGAAACTGTTCGGTTGAACGGGACAGAAACTTGTACGCCTACCACAATTATCGTCAAAATGTCCAGGTATTTATAGACGGCTATCTATGCACATTACGCCAAATTGACTTAGTAGGGACGATTGATATTAACTCGCAGAGGAGGACAATCCAACTGACAATGTAGGAGGTTAGGAAAAGACTCTGTATGTGGACAGGACACACTTTGCTCAAACCATTAACTCATCACAAAGCAAGTAGTGACTCAATCTCCACGGCATTAATGAACCACGCAAATCACAAAGCACATGACAGCGAGAATCAGAGACTAAGATTGAGGCCACAAATACCACTTGTAAACAAGTTGGAAGGAGAACACAGCACAGAGTTGGTGTTAGAACTCTGGTCGGCGCTTTATGCACTTCTATGGGTGATAGCCTGGGGTGCTACAGGTCAAGGAGGCTCGTAAATTGAAATCTGCTTCAATTCCGTTCACAATCATTTGGAACACTTGAAGACCGGCTCAACGATGTTTTGTCGCGCCTTATTCAAACCTCCCAAATCATTGTTTGCGACTGGATGTGCTGTGATGGTACGTTGTGGTCTCTCTAATTTCGTCCTTAAGTCTTCATCTCACAAGTCTTGAAATTCAATATATGAATTCACTGTCAAAGATATCAATGGTGTGGATGTCTCCTTAGAGAAATACCGGTTTGTTCGATATTCTTCTTGTATATAGAATGATAATTATTCGTTGTTTAGTGGTCACGTTTGTCTAATTGTTAACGTTGCTTGTAAGTGAGGCGCAACGGACAAGAACTATCGCCAACTCCAGGAGATGCACACTCGACTGGTTGGCAAAGGCCTCCGTATATTAGCGTTCCCCTGCAACCAATTCGGCGGACAGGTATGTAACACTTAAACCAATGTTATTTGCAGGAACCCTGGGCGGAATCGGAGATTAAGAAGTTCGTGACTGAGAAGTATGGAGTCCAATTCGATATGTTTTCCAAGATAAAAGTCAATGGGTCTGACGCTGATGACCTCTACAAATTTCTTAAAAGTAGACTACATGGCACCCTAACAAAGTAATTGTGTTTTCTTTATTAATGTCGTAGTGATATTAAGTGGAACTTCTCTAAATTCCTTATAGATCGTCAAGGTCAACCGGTTAAAAGATATTCTCCTACAACTGCCCCAAATGTGAGTTGCTGAATTTTCAATATTTCTATTTAGTTATCAGTTTTGACTGTCTAAATAGATAGACGTAACTTAAGATAAATTGATGAAATCAGCAATCCACCCCAAACACTTCGATTTTTTCTTAATTGTCTAAGTATTTTGTTGTGTTATTTCTTAGGTATGTAACTTTCAGTCACTTAATGGGTGCGTTAGCTTCCTCCCAACTAATGACGTGCAGACGTAAAACGTGGCTCATAAACAAATCACTTAAGGTCACCATATAATGTGCGTCACGAGAAATTTGTGTTAAAACAAACATTAGTAATATATGCTAACATCAGAAATTGAGGAGCGAAATATTCACAATTGAACCTTAGTTATTGCTTCCGCCTGGTTGATCGCAAGTAATGTCGTTATGTTAAGTCACGTAACCTATAGTTCCTGTAGATTTGAAGATGCCACTAGGAAATTTTACCCATTTGAATATTTAGCTGGTTAGTGATCTCTCTATACATTAGTTGTTTAGATGATTACATCAATTCGTTTCCAAACTAGTCTCACCTCAATAGTGGTTATACGTCAAAAAACCAATCTGGACACAGCATATTACCTCACAGCCGGTACATGTTGATAAAGTTACCGGTTAATTGTCATGAATGACAAAATGAAACATCAACTTTAGTTACTTGTTAGTTTTATGGTACGTGAAATAAAGTCCATCGCTGCATATTTCAGTTATTGGTCATGTCAAACTTCATGAATGAAATTCGAGTTTAAGTTAACTATCTTACATTGCACTACATGACGTCATAGACAAAACGTTTTCCCGGCTCAGTTATGAAATAGTTATCTGTACCGAAGAAACTAGAACTTCAGGAACGAACTTTCGTGTCTTTACTGAGTAACGTTACTTCACAATATTGTCATTTCAGTTTTGTATGTCTTGGTCTCCAATGTGACAGTCATTTTCGTCAACAACACTATTAGGTTAATAGATGTCCACACGTGACTGTTTGGACTGATCTTAGTTAACCGCTACGTCTATAGAACTAGTTCACTTAATGTTTGATTTTTCTCAAAAACTTGTATATCGCCTTGTAATGGTCTGCAATTAGTTGTACATCAGTGAACTACAAGCACTAGGTATAATAATTACAGTTTGCGTGGAAGCGTACAAAGTTTCTGTATGGCAGTCTTCATCTTTCCATTTCCTGGTTTAGTGACACCGGTTAACGCGTTTAGCACTTGGGTGTGTAGCGGTTATTGAACCATGTATCAATCCAAGCACAATTTGTGTCAAGCAATAGTGGAATCCTCGACTACTGCAGAATTCAAGGGTTGGGAATATCTAGTTTCCTCACACTACGTAATTCATATATATTGTAGATCTAACTTATTACAAGTGATTTTCTTCTCTTCATTTACCTGCCCTGTGTCTTTTGGGGCAGACTTACTGATTGATATTGGCGAGATAATCGCAAGCTATGATTGCGTGGAGTAACCCACTTCTTGTCTGGCATCCGTAAATTATCTTTCTCCAATCTCACCTTTTCTATTTGTAATACATCTTTAATGCACTGTACTTCACATAGTGTTGATTCTGTAGTTTGTAATACTGATATGGAGTGTGGGAAATTGAGCTGGTGTATGTTCATACCAAACAATTCCTTGATTTTGACCGTCTACCGTATTAGGTGGTTAGTCCCAATTATGATGCTTAATGTCTAATAGTGACAAAATTTATGAAACACAGTTTTATCGATAAGTAATCACCTTTCAGTTTTGGGATTTCTGACCGAACTTTTGATTTTTTTGTAGGATATTGTAGGAGATATCATGGAGCTTTTAGAAAAGAAGTGATCAATGGAACTTTTGAGCTTTGAACAAATTCTCGCTATATGACGATGGCAATCTCAAATGTTCACTGATTGCCATTTGATGAAATCAGTTTTGTGTGCACCTGATTGCAGAATTTTGTTTACTTTGCTCATATTTTTCATTGAAACTACTTCTCAGAATAAATGTGTTATCTATGATTGATTGACTTGTACTTCATTGGACTTGCTTACGAGTTAACTGAAATACTTCTCATCGCACTTACCAAGCAGTTCTATTTCAGAAGTAAACAATAGCGGTTGGACTCCTAGAGAAGCTGGTCCATGTTTGCGTTGTTTTCTTCTAAGCCCTTATTATTAATAAGAAATATCAGCCCTGTGGTATGACAAAGTAGTCTAGTCAATCTACCCATCTGATCTTAGTGTAAGCTTTTTTTCTGAATGGGCTTTTAAACTGGCCTAACAATCTAGGGGTTCGTGCAACCGTCTATCATAGTCTTCAGTGAGTAACTGCCTCACACCAGGCGAGGTTGAACTCCATTGGTCACGGGTTCTCACTGGAACTAAGAGAATCTCATCATCATGAGCCAGTAATTCTTGTGGCAGTGGGCTCATAATAATTACCAGTATGGAGTTTATTTTACTTAGTCGGAGAATATTACTGAATTGTGACTAACAGTACAACAAAAGATGAGCATTTCTTCTTATTTAGGATCAACCAGTTGGATAGATCAAAATCAAAGTTTTTACGTTCATACCGAGCACCAGACTCAGTATCTTTCGCTTTCAACACAGAAAGCGTTTTCCACTGCATTACTGAAGACAAATAGTGCATAAATTGTTCAACTAGTTTCAAGATAATTTTAAAAGTTTATAATTTTTGATGTTCAAAAATTTATTTGATCGCTCTGTTTTGAGATATGTACATCTTGTAGAAATAACTATAATCTAAATGTTTTCATTAAAAAGAAAGTTTATTTAGTGAATGTTAACGTTGATCTGATATGAATGATCTAATCACAAACTATATTTGTCCTATCAAGTAATCAAAAACAATATCAATATAATTCAAAGCTATTCCAATGGTCAAATAAGATCACAGGATAGACTGACATTATCCTCCATTGCGAAACATTTGATTGAGACATCAAATCAGCATTTGTAGTGTTGTACAAAAGCTTCCAAGGACGTATACTAAGGTTTATTGAAGCCTTGGCTGTACGGAAATTGAAAACCCCTTTATGTGTTCAGAAACAGTTTGTCCTAACATTTAACCTACCCTGATAATACTGATTTACTATCCAGAGTGGTATTCACATTTGTTTTTGTGTACTTTCTTATTTTTCTTTTCTTATGACTTACCCTTAGCCTGTCTAGTTGACCTTTTACTATTCATATATAAATATTCTTAACAAGTATAAATGTGTGATCAGATTTTTCGAAATGTATTGCGCAAATATATCACATAATTGTGATAAACTACGTCTTCTCATTGCATTATCGCTATTTTAGTGAAATAATAAACATATCGAAAATTTCACAGTTAACATGATAAATCAATATGCACAATTTCAATATGTCTATCTCTATTCATGATTATAGAGAAAATTGGGCAATTACGTTCCCTGGAATTCACTTATCAGCAGCACTTAATTCAAATAAAAGAGCATTGGGTAGAAAGTTAATAACAAATGTGTCTTTTGTTTTTGTGAATAGCCAACCGAAAAAAGATCAACACAACTCTAAATAATACAAAGGAAATAACCCCATGTACTGTTTAAACTTGTGTTAATTGCATTTCGGTCATTTATTTACTGTGAAGAAGTGGCTTACACTAAATCACGAAACGTCAAAGATACAATTCTCTACTCATTGGAATATCACAAGAAATATACCTATTATCCATAGGTTATTTTGTTTGAGTAAATCTTTTTGTATTTCAGAGAATAATTTTCTTAGTTATTCACGAACGTATTGATAATAAATTGAAGTACATATTATTTTATCTGCATGCTTCAATGACCTCGTCTTTTCATTGTGTGAAAAAAAAGAAAACAAACTAACTATGTGTACTTATATTTACAGAGTAAACACAAGTTTTAATTATTGATTTTTAATTGATTTTTAATTACATAAAACTATTTTTATACACATCAATTGCTCTTAGAAATTACATGGTAAAACACACACACACACACACTGTCACTAATAATCTGCGTTATTTAATGCATTTTTTAACAAGTGCAAAATATATTGAGATAAAATGAGATAATCATCATATTCACAATCAATCAATCTATAATCAAATTGTTGTTATGATCAATCATTCAAAAAAAGTCCACATTGTATTTTATTTGAAGAAAAACAAAACAACTATACAAACCCGACAATGTCATGTTGGTATATCTTTGTTAATAAATCTGAAAAGAGACACAAAGAAGTATTTTGATGAAGATTGAATTTTATTTAGTATAAAATAATTATCATTATCAATTCACTTTACCAAGAATATGTTCTATATACTTTATTATAAGTTACAATTTGTGCATATGTTCACACATACAACGGGGTAGTAACACTTCCTAACTGACTATTATAAACCATAGTAGGCTGAGAACAGTCATTCAAACCCATGGCTTTTAATGATTGGAAGTTAGATTATTTAACCTTTAAGTAATCAAAGTAAAGGTTTATTGTTTATATTAAATATTGTTTAAATCTATGTTGATTCAGCAATATACTAAGATTAGTAAACCAGGTTAAATGTGACTTGATTGTGATAACTAGCACATAATTTTGAATCTCAAACATTTTAATATTCCTTGATTAAATATATATCTGAAACAATGTGCATGGGTGGTTAGATCACGTGGACACTAAGTTAGAAACTATCACAAAATTGGCAAGCTTAGGAGTTCCTCAAACAGTAGTGAGAGTTTCGTAATCATCATCAGATCAGATTAAAAAACAATAAGCACCAAATTAAGTGAAACTTTTCCACTTCCGAAAAATAGTTAATGCTGCTGGACTACTGGACATACCGTCCGCAATTAGATTTTTGAGATTTATATCGAATCTCACAATATGAATTGGTGGTATTTTACAATAGACAAACAGTGGTGTTTACAATCTTGTACAAATCTATTAAGAATATGTGTTTCACAGGAAACACTGACGGAAAAACGTGACTTTAATCGATAGTTAAAATCTATCATTTTGTTTCAATTGTCATAACGTCAATAATATCCATATTTACGCTAATTATGACTATAACTGACTGTTGAAATTTATAATACAAATAAGCTGGGAGTATTTCAGGGCTTACAAACTATATAACTTTATTCCTCGATTGCTTATGGTCATTTATTTTCAGATGAGTAATATTAAGTTAAGTCATGGATGTTCTTAACTACTCTACTAAATCAAAAACACTACGCATTTTCGCAATCCAAATACACATACACACCAGGAAGTATCGACACTGATCAAGTGGTAATAGATGGATTATTTTTGCTTTGAGTTATGCGCGAATTCGTATAGATATTTGCAGATTTATACCAAGGACTGGCTTTACCCAAACAACCAGTGAAAACAAGGGAACTAGGAACAATTATTTTGTCCTATTGTGGGACTCATCGACCATATCTATCTTATCTACCACCCCACTCACAACTATATCGGGTGTGAGACAGATATCGCCAGTGAGAATGGGTGATGGCCATGCAATATCTCAAAATATGGATGTAAATTACAAAGTAGAAACTCAGTGGTTTGAACATTAAGCGATCGCTGCTAACCTTGACGATCGCAGGTTCGCACCCTTGAGGGATCGCGGATACGAACTACTGGCGAGTCCCTTACTCGAACGAAATACCTTCCAATTGCTTCCTGGTTATCAATGATCATCCAACTGAAGTCGGTTCTCTAAAACTCTTATACAATCGTGAACATTTAATTCAATAATATTAAAGATGATATTATACGGTACAGAAATGGAGTCTGACTGATTGCATAGTGATCATCAGTTTCATGTCGTTCTAGTTGATGGTTGATCATAATAATAATAATTTGAACTCCCCAATATGCATTTACATGATCGCTCAGTAATATTATTTCAAAATTTATGCGGTGTAAATTTGATCACAAGTCAATTGTCCGGTCACCTCAGTTATAATTAGTAATAGTGGCAATCAACATGGTCGTTATGGCAGAAGACAGTGGCTTGAGAGTGTACGAGTAAAAGCAGGTTACATTACATTTTAATTGTCAATTCCACTTGCATCTTTTACCTCTATTTCCTTCTCATCCGGTTCGTTTTGTGTATCACATCATGTTACTCACTAATATTCAGTAGCTAATGGCATTTTCAATCAATTTCGTACATAAGAAGCATAATATCCCTTCGTTGTTCAGTTGAATACATAGATATGTTACATAAACTTGTGACTTTCAGTCAACTTATTGTTATAATTGTGACAGTTACTTCGATTTCTTGTTTAGTCATCAAAAATTTGTTACGGCATGATAGTTTTAGTATTTCGTGCTCTTAGTACTCGTTTCGATTGTTGGTTGCACTGTGGTATTGACAAAACTACTGGCTATCAAGTAGATTATCGAATGTTTTGGTAAATAATCCCCATACAGCTATTCCAAGAACCTCTTCATCTCTGACTGCATATGCACGCTGTAAGCACCATAGAAACCTCATGCACTGAGGCTTGTAAATATATTCCCTATATTGTCATTAATAATACTACCGTATTTTACAAAATGCTACTGTTTTCGTTTCGGGATTTTGACACATCACTTAGTCGTTTGGTCGGAAACATCAAGCAAAATTAACCATAATATTTTTGATCAAGTAAAAATTGAGAACAGTTACCTCACATTAACCTCACTTACTGTTCTGAAAATGATCAAATAAATATTTCAAGTTATACAACGCATGCTTTTCTGGCGTCAGATATAAATTAAATCTTGAACCCAAAGACATGATATTACGCTTTAGTATGCAAATTGCTTGGCTGTAAAAAGCAAGATGAAATTACAAGGGAATATTTAAATACAATAGTGAGTGTACGTCGTTGTTCCATATCTTACTTAAATCTACAAAGTTTAACTCTGTACATAGGCAAACAGTATTAATCGACGTTACGAAAGTAATAGAGCAAGAATAAATGTTACTTCCACATAATTCTATGAAGGATTTGACAGAAAACTCGATCACTAGCTCCTTATCGCTCTGCAAACACGATACCATTGAGTAACTAGGTCGAGATCCAATGGCCTACATAACCACTTTAAGTCAATCCTGAAGCGAAAAAGCCTAGACTTTATCTAATTTCATCGGTAGGTAGATTATCGCCTTACTATTAATCTGGTTGACTCGCACGTGTAGCATAGAAAGTACACAATGATAAGTTTTTCGATAGAACAATGAGAAGACGGAGTTGATCTGAGAAAGGTGATGTATTTGCAGCCTACATTTCGAACAATCTGGTCACACAGATACTTGTCAGAGCATATTAATAATAATATAATATGGTCTGACAAGTATATGTGTGACCAGATTGTTCGAAATGTAGGTTGCAAATACATCAACTTTCTCCGATCAACTCCATCTTCTCATTGTTCTATCGAAATTTATAAAAGGGACCAATTGCTTTAGATAAGTTTTTCCTTTGAAACTATGATGAAGCGACTATCTAGTGCTCAATTGTTTATCATGGTTTCCTCAATAATGTTGCGTCATGATGGAGATCACCCTCGAAATAATTTTATGTTGTGTAATCAGTAATAAAAGGACAAGACAAACATGATATTAGTCACCAATCAATTGTTAGTATTTGAGTTCTACAGTGGAGTAGTTGCAACCTAAATAGCTTAGTGGCAACGTTTCGAACGATCAAGTTGGGTGATACTTGTTTGGATACCGAAGGAGGCATCAGTTCTTTCGCGATTGGAGATCTACCATGTTAACGAGCACCAACTATCAGGAAACCTAGTTAGACGGTTTCCTGTCGACTATCTTCAACCACCTAACTTCTCGAAATAACCTTTACTTATTAAAAGTACAATTGGTCACATACTTAACAAGTCCTATATTTCTACTAAAATAATTCCTTATTACTACATTGTTCAAATACTAAAAATTTGTAATAAAAATGAAGTTAATACTTACCAACGATCTGATTGAGAAATATCACGAGTGGAAATATCCAACAGTTTTAACTTGGGATAAATTTCAACAAAATCTCTAGGATAAATTATTGGTTGGTCAAGAATTGCAGTGATCAAAGTAAATAAATGCACGATATAAGCAAAGCATGTAGGCGATGTAAATGTTTCAATTCCATAGTTTATACGATGAATTGGATTATTATTACTATTATCATTAGACAATTCTATACCATCCAATGGAACTGAAAAATGCCCATTCATATGAACGTAATCATTGGAAAACTTATCCATGAATTTATCATTCTTTGCTGTTACTGAATTCTGGAACAAAGTAAAACACAGATCAGAAACAAATTAATCTCTGATCGGATCATTTACTTTATCCACTTAT
This sequence comes from Schistosoma margrebowiei, assembly GCA_944470205.2. Taxonomy (NCBI): domain Eukaryota; kingdom Metazoa; phylum Platyhelminthes; class Trematoda; order Strigeidida; family Schistosomatidae; genus Schistosoma; species Schistosoma margrebowiei. The sequence continues at coordinate 49,588,707 of OX104024.1, forward strand.
CAAATATTATCAACTAACAATAATTGACTAGTAAGGACTGTGCAGTTAAAAGACTACATTATGCCAGAAACTAATAACTAAAAGTCAAACAACACAAATCTTGATCTTTGATTTTATATAATTGATTTTAAATTTAACAACAGTTAAATAATAAATCCATTAGAAATTGGATATTTATGTTTTGTCATTTTGTTTCCAATATTTGTTGCCCTTTGTAAATATCATTTAAAATTTATGCGGAAAGAGAACAGTTTTGTATAGGAAAAAGGTACTAAAACTCTCTTCACTAGTGAGTACACCAAGTTGGCACACTAAAATTTTAAAAAATTGTGCTTTCAATTGATTGGTCGCTGAGTATTAATCAATGTGATGTTTATCTAGTCGTTGTAGTGATCAGTACTCAATGATCAATCAGTTGTAACTATTTTAGTCCCATCGGAGGTCAGTCGTAGTCCAAATGACTCAGTAGTAACATCTCAGATCATGAAGCCGAGTGACATATGATCGAATCATCAAGAGAGCATTAATTCCATCAAGATCACAGGCACACCTTGCTGAATTGTGCCGAAAAGCACAAAATCCAGGTGTAGAATATCCTATAGACTATATTCAACCACTTAACAAGTATATACTTAGTAAATATACGCATTAATGTACATATATATTCTTTTATTCCAAGACTTCGTGATTATTGGGTTTCGTTAGGACGGAATATAAATACAAGACTACTTTTCAGGTTAGTGTGATTTTTGATTAGCATGATATTCGTTTTAGTTCACTGTAAGATTTTGTTCAACATATTATTCAATTTATAACAGTTTAGGAAGTATACATTAGTAATACGATCTTTCCGAGCAACAGTAATACTACTAGCTAAAAAAAAATAGTTTTCTTATCTAATAAAATAAAATATTCATAAGCTAAATAATAAACACAGAATTTCGTAGGTCAATTAATAAGTGTTAATAAACTTAAAGCTGACTATCAAGCTAAATTCGTGACCCGAAATATATCAAAGTTGTCTTTCAGTCACATTTTTAAATTTTAGAACAAATACATTTCGCCCAAGTTTTTAAACAATTATTTTGTCGAAATAATTTTTGTAAGTATATTTTTCTCTACATTTCTTTTAACACATATTGTATGATGGTAGGAGTTTCAATTGATGGAATGGTGTTATGAAAACTTTTAATTATGTTTTAAGTCGTTTGTTACTTGTTGAAGTGGAGAATCTTATATGTGCGTAAGCAAATTTTCCATGAACTTGTGTCGTCTGCTTATTTTGATCGTTTATCCAACAACCATTATGTTGAACAGTCTAGTTGACTAGGAATACTCTTCTAATGATAAAGAAATAAGATACACGTGGCTAAAGGCAATGGCAAAACATTTTATGATTTCTTTAACTGATCACCTAATGGTTTGTTTACACCGGTCTCAAGAGTAATTTCTATTTCATTCAACTCATTTACCATGTGTACGGATTTGTACATCAGGGTTCGAGCCACATTATATGTATAAGAGCTAGTTATATTACTCGGTCTCTCAAACAGGATTAGGTGGGGCAGAGTTCGCACCTGAGACTTAGTGACTAAAAGTCAAAACCCTTAACCTTTGCATCACTACACCACCTTCAGAAGTAAAAGATGAAATAAATTACCTAAGAATCAATAGTCTCAATTCCGATTTATATAAGAATGTTTTTCATAACATATCCAGTTTAGTTTTTAAGATGGTCATTCATGACTGCTGAAAAGCTATATTAAAGGACAATAAACGAAATTACTAACTAAGCACAAACTATGTGGTACCAGCGAGATGTGAGAAACCTCATTAATGAATCAGCATGGCTATTACCAGTTCACTAAGATAAACTTTACATTTGGTGAAAGTAGACATACGAATACTAAACACATTTGATCGAAAGAGTTTGTCAGATGCTTTTCTTAAAAATGTGAGGGAATATCTTAGTGGAGGGTTTTTATGTAGGGCTTAAAGTTTTAAAAAAGCAAAGGTAGGCGATTTTGTTGATGAGATTATGCAAATAGATTCACTGAACGATAATTGGAACATGCTACGTATATCCATATTTATTATTGAACTGGATTTGTGTTGTATGTAAGTAGTTTCTAAAGTATTCACATGGTATAATAAACTGAATCATAGACTCTGATAACTTACGTTCATTTCATTTGAAACAATGACAATAATAATAATTATTTTAATGGCTTACTATAATACCGTTCGAGTTCATTTCTTCACCAATGTTGTACATTGGATTTATTAAATCACTGGTAAAAAGACCATAAACTTCATTTAACAAATGAAGAATGCGAGTCAATAGTGCGTAACGTGTTTTGCTGAGGTCATTACTGTGAAAAAGAGACACACGTCAAGGAAAACAAATCGATAATAGTATATAAATAAATATCTTAAAAATCTAAGGAGGTTAATTGAGGAAGTGATATCAGTCCATGATGTCATTGTCAGTTGAAATGAGCACGTGTTAGTAGATGCAGACTACCTGATTGGAATCTTTGTAGTTGTTAGGATAAATGGTTAAAGATGTTGGATGACATAGTTCAGAACCGGCCACAATGCTGCAGATGTATTAAATTTTTTTGTATCCCATTAGTTTTTGGTGGGGTTTTGTTCTCTGAGCTGGATGGTTTGGTCGTGGAGCTTCTATCGTTATTCTGAACATCATCAGCAGAAGCTTCAAGCAGAAGTTAAGTGTTCGAATTTCTCCACATATGGCTCACAGCTTGTCCTGTAGACGTCAATTTTGATTGTTTATTCCATTAGATCTTATACTTTTTATTTTCTCAAATAATATCATTTATGTCCACTCTTAGCTACTACCACTAATACTGTGACTAATTATACTACTCTGCTTTCTGGCTATGCTGATATGGTGTGGCAACTTAAAACGATGCACAAATACTCCAGGTTTTACTTTCAGTACGACTGATTTAGCTGACCTTAAAAATCAGTAGTATTAAAAATAAATAAATTCCGATGACAATAACATTTAGGAAATCCTGTGAGTAGAACAACAAAAAACAACTTCAAACAATGTTGTATAGACTTAAAAGTGTCCCTGACTATATGGTTTGATAGTTGGGAAAAACTATTACCAGCATTGACTACTTTGGTATTAGAAAAAGTTAACCACTTCTACTTTTCACCTTTACCTAAACCAGAAGGCAAGTCAGTTTCCGACAAGATATATTTTGGATTCAGCAAAAATTTGGTTAGAAGCAGCCGTTGTTTATAAATATTTACAACTTCCCCCAGGTCAACAAAGTAAAATATTAAAACATCAGGAAACCAATAAACAGAGGAAATATTTAATATCGGTAAGAATGAAAGGCACAGTGTGGGAATTTATTTGGGGAGTAAGCTAATTTATAACTTAAAAATAATAAACTTTATAGATAATTTTGATGATCTGACTACCTACGACTCTTGTTGGTTGGTTTCTAAAAATGTTACATTCTAAACAAAGAAATATGCTCCCAACAAAAGATTCTCTATGATCTGTACGTGTAAATCAACAGATGATCAAATATTTAGATTTCAGTGTCTATTTATATCCAGTATACAAATGAAAAGAAACTCAAGCAGAATCAAGGTCAGGAAACAATTTCATGAATGATCTTCTTTAGTTCGCAATTCAGTTTCCATAAACTAAAAATTTAAATTAGTATTTCAGTTTATTTATACATATAAAAGTGGTAACAAATATGCTTGACAATAATGTAATGCTACATTTTTTAAGCATATTTAAACAACTTACGCGTTAATTTTGATTTGAAAACTGGTTTATCATCTTTGATTAATATTTGGTAAGTTTATTGGTAAACTTTATATACCTTTTGTGTATTTTTAGAATTGAACTTATACATTTTACTTATGAAATTAATATATCTGACCGAGTATTATTGGTCGAAATATTTACATTACAAATAAAGATGCCTACATTATACCCTAAATATTTTTTGATCCAGGCCCCAACCTTGAGTTCACAAAAGAAATCAGAAGTTTTATTACCAATCCAACCAACAACGATAAAGTGAGGAAAATGTGGATATCCATAAAAATTTTTGACACATACTTGAGAAATATATGTTAGTGTCAAAAGATTTTGAGTGTCAAATCCAACTACACGTGAGCAGTATAATAATTTAAAATGGCAATTAAAAAACGCACTAATTTAGATTGAATTAAATCATATTTTTGAGAAATAGAGCGTTTTAAAACGCTAAATTTTTGAACTAAAAATTGAATTATTTTTTTTAGCTTATAATAGTTTTTTATTCACCAATAGACTCCATTGAAATATCTTATTGACTAAACTTACACAACTGACATGCAAATTGTTGCAATTCTTTCATCTTTATTGACGGCAGGTACACAGTTTTAGCAATTTTATTTCAACGGATTAATCTTTTAAAATGAAAAACAGGTGTATATATATATATATATATATATATATATATATATATATATATATATATATATATAAGATTGGTCCACCTGGTCTCCCGCATTTTACGGACATTCCATGTACCTGTATTAATTGTTGCTCTGGTTGTTAGAAAGGAATCGGCTTTGTGACTTCCAAAGAATCTCAGCTTTCACCATGAGGCATCATAATTTTTCTAAATGAAGATCACTTGACTCCAAGGGTAGAGTTTAAATTGTTTTCTCTGGTTAGCAAGATTGTTTTCAGTGGGATAGGGTTGCTGATCTAATACAAAACCCTCCTCCTTCATCCGGCCTGGAAACTGGTAGTAAACCTAGAAGAGCTACAGGTGGAGTGCACAGATCGGATAGTAAAACTACGGATCATTGTTGAGCAATCAACTAAATGGAACTCATCATTATACATCAATATCCTTGACTATGAAAAAGCGTTTGACAATGTGGATAGAACATTATGGAAACTTCTTCGACACTATGGAGTACCTGAGAAAATTGTCAACATCAACCAGAATTCATACGACGGACTACACTGCAAAGTGGTGCATGGAGAACAACTGACAGTCGCATTGCAAGTGGTGTCAGACAAGGCTGCTCGCCTTCTCTCTTTCTATTTCTCCTGGTGGTCGATTGGATTATGAAGACCTCCATATCTACAGGGAAGCACGGAATACAATGAAAAACTTAGACGAAGCTAGGCGATTCCGACTGCGCAGATGACCCAGATCTTTCATTCCATACACACCACCAAATGCAGATGAAGAAAACTAGTGTAGCAGCAGTAGGCTTCAACATACACATGGGAAAAAGCAAGATCCTCAAATACAACACAGAGAACACTAATCCATCTTACATTATGAAAATGGAAGCTTCCACGTACCTGAGAAGCATCATTGATAAACAAGGAGAATCTGATGCAGACGTAAAGGTAAAAATTAGAAAAACAAGGGTCGCCTTCCTACTGTTGAAGAACATATGGAACTTAAAACAACTATCAACCAATATCAAGGTCAAAATCTTCAATGCAAACGTCAACACAGTTCTACTGTACGAAGTTGAAACTTGGAGAACTTCCACAACCGTCATCAAAAAGGTAAAAGCATTTCTAAACAATTGACTAGGGAAAATAATGAATTTCCGTTGGCCGGATACCATCACCAATAGCCTACTGTAGGAGAGAACGCTGGAAGTGGATAGGATACACATTTCAAGAAGTCGATGTTTACTAAGAATAAGCCATTGTCTGAGAGTAGTTATCGGAGAGCTGAGACACTAAGATTAGCACTAAAGTCTTTCATTTTGTTCTACACTACATATTTGGGTATTACAATACACTGCTACAATAATATCTGACCATGCGACTTTTGAAAGGAGAGCAGGGAATTTCCTGTAAAACCAAACCTTTACTTCATAGAAACAGTAGTCAGAAGTTTAGACAGAGACTCTTTCATTTGAGTGAACTGTGATTGAAGGCTGCTGTTGCGAATTAGGTAGTAAAGGTTCAAGATCCAGAGTTTTATATGAAATTTTCTGTGAGGTTAAATATTAAGATTTACAATATTTCTAAATTTCTCGGTAAAATAATTTATACAAAAAAGATGACATAATGATTAAATAAAATACAACGACGTAAATAAGTGGACACGCCAATAACAACGATAATACTTACTAGCCATCCTTTAAAGATTGTTTTAAAACTTTCAGCCGGCTATTGATTGCTGCTTTATTTTCATTTATATTTAGGAATTCCTGTTCTGTAAACAAATATTAACAAGTTACATATTACTCAGAAGATAATAATCTCTTCATTTCTTGATCAAATAAGATCTTAAAAGTATGCGGAGTTACTCTGTTAAAAGACTATAAGTTATATATTGACCTGACAAGCAATTATGTATCATTGAGAGTAGACGAAGATATAAATTAACTGAGCATTAATCTAAATTATCACAATTCATAGCCATAAGATAATATGAATTTGATGAAACGGGATGAGGAAAATGAAAATCGAAAACAAGCAAATCTGTCCATGAATAGCTGCGAAGAAAATATATTCTTAAACGTACTCAAAAATTTGGCTAGGATACGTTGATGATATATTCATGGTATTAAAACGTGAAATATATTACTTCTTTTCGGAGAAACTAAACAATGAGTCACGCAGTATTAAATTTACTTTATAAGCAGACTGAGATATATTAATTTTTCTAGACTGCCTACTTAGTTGGAAAGAAAATGAATATTTTGATATGACTATTTTCAGGAGGACAACACATTCGATTAAATATTTAGATTTTAATTTCTCACACTCCATCAGCAGTGAAACGGTACTAGCTGTCGTCAGTACTTTGAGAAGAGCTCGCACATCGATAACAAACGAAGAAAGGGGAACATAACTATAATTTTTAAAATTAGAAATACCTAACCGAGAAATTTCGTTCACAAAATAGAGAATAATATTTAACGTGGCCGAAGAAGCACTCCAAAATCATGGACTACAATCATTGTGACTCTATATGGATTACATATATCAGATGAGATTAAAAGTGTACTGAACAAATACAATATCAGATTATTATCTGGAATCTGAAACACTACAAAGCAACTTATTTTATATAAAGGATAAAATACTGAAGGATTCAAAATCTATTTGTGTCTATAAGATAAAATACCCACATTGTTACAGAATATAAATCAGACAACATTTTATAGAAATCAAAGCCAGGAGAAATGAGCATCGCACAGATTCTGTTCAACTACCAAGAAATTCGATACAGCTTAAAAATTTTGGAAGATCTTCAGACGTAGGTCTAGACACTATAATATTAAGCCACAAAATTGACTCTGATAATTTTGAAATCATTTAGAAAAACTTTTAAGATCACAAAGAATATCTCATAACAAAAATGAGGGGTAGAGACAAATTTTGCTTGGTTCCAACAGCACCACCCTTCCTCAAACTAAAACTGTCAACACAAACGGGACAATAAAAGTTGTTCATCATAAAAACATGTTATTTTTACGATTCAAACTATTATCAAATGTAACAATCTACACCTGTCTGTTATTGTTATCAATTTATTAACTCGACATCCCGAAATTAACTTATCCAGAAGAACTTTGATTAAGTTATTAAACATCAGCTGATAATCTTGTAAGTTCTGGTTCACCGTTGCGTTGATAAAATTATCAGCACTAAAAAGCGAAATGCCAATGAAAACATATCTTAGTCTTTGGAAAAAGTTTCTTATAATGATGGATGCTATTCTGTGTTGTGAGCTCTACTACTACTTTATTGAGAGAAAGTAGGCGAATACTAATATAGAAAAATAAAGTGGTTTTTTTAAAGTAGCCCATAAAAGACCATATACGTTGCGTAAAAGGCGCATTTTCGATTGTGCAGCAAATTTTGTTGCATAAGTTCTGTGAATAGACAATGAATACAACAACATTTATGGTAGTCAGAGACTAAATATTTATCATTTTTAACATTTTAATAAACTGATCATAGTTTAAGCATATGATGGTTAAACGTTTCATTGATTTCCACCTCTTCACTTGTCTAATTGGAATAACACATTAACAGTGATGAAGAAAATGGACTTCATAGTGAAGCTGTCATACGTACTTAAAATTGTGATGAAATGAAAAACAGACCACCATACTAAATGTATAAGCAGCAATTGTTGCACAAATGCTTTATTATAAGGCTATCGCAGCAACGTAGAACCTATCATATTCCTGTAACGATCCAAGTCGCTACATATAATCGCAGTAAAGTGAAATTATCAGGATGCAAACCTAAGTAAGAATACAAGCATCATAGATTTTAAAAAAGTTTAGGGATAGAGAGTATGACGTGAAAATAAAAATTTAGTTTGGGTAAGATATGTGAAGTTATTTTGGAATTCAGTAACTAAAAGAAGATAATTAGTGAGTGCATCTGAGCTAGGTCACTCAACGATTCCAACCAATTGTTACGATAAAGACGAGACCTGTTTAAACTTCTGTCACCGATTTCCAAGAATTTCCAGGAACCTTCTTTTCTTATATTTGTTTTGACTGCCTCAGTCAGTCAGTCAGTAACAACGTAGAACTTCGTACGCAAGTACATCAGTTCGAGTTGCCACATCACATTAGCACAAAGATGCAGTGGTCGATTCGAATCCCGTAGTGGTAGAGGTAGTAAGAGTAATAAGCAGTAATCGGAAAGATTAGGGTTTGAAAATGTTATTCAATGAGTATAATCCAGTGAAATAAATTTGGAAAGAGGAAAAAAGGGACATGAAGAATTCAGAAGATTAGAATTTGGGAGAACACAAAGAGTGGATGCACCTGCGCCATTGTAAACGATTTTGAGCCATGTCATTCAGGGTCTCTAACCATCGGTTGCTATCATCTCGCGGTCCCCAACCAGGTAGTCTATACCTATCAACATGACTCAGACCACTTGTCAGTGACTTCATGGACTTGTGGCATGTTTTGGTCTGGCCGCCCCTAGCTTTCTTCCAATCTACTCCTATACAACAAAACATCGCACGTCGAGGCAGTCGGTGGTTGGGCATACGTAACACGTGTCCAAGCCATCTCAACTGATGAAGTTTCACTACTTCATCAATTGATTTGCCATCTTTACCTAGTACCCATTTCCTAACAACTGCATTACTTACTCGATAGTCCCAGGATATACGAGCAATATTTCGAAGACACCTATGATCAAATACTAGTAACCTACGGATACGCTCTACTCTTACCGGCCATGTTTCACTGACATAAAGTAGGACAGAACGAACTGCTGCGCAGTGAACACGTCCTTTGGTTGATAAACGGATATCTCGCCTACGCCATAAATGTTCAGTGGCCCGTGGATCTGACTCCAATTAGATCGTACGAATGATTGTTATCGCCTATTCTCGTACATAATCGTCCACTTAATCGCGTTAGCCAATAACGGAATTAAATAAGTCGAATAACGAGAATGGGATTTCGAATACATTTTTTGTATATGAAGCGAATGAAACAGAGCCAAGCAAAATGACACGCAGGGAAGATAGCTGGGAAGCCAACTCCATTTTAGTCAAGCGTTACTCAATATTTATAGTCAAAAATAAGCTACAGACATGCAATGAGTCATGGGATATGATGTGCACACACATATACGCTGATATAAAAACAGTGAAGACTGATAAGCGAATAAATAACAAGGTCAAAGTATGGCTCAAGTAGAATGAATAGAATGAGATGTCCGAAAGCTAGAATAAGGTATATGGGCTTAGCATAATAACTGACACTACAAATGACGCAAGTTGGCAAAATCTAGTCGAGCCTTCTGTATCCGTGCTGAGATTTCGTCACACAGCAGACCACAAGGGCTGATGAGACTTCCAAGATAAGTAAAGCGATCGACACGCTTAATTACTTTACTCCCTATCATTAGTTCGGGTGTCAATGCAACGCAATCCTGAAGCAACATTTTACATTTGGAAGGAGAGAATCGCATCCCGAACATGCTTGCATTGTTGCTTAGAGTGGTCAGAAGACTCTGCATTTCGTCAGCGTCTTCACCAAATAAAACTATGTCATCTGCATATTCTAAGTCAACAAGTGAACCTCCTGGTAGAAGTTCGAACCCTGGAAATTTAGATGAGGAAAGTGTTATCTCGAAAAGTACGTCGACGACAAAGTTGAACAAGAATGGAGAGAGTGGACAGCCCTGACGAACACCACTTGAGGTAATCAATTCTGATGACAGTTCGCCATAAGCTCTTACTCAACCTGTTGTGTTCGAGTAGAGAGCCTTTACAAGGTTAATGTACTTCTTTATTACTCCTTTCAGTAATAAACACTGCCATAGAACCTCACGATCAACAGAGTCAAATTGTGCCTTAAGGTTGAGAAACACTACGATTATGGTACATCTGAATGTGTGTCTGTGTTCCAGAACCTGATGTAGTGTGAATATCTGGTCTATACAACCACGTCCAGATCGAAAACCAGCCTGATTTTCTATAGTCTGCTCTTCACGAGCTTTAGTTAGGCGTTGAACTATTATTGAAGCTAACATTTTAGACACTATATTAGTCAAACTGATTCCTCTGTGATTGTCACAAGAGGACTTTTGTCCTTTCTTATAGACTGGCACAATCAGTGATTGAGACCAGTCAGACGGGATTACGTTCAGTTCCCAAATTCTACCTAAGACCTCAGTTAATCTCACTGCTAATACTGAACCACCATCCTTAAAAATCTCAGGAGTAAACCTGTCAGGGCCTGCTGCTTTCCCTCGCTTCAGATTTCCTATGGCTTTTTCAACTTCGTAAAGAGACGGATGACCTACATTAACTTGCCATTTAGGTTGACTGGAGATCGTGGGAAACCAAAGTGTGGCTGAAGGCCAGTTGAACTGATCCCTAAAGTATTCTGCCCATCGATCCAATCTCCTGGATTGAGAATGAATAATATGTCCATCTTTCTCTGAGAGTGTTTCGCTAACAGTCGGTTTCCTAATACCGGTTTCCTTAACAAATCTGAACAATTGTTTGCTATTACCTATTGCCGCTGCCTTTTCTATCTCTCTTGCTTTTGCTACCCACCACTGTTCGCGATCATTGCGTAGACTTCTTGTCAGCTTGCGCTTAAGCTGACTCCGATCTTCACTATGTTCAGAGCCAGGTGGAATGAGTTCCCGAGCATCTATCAGTGCGATAGATGCTGCTGAGATCCAGTGTAGCTCCCTAACCTTCTGGTTTACCTTACTAGCAGATATCACTGCTGTTTCCACAGCTTTTCGGATATCATTCCATGCTGCCTCGGGGTGGGCATCACATACATGACTGCCTAACTGTTTTTCTAGTTGTTCCTCAAATATACTGTTAGCTTGACTATCATTAAGCAGGACCCTAAGAGGTTTCCTTGCATCATCTTTCCTACGTCCAGTTCTTACTGGACAAATACGCGCACTAGAGCATGATCTGAGTCTAAGCATGTGCTCCAGAATGAGCGACAGTCTTCTATCGAGCCCCTCCATCGGTAGCTGATAGCGATGTGATCTATTTGGGTCCAACGTTGGGACGAATTAGGGGGTCGCCATGTTAAAAGATGTTTTTCCTTATGCTTAAAGTTAGTATTTGCATGGAACAGGCGGTTTATCTGAGCATAGCTGCAACAGACGGTCGCCATTATCTATTCTTTGAGCCACGATGCTATAAAATCCACCCAGGTGTCTTTCCCTATCGCTTAGTTTACCTACTTGAGCATTAAAGTCACCGGCCACTAGTACTACATCAGAGCGCCAAGCTTTTCGGAGGTCGGAAAGCTTTCTGTAAAACTCATCTTTTACGTCATCTGCGCTGCAGTCAGTGGGAGAATAGACAGAGACGACGAAGAGGCAACGACGAGTGTCCCTATCTTTTTGGATCCTTACTATTCCGTTCAGTCGGACAGCTCACAAACGACTGTCTACAGGGATCCAGTCTAAGAGAGCTAGTTCTGCCCTTGGACTTAATGCTTTACCTACGTCGGCGAGGCCACGGGGAGCAGAATCAGGGCTTCCAGATACACGAAGTGAATCGAGTCGGTTCTTCATTTTGACATGATGAGGTCAAATGAAAGGTTTTGACTGGCTAATTGTGTATGTTTATGATTTTTATAAAAGCTAACTACTCCAACATTTAAACTAAACCATCGCGGTGGAAGGCATATTTTCCAACACGTCGTTCCAATATGTAAATGGTATCATACTTTTCGGAAGTCTTGGACATTAATTTCTTATGACTTTCAATTTTTACGTTAGCCACAAAAGTAGGATCAATAATGAATCCAACCAATCTGAATAGGCCCATTTTATTTGTATCCCAAGAAAGAGAAGCAAAGGAAAGTATTTAATATCAATTGGAACAGAGGCTTAAAACTGTTTCCATTCTCTTAGGTCTTTACTGATGCTGCATTTTTATTATCCTTTATTACCTTTACTCTTGACATTTTTTGTTCTTGCTCGTGTCGAAGTCACTTGAAGCGATAAAAATGCGACAGATCTTATATTACTATGCCTAGATACTACTATTTGATGACAACATACATATACGTGTCAAAAACCAACTTTTAAATGATTGGACCAGTTTTGAACCATTTATTTTAGAGTTTCAAATTATACTGATCCTTTCAAGAAAACGATATGATTGAGTGGTAACAATAACATGCATCCCGTTAAAAAATAAGTGTGAAATGTTAAAAACTGAAAGTTAATAGTTAAAACTTGCCTAGCGAAACTTTTCTGCTTTCCAGTGCGTGTAGTTTATTGCGTGCTAATGATATTGAGTATTTGAGTGTTTCTGTGCGTTGCTTGACAGAGTCGATTGCAATAGCCAATCTTTCAGTAGCTACACCCTTAAAGTTTCGAATAAATCGGCAAAAACTGGTTACGAAGAATAATGCTTTACCACAATTTTAACCATAAATTTCAATCTATACAGAACTAACTGGGGCTGTGAGGGATAGAAATAAAAATCAGTAACAGTTCAATTATGTTGGTTTATTAACACTTCTAATCCCGAGAAATAAATGGGATATGATATGTATTTGCCTTGTTTTTTACTTAACATTTCGAAGATGATTTTCATGACAAACAGGAGATTTTGATGACCAGGAGCTAGGCAGTGATAAGAGGCTCCATTCTAACCACAAGGCTTAGGCTATCCCCACCACCAATTTCCGAAAAATGAAAACCAGCAACAGATTTCGTAGAGCCTATTATTAATACACCTAAGTTGAACTTTGATAGTTATGAATAACCACTAATTTCAATTATTGATAATATATTTTTACTCTTTATTTGCTGAACAAAATACCGCAACTTACAAGAGTCGGAAACTAATTTCCAAAAGTAAACGCATATTTGTTTAGCTAATTTGGCACAAATGGATATTTAATTAATTTGTACATACGTCGCTTGGATCTGATATTATTTATACAAACAAGTGTATTGGGAAATAGGCTCTACTTTAAGAAAATTATTCATCTGAAATTTAATGCATTAATAGCAAGCGTACACTCAACAACTGCATAAATGGTTCCCGAAATATAGAAATTATTAAAAGGAAGTGAATTCTAGTCACTTTCAAGTTGTTTTGTAGAAAACATTTTTCACTGAGCTATTGGACTACGGTGGTTGAAACCAACTTATCTATAAGGATGCTGAAAATAAAAAATCACACGTTAGAAAGGCAAGTGTGCAGAACATTATTTGGGCCTAAATGTGTGAAATTATTACAAAGGCTATTCGATGATAACAGCATTAGAAACAATCCGAATTTTAGGCACACAACACAAAATTGCTAAGTGGGGCCAAACGACTTCCAAAAATCTGACTCATCAATGAATTAGATCGCTCTAAAAGCAAAAACACTTACTTGACTAAATAAATTACATAGTGAAGATTGCAAACCACTAGCAAGATTTTGCATGTATCTGATACGTTCTAATTGAACCTTAGAAGCCTCCTTGTTGGCTAAAAACCTGAGCTCATTATTAGCATTTACGACCAACAAATTACCTTTGAAGCGTGGTAAGGTCGTAAGATAACTTGGAGGCAGGAAGGGATTTACCTTTAGGCCACTAGAAACCAATTATTTAATAAGGATGCTACCAGTTGAGGACAGATTATGCCTGGGTCGAAGTTTTCGCGGAATGCATAAATACGTCTGCCCATTTGAAAGTAAATCTGATCTGTTGAGTCAGAGACACACATATTCTCGCGTATCTAAAAACAATTAGGAAAATTATTGCGTACTTCTGAGTTTGTAGGAACAAGGCCGGAAAAATGTACTACAATCTCAAACAGAATTGAGTTGCTTTCTCTATGTGATAGAAAAAAAGTAAACAAGACGGCTGGTACTGATATTTCAGAAATCAATTCCAAACCTTTAGATGATAAGTATTGTTTAGGAAGATTATGTATTTCAACGGGATCCCATTCTGGATTCTGAAAAAATGTTGCTAAGAAAAGATACGCTACTTTGAGATCACAGGCAACGTCACTGACGTAGTAGTCTGTAAATAAGATCCTTTTTTTAAAAAAAACCTTACATCCAATGTTATCTTGATTAACGGAACTTAGGGCAAAAGTCACTCCTACATTTTCACTGGACTCTTCGTCAGAAACACTGAAATTTCTTCCATATACGGCTCGGAGATGCCTCAGCCGCAACTAAAATACGTCATTATAATACAATTAAAAACCGTACGATGACAGAAGACATTTTAATCGCCTTCAATACATCGTAGCTTTAGACCTTGAAACGTAGCGTCCAAGTTCGGATTTCAAATGGTTCAAATGGTTGTGGACGGAATAGAAGCTTTCGCTTAACAGGCTTCCGTGTCTAGTAGCAGTGGACCACCAAAACCTCCAGACAGGAACCTAGGTATGTTAACAATGAGAGAGGAAAAAGAAATTAGTAAATCATAGTATGATGCTGTCCTCGGTCCTTAAGAATTGGTCAAGTTGCCTCTTAAATGACTCCTGGGAAGTCGCTTGGACTAGCTCGGCCGGCAGCGAGTCCCATCATTTGAAAACTCTTAAGGAGTAGAAGTTACGTCTACATTCCGTTTTGCTATGATGTCTCCAGTTTCTGGGTGTTACCCCTTAGGTTAGTGTCCGAACCAAGTCTAAGTAGATGTTTAAGAGGATGACCAGAAGTGTGAAGAATATTATAAGCCATTAATAGATCACCTCTAAGACGTCTATACTCTAATGCGTAAAGGTCTAGTGAATGGAGGCGCTCTTCGTAAGGTTTGAATTTGAGTCCTCTAACTGAGTTCGTGGCTCTTCAAAATGTCCTTATCCTTGTGGTGTGAGGGGGGAGTACTATGTTTCTGTACTCTAAATAGGGACGGATGAAACTATTGAAGTTTATACGGAAAGTTCCTTCGTCAAACTGTCCAAAAATGTGCCACAACGTTACCAGTGCAAGGTTTGCTCGGAAGGCATCTTTGTCACAGTTAGCGTAAGACTTTAAATCATGGGGCACCAGGACTCCTAAATCTTCTTCGACTTGGGATAATACTATAGAGGAATTTTCTAAGTTGTAACTGTAGTCTGCGACATGTCGCAGATGGACCACTTTACACTTTGAAGTGTTAAAAGTAAGTCCATTATTATTTTTCCAACTTTGGAGTCCAGTCAGATCCTCTTAAAGTGCCTGTATATGGTCTTGATTGTGTATTTCTCTCCAAAATTTAACACCGTCGGCAAAGAGTAATAATTCTGACGTTACTTGTTGAGGAGGACCATTTTTGTAGATCAAGAAGAGAAGAGGTCCTAGTACTGAGCCCCACTAGGACATCCCATAGCCTGAGACAAAGTGAAATTAACCCTAACCGTAAAGTGTCGATTTTTCAGGTATGAAGTAAGCCAACCGATTAGAGATGGTCTGATACCTAGACGTTTGAGCTTATTGATAAGACATAAATGATTAACATTATCAAAAGCTTTTGAGAAATCTAGGTAGATGATGTCAATTTTTCCCTTGCGATTGAGGATGCTTGTCCATCTGTCCAGTTTGGTTATACAAGAGCAGCCCTTCCTGAAACCATGCTGTTGGGGTGAGAAGAAATTTAAGGACAGTAGATAGTTGTTTAAGCCGCATATCAGGGATTTCATGAGTTTTGAAGGTAATGACAGAAGAGCCACCACACGATAACTTGAAGGTTCACTGCGTCGACATCCTTGGAACGCCTTACCCGAACAAGTGGTATCAGCCCCATCAGTGAATACTTTCAAGGAAAAGCTGGACCTTCACTGGAAAGCAATGTGTCAGAATTAACACAGGTTCATCAACCTACTATCCTTATTACTGAAGACTGAAATTTGGTGTGATGTGAGCCAAATTCCAATTTTCCGGTAGTTTGCCTCGACTTAGCGAGTGTAAGAACATCACGCTGAGCGGCGTTGCCAAGAGTGAGGCTGATTCCCTCAGTATGGCAGAATGAACCATGTCCAGGCCAGGAGAAGTGTCTAATCTTAAATGCTGAAGTTTCTGGAACACCAAGTCAGCGCTTAGGTTTACTTCGGAAAGTCCTATGTAATTGCAGATGAAACTGTCATCAGTAAAGTTGATGTTGGTCGGTTGAAATGTCTGGAAGTAATGTTCAGCCAGAAGGTTAGCGGCGTCGCCATCGTTGTTGGTCGGGCCGTTAAGACCTACCAGTTGGGAAACTCCAGGTTTGGCTTGACGAAGAGAGGCTGCATAACGGAATAAGCTTTTAGGATTAGATGCAAGTTTGTCCATAAGCCTTGTCTGGTACTGGAGCCTATTTTCTCTTATAGCCTTCGTGCATATGTTCCTTATAAGTTTGTATTACCTGTACGCTCCATCGTTGTCAGTTCGTTTGTATTCCGCCCAACAGTTTTTTTGCGGCTTAGCAGGCGAAGGGTACGGTTCTTGATTATTGTAGGTGGCTTGCAGCTTTCGAGAACCGTTTGAGGGACTGGATGGTTTGTAGCACATAAGAGCGTATGCAGTAAGAAGTCCCAATGACCGTCCACATCGAGTTGAAAAAAGAACATCCCAAACCACCTGTTGTTGAAAATGCTACAGAAATTAACACATTTCAAACGACCTACTATGTTGTGGACAAATACTGAAGAATAAAAGCCATCTGAAACTTACGATCCTCGGCACATAGTATGTCATTTAAAAGTATGAGAAAACCGGTGAAGTAAATTTTCACTAGCACAATTAATGTCAGCGATCTTTACAGATATCCAAGTTTATAACTTACTAGTCGAGAACCACTAAACTTTGTTCCATGTTCCTTGTTGTTATCTGATAAAAAGTTATAGTTCTTACAAAAATTCACACAACCCATTGTGGAATTTAACCTAATAAAGGAAAGCCAGCAACCTTAATTAACTGATGAGAAATCAGACAGGGATATTGTGAAGAGATGACGAAAAATATGTTTCATAAACAAGAATGTATGTGTCTATATATTTTTTCCTCACAAAAAAGACAACAGCGCGGTGTGGGACTGATTTTTACAAGTGATATGTTGACATTGTGTTCCAATACAAATTACAGTCGCTTGTTATTATAGATGAATAAATATCGATGCTGATGATATCCTTTGGTGTAACAACGCTATTCACATCAATTGACCCAAGGTTAGCAACAGAAACTCTACCTTTGCTTCTCACTAACGACGTATATTTAACAATGTAAACGAAGCTTCAAATTCAAAGTTTACCAGAAGTCATCGATTCATTTTTAACAACATACTTTCAATTCAACAGCAAAATCTACGAACAAACAAAAGGGACACCGATTGGATCACGAATATCAGGATCTTTTGCAGAAGCAGTAATGCATGGACTAAAAGCCGCGATATTACCAGTGATCAGTCCAAAAATTTGGATTCCTTGTGTGGACGACACATTCGTCATCGTCAAAAAGGAGCCGAAAAATACCTGCAGGCTGATGAACAACGTCTTCAACGACATCACTTTCACAATACAACTGGAGTCAAACGACAAACTATCATTCTTGGATATATTAATCACCAGAATCGACACAGGCAAACTGGAGACTCAAGTGTATAGTAAACCGACCCATCCATATCAAATTCTCAACTATAATAGCAACAACCCAAGAGCTTACACAACCAACTGCGAACAAACCTTGTTCAAGGGGGCGTGAACACGCTGCATTACACTGGTAGCACGAAATTTATCGACCAATCAGGAAAATTATGCACAGACATAGAAATAAATATCAAAACAATGGGCGATACAACCAAAACAAAGAAGTAAACAATGACAAGAATCAATCAACATTGAAGTCTACAGGACAAGCGGTGAAACATATGTGAAGAAATTCGAACACTTAACTTCTACCTGAAGTTTGTGCTGATGATGTCGTTCAGAAGAACGACTAAACCGTCCACCTCTGGGAACGAAGCTCCGTCACAAATATCGTTGCTAACAAGATTTTAACCAGCAGTCATAACAGTACTTGTAGTTTTGTTTATCATTGTTGTGATGGCTTCGTACGCAATTGTTGTTGTAGTTTCAACTCTTTGATAACTGAGGACACATGCAAAGCAACGTAAATTATATATCATGGAGCTATTTAACGAACGATTTTGAGCCCCAGTAGAGAACGAAAACTTACTTACTTACTTACTTACTTACTTACTTACTTACTTACTTACTTACGCCTGTTACTCCTCGTGAAGGAGCATAGGCCGCTCACCAGCATTCTCCATCCAACCCTGTCCTGGGCAATCCTTTCTAGCTGCGTCCAGTTGTAATTCATCGTTTTCATATCTGCTTCTATTATCCGACGCAATGTGTTCTTTGGCCTTCCTCTTTTTCGCTTCCCTTCAGGATTCCAAGTTAGGGCTTGTCTCGTGATGCAGTTTGACGATTTGCGTAATGTATGTCCTATCCATTTCCATCGTCTTTTCCTAACTTCTTCTTCAGCTGGAAGTTGGTTTGTTCTCTCCCACAGAAGGCTATTGCTGATGGTATCCGGCCAATGGATGTTGAGTATCTTGCGTAGACAACTATTTATAAATACTTGTACCTTCTTGATGGTTGTTGTAGTAGTTCTCCAAGTTTCAGCTCCATACAGTAGAACTGCCTTGACGTTGGTATTGAAGATTCTCACTTTGATATTGGTTGAAAGTTGTTTTGAGTTCCACATATTCTTCAATTGTAGGAATTCTGTCCTTGCTTTGCCAATCCTTGCCTTTACGTCTGCATCTGAACCTCCTTGTTCATCGATGATGCTTCCTAGGTATGTGAAGGACTCTACATTTTCCAGAGTTTCGCCATCAAGAGTGATTGGATTGTTGTTTTCCGCTTTGAATTTGAGAACCTTGGTTTTCCCCTTGTGTATGCTGAGGCCTACTGATGCAGAGACTGCTGCTACACTGGCTGTCTTTATTTTCATTTGTTCATGGGTATGCGATAAGAGGGCTATTTCATCTACGAAGTCCAAATCGTCTAACTGGTTCTGAGCTGTCCATTGTATTCCGTGTTTTCCTTCAGATGTCGAGGTCTTCATAATCCAGTCGACCACCAGAAGAAAGAGGAAGGGAGAGAGTAAACAGCCTTGTCTGACTCCGGTCCTTACTTGGAATGCATCTGTCAGCTGTCCTCCATGCACGACTTTGCACTGTAGTCCGTCGTATGAGTTCCGGATAATGTTGACAATCTTCTCAGGAACTCCGTAGTGTCGAAGAAGTTTCCATAATGTCCTCTTATCTACACTGTCAAATGCTTTTTCATAATCAATGAAGTTGATGTATAGTGATGAGTTCCACTCAACTGATTGTTCGACAGTGATCCGTAGTGTCGCAATTTGGTCTGTGCACGATCGATCCTTACGGAATTCAGCTTGTTGATCTCGAAGTTGGGCGTCTACTGCATCTTTTATCCGGTTCAGCAACACTGTTGAAGACCTTCCCTGGTATTGACAGTAGTGTAATGCCTCTATAGTTTTCACATTTGTTCAGATCTCCTTTCTTTGGAATCTTGACGAGGTGCCCTTCTTTCTAGTCCATTGGCACTTGTTCCTCCTGTCAAATCTTTTTGAATAGAAGGTAAAGCAAGTTTGTAGTTACTCCGATGTCTGACTTCAGTGGTTCAGCTGGTGTGTTGTTGGGTCCTGCTGCTTTCCCGTTCTTGGTTTGTCTGACGGCCATTCTGATTTCTTCCTTCGTTGGTGGGTTGACGTCTATGGGAAGATCTGTGTGTGCTGCTTCGATGTCCGGTAGATTCATTGGAGCCGGCCTATTCAGGGGTTCCTCGAATTATTCTACACATCTGTTCCGTTGTTGTTGAATTTCAGTGATTAGCTTGCCTTCTTTGTCTTTGACCGGTCTCTCTGGTTTACTGTATTTTCCTGATAGTTTCTTTGTTGTATCGTAAAGCTGTTTCATCTTTCTCTTGCAGCTTTTTCTGCCGTCGTTGCTAATTCTTCTACATATTTCTGCTTGTCGGTTCTAATGCTCCTCTTCACTTGTTTGTTTGCTTCTGTGTATTCAGCTTGTGCTTGGACTTTCTCTGATCGTATTCGGCTGTTGTTAATTGCTGCCTTCTTGTTCTTCCTTTCTTTGATCTTGTCCAGTGTTTCTGTAGAGATCCTTTCCTTATGATGGTATTTATTTAGACCCAGAACCTCTTGACACGTTGAAGTTAATGCTTCCTTGATACTTTTCCAGTTGTCCTCCATACTAGTTCCTTCTTCTTTCAATAGATATTGTAAGGCTTGGAACCTGTTGTTGAAAGCTATCTTGAATTCATTGAGTTTGTCAGTATCTCGAAGGAAGGCTGTATTGAACCTTTGTATTGCTGTTTGTCTACTTGTCCAGTTCTTTTTAAGCTTCAGTTTCAAATTGGCCACAACTAGGTGGTGATCTGAAGCTACGTCAGCGCCTCTCCTGGTTCTCACATCTTCCATTGTCCTTCGGAATTTTTTGTTGGTGCTTATATGATCTATTTGGTTCTCTGTAGTGTGGTCCGATGAGATCCATGTAGCCTTGTGTATACGCTTGTGTGGAAATATTGTGCCTCCTATGACCAATTTGTTGAATGCACAAAGATTTGCAAATCTTTCTCCATTTTCGTTTCTTTTTCCCAGTCCATGTCGTCCCATAATATCTTCATATCCAGTGTTGTCTATTCCGACTTTGGCATTTAGATCTCCTATCAGAATAATTAGGTCCTTTCTTGGGCATTTCTCAATGACTGACTGCAGCCGCTCGTAGAACTGATCTTTAATGTCGTCGTTGCTATCATTTGTGGTGCATAACACTGGATAATATTCATTAAGATCCCCTCCTTCTTTGTTTTGAATGATGCTCTGATGATTCTGGATCCGTGAGATTCGCATCCTACAAGTGCATTTCGTGCTACTTTGGACAGCATAAGAGCGACTCCCTGAGTGTGTGGAGCATTTTCCTCTTCGTGACCGGAGTGTAGCAGCATCTCTCCCGTAGCTAGCCTTTTCTGTCCAGCTTGAGTCCAGTGGGTTTCGCTGATTCCCAGTACTGCTAAGTTGTATCTCCTCATTTCCATTGTTATTTGTCTGGTCTTCCCGGTTTCCCACATTGTGCGAACGTTCCATGTACCTATAAAAATTTTTGCTCTGGTCGTTAGAAGGGGCATCGGCCTCGTGGCTTCCGAAGGAACTTGGCTTTCACCATGAAGCGTCATAATTCTTCTAAATGAAAACCTTCTAACTCCCAGTGCAGAGTTAAAATGGTTTGGATTATTTTTTCTGGTAAGCGTTTTTTTAGCGAGTTAGTTTTCTGCGGGATGAGGACGCTAACCCCATGCCCAACCCTCCTCCTTTAACCGGGCTTGGGACGGGCAGTAACCCTATAAGAACTACAGGCTGAGTTAGAGAACGAAAAACCACCACACAAAAAGAGCCTACCTCAATACCTTCGTGTGAAATCGCTAATATTAACTTCAGTGTGGACACTGAAAAACTCCTACAATAAGAGACCAGATTATATTTCGGCCAGCATGCTAAAAATGGAACTGCTGACTTGTGTTATACTTTTTAAACTACTTGCAATATTACTCTCCACAGCATGTTACCCTACTGTTACAGGAGAAATGAAGAAATTTAGGTGATCAGAAACCGTTCTACTTAATGCTATTTCACTGTGATTTCGGATGTATTTCTTTTAAACAATTCCTGAAATTGTTGATTCATAGCTTTGACCTGAATATTTTTGGTTTTACTTCGTTTTTGGTTTCGTACTCAAAAGTGTTTGTTCCGGGAACCTAAAGAAATAGAAAAATGGTATTTTAATCCATTACTTGCAACCGCTAATAAGCTTTGGTGCCTAAATTGGAGTTTATTTCTATAGTAACGGGGAAGAGCAAAAACTTGGATGTAAAACATTACTACCTGGTAAACTACATATATTAATTCCAAAATTAAGTCAGAACCGGGAGCAAGTGTTACAGGAGAACTGTAGGCATCTGGCTGATTAAAAACTTTTTATTTTACCTCAATAATTTTACTGTGTTTTTGGATGTATTTGTTTTACTTAACCTATGAACTTGTTTGTTTATATCATTCTTTTCGGACATTTTGGTATTTCATTATCATTGGTTTGGTATTTGGTAGTTTTTGCTCCTGGGGCCTGCAAAATTGAAGAATGATATTTGAGTCGACTATTTGTAACTTGGGAATAAACTTTGGTATCTAGATTGGAGTTTGGTTCTGTTGTTAATTTGGGTTCGTACATTGCAGATAAATCGATATACCGTACCTCAGTAACGGGAACGAGCAAAAACCTTGACGTAACATCAAGTGCTGAAGATTATCACACCACATACACTTCCCCAGTAGTAACTTGAATGATTGAGGTAGTAGTTCGTGCAGCAGTATCTCATTATCTCAATATGACCTTCCAAGACGAGTTTCTGAGGTTAACACTATGAGACACATGTCTAATAGTCTATCTGAATGAGATAACTCTATAACGAGACAACATGCTTCTTGTATCAGTTCTGCTTTTAAATTTTAGTAAGGGTTTTCGTGAGGTCTTAAATAAAAGATTCCTCTTCGAATAAAAGTCTTTCGGAATCAACAACCTATTATATACATGGTTTGATTAATTCTTAACAGAACGTAAACAAATGGTAAAGTACGATGACTCGCATTAACAAGATCAGTAACTAATGGAGTTATACAGCGAAGTGTATTAGTTCCAACCTTGTTTCTTATGTATATAAACGATATATGTAACATCTTAAAATTTGAGAGACCATACTTATACTCTGTTGATCTCAAAATAGTCTGAAGCTCTCAGTGAAAGTGTGTGCCAGATTCAAACTGACTCCAACAACCTAATAACCTGAAGTGATAAATGCCGATTACAATTTAAATACAACAAATGTGCAACAATGCATTTCGAGAAAAACCCCATATGAACTACCACTTTACTTAAATAAATGTGCAATTCAGACACTAGAATCTAAGAACTAATTACACAGGAAGCCTAAAATTGAAAGAATATGCCTCAACTGTCATCTTAAAATTTAGACAACTGATGGACTTCATAATGAAATGTTTCTTCATAATAGAGGCTAAGCTCACCTTTCTCAAAATATATATACCAGCTTATTTCGAGTGCTGCTCAATTATCTTACCAAACATGAATGCCACAGATAATGTAAATATAGATATTGAAAAATGCTTTACATGTCGACTATAAGGAGGTGACTCCTCTTCCGAGTACATAGACAGGTGTAAGCACCTCTCCTTAGAAACTTTATGGTATCGTCGACTAACGAACAATCTAATATTTTTCTACAGAGTAATATATAGAATCCCATTTCTAACCCCTCACCAAACCATGATCCACGATCCTTCCTAAAAACTCATAAACAGCACATATACATCACTAACTGTAAAACACCAAAAAACATTGCTTTGTATGTCCTTTTACTTTGGTAAAGAAGCTTACAGCTTATTAAAAACTCCGGCTTTACCGGAAAAGCCCATTTCCCATTCTTATACAATTCTCAGGGATCTACTACTAGACTATGTTAAGTGTAAAAAATCCGAATGTGGTAAACGAGGAAGATTTCGTAAAAAACGATTCATAAGAATATAAAAAATCTCACTACATAACGTCGCCCCAACCCAGTGCATACTCAAGGTTATGCAGACAATTCATTGATATGTTGCGATATAGTTCACGAAGATGGTCACAAGTTTGGTCAATTTTCATCCTGTGGCAGGTTTTTCCTAATGATTCACTTATTTCTGACGAAATTCCTTACAAACCTAGTCATGATCGAAAACCTGATGTATTTTTGATGGATGCTGATTTTTCTAACGATCCTATACTCTGAAATGTGTGGAAATATGACTTACAAACTTATTTTGTTAATAGTTTTTAATATTATTTGTATTTATTTTGTCATTTTCTCACTTTATGTGCATTTGTCCTGTTGTATTTGTTGTTTTAGTAAATGACCTTGAGCACGCTTTCCGTTGTGATACTGACATAGCGCGACAAACTTGACATTGTTCTCAAATACGCTGCTATACACATACTTCTCGTTCTATTCTCACTCGCTATTGAGCTAATTGCATCCTTAATAGAATATTATCCACATTTAAAGACTGTGAGCTGAGACATCGCACATAACAGAGGGTTACATTATTGGAGAGTCCAACAACCTAGGCTGTAGCGAACGTTTATAATTGTGGATTTTCAGTACCAGACCCAATATGAACACGCAGTGACTTGGTGAATTTAAGTAAAGTCCATATTTTTATGTTATATTAATAACTGTTAACATTGTTATTTACACTTTATAACTTGGTTAACATTTTTTTGCATTCATATTTGACTGGTCCACCACAATCTACTAGCAAGTTGTACGCACTGATGCATTCGGCTCCGATGATAAGTTGTTTGACGTGAGCCACTATGAAAACCCATGTTAGTCGTCTGCGGAGTCCGAGGTCTAGTATCAGTGATTGTTCTCCGTATGTTATGATAATTGAATCGTTAGTCGCTGCTAAGGACAGTTCAGTGTTTGGCCTTTGTTGTTTGCGTGAGAGGTGGGGTGGGATGATGCCGATTTTTGCTCCAGTGTCGACTAAAAAGTTCGAGCCAGAAATGCTATCCCTGACGTGGAAGACACGGCTAACATGTTGGCCAGTAACAGCCGCCGCCATTACTGTCTGGCACCCTCGTTTCCCTGGGAGTTCGGATTGTTTGTTTCAAAGTTGCATGGTTTTGTGCAACGACGTGCCTTTTCACCGAATATCGTGTAGTATAAACAAATATCCGTTGCCCTCTTGGATGACCTAGGGCGATGTCGGGACGTTAATCGCTTTCTGGAGATTGATGTGGCAGGTCGAGACTGAATCGTGGCATTGGTCGCCTACAGCGATGCGACTTGCCGAGTTAAGTCTGCGATTTGTTGATGTATGTCATGAGGGGGAGTCGTAACATCTTGGCTGGAGGTTTGTATGGCATTTAGGCGTCGATTGTCAGGATAAATTTCCGTCATCCTATCTGCAATATCAGCTAGATCGTCAAGATTGACTGAAGTTCCTGGTACGCTGAGGATTTGGGTGATGTTGTGTGGTAAACATCGAAACTACATCTGTTTAAGTAATGCATCGTCTACCTTATATGACCCTGCTAAATGTTTCATATGCCGGAGTAACTGCGAGGGCCTCTTGTCCACTTATTCGCAAGACGTTAGCAACTGATGCAGTCTTTTCTCGTCTGAGACCGAGGTGCGATTTATTACAGCTGCCTTTATTTTATCATAAAGTTGTGGTGGACCAAAAAGTATATGAACCAAAAATTAACAATAAAGTTATTACGTCCAAAGATTAATGTAACAATAACGACTTATAAATTAGTAACACAAAATAAAAGTTCAGGAACGTTATTTAAATCAGCTAGTTGTCGCGTATTTCGTTGAGTTTTGGTACCAAAATCCACAATTATAAATGAGTAATAACTCCGATGAGGTAAATAGGTTGACATTATATGACCGGCCAATTAGATTCCCTACCACCCATTTCAAAAAATTGTGGGGTTGTGAATGAAAAATTTAGGTGTCGTTGATTGGTGGACTTGTTTTGCAAGTGTGTGCTCAAGTGATAATGAACAAACCTTTTGTTACCTTTAATAATTTTGTAATTGGTCGTAAACTGTTAATCTTTGTAATCTGATTACTTGAAAGTGAAATAGCATCAAGTGCTTTGACTGAATGTCAGAATTTTCATTTTTTACATTTGAAATTTAATGATAATGAATATTTTTTCTGTGTAATCTTAGTTTTGAAAGAAATTTAGACTTTTGAAGAAAAAGACACCAACTTAATTGCATTACCGTGCAATCCTACTGTTAGTGAATGTGTATTGGGATAAATTTTTGTTTTCCGATCAAGTATACCTTGAATTTATTTGTTTATTTATTATTTATTTGAACACATAAATATTGGTACAAGAATGTGCCAAATATATATGCGCCACACAAAACAATGAGAATTTAAAGGGAAGGAGAAAAAAAGATTGATGTAAGATGATGTAATAATAATTGTAAAAATGGCGGGACAGAAAGGTACAATCAATAAAAAAATTTCAATTAAGGGAGATACAACCACTTTTTATGAAGAAAGTAAACGTTTACAGCAGGATCGCCACTGGTTTCTATTCTGAGCCATATCTGATAACGTCTCTAGCCACTGTGTAACATCATCTCTCGGACCCCAGCCAGGGAGTCGTGAAGGACCAGCACAAGCCAGTTCTTCGCACCTTTCCTTCATACCACGACACCATGTCATACACTGGTCACTTCTCTACTTTTTCCAACCAGTCCCAGAGTCGGCAAATAATGCACGACGTGGAATTCTCTGGGACGACATTCGTAGAACATATCCAAGCCACCGAAGTCGGTGTTTCACGAACTTCTCGACTACCTCTATCTGCTCACCATCAACGCTAGCAAAACCAGACGAAGATGCCAGAGGGTCCCCGGATAAACGTACGTAAAACTAGCCTTTTGAAGCGGCCAGGTGATTTGTAGCGCTTCAAGAGTTGGAGTTCCTTGCGGACTTCCGCCTCATTTGGTGGATCAGTCGTCACCGGCCATGGAGGGCAGGACAGTCTGACCGATGTTGCCGGAGCAGCAGGCCAGTTGAACTGCCCCGCGAAAAATTCTGCCCATCGTCCAAGACGTCGATGGATGTTAGTGATTGGCATCCCATCATCCTCACAGATTGTTTCACTCACACCAGACTTCTTGCTGCCAGTGGCTCGGATGAGCTGGAAGAGCTTCCGGTAGTTACCAGATGGAGCTGCTGCTTCCAGCTCATTAGCACGCTCCGACCACCAGGCTTCTCGGTCCTTACGCAAGCTTTACCCAATTTCCTTACGTAACATCCTTCGTTTATGGTCAAACTCACGGTCACCCGGAGTAGACCGACGGGCTTCAATAAGTTGTAAGGAACCAGAAGAAACACGGTGCTTATAAGCGGGACGTTTCGCAAACCCACAACTGACTGTTCCCGCCATTTTCATGGCGTCATGCAATTGCAACCAATGCTCATCTATACTTTTCGGTGGAGTGGTAGCTAGCCTAGAGGTTAGCTCGGTTCGATACTTATTTGCAACAGAAGTTGCAACCAGCTTGCTAATATCAATCCGTTGGTGGCGGTCACTTCGTTGTCCACTGAAAAGTAAGGCAAGATTGGCGCAGACCTAGGCATGGTCAGAGTCCAGATAGGTACTCCAAAAGGAGCGGTAGTCTTTTACACAACCACGCCAGCGGTAGCTGATCGCGATATGATCAATCTGAGTCCAGGCTTGGGATGCAGAGGGGGGACGCCAGGTGGCACATCGGCGATGACTGTGCCGAAAGTTAGTGCTAGCCAGAAATAGGTTGTGGTCTGTGCACAGTTGTAGTAGACGGTCCCCGTTATCTGTCCTGCGACCAACAAGTCCCTATCGACCACCTAAACGACTCTCTTCTGTGTCTGAGTCGCCCGACCTGAGCATCCAAGTCTCTAGCTAGTACTACAATATCTGTCGAACGCACTTTCTGGAGAAGAACAGATAACTGGTGGTAAAACTCATCCTTGATTGCATCCGGGGTGCAATCTGTCGGGGCATAGGCGGAGATGACGAAAAGACATCGTTTCTCACGCCGATTTCTTCTAAGTTTGATGGAAATTTCTAATCTAACTGCACACAACCGACTGTTAATGGGGATCCAATCGACTAGTGCTGCCTCAGCTTTAGCGTTTAGTGCGACACCAACGCCAGCAAGACCAGACGAAGATGCCACAGGGTCCCCGAATAAACGCACGTAAAACAAGCTTTTCGAAGCGACAGATGGAGATCGACATTGTAGTACTTCACCAGAGTCTTGGATACGGGTCTCGGATAGACAGCAAACATCGATATCAAGACTTTCCAAAGACATAGCCAGCCCTATCTGTTGTTCGACCTGCATATGTGTGCGAACGTTGAAGGCAGCCAGTTTGAATGGTGCACGTGGTTTCAGAAAAACTGCTTCAGTTCTCGTATTCGGTGGTAACATACAATTTTCAACCGGGCAGTGACTCGAGAACGTTTAGATAGAATCTAATTTCCACCAAAGACGAGCCGCTTTATAAGTATAAAAGAGGGTGAATAATGTGGAAAGTAATAATAATAATAGTATTAATAATGACAATAATAATAATAATTCGAATCATTTGATTGTTATTCGGAGCGAGAAATGTAGTTCCATAGATATAGAGAGTTCATCATTTGCGTGTGGGCTGTGATACTGCCCGGGTGCCCAGACCGAAGCAGGTGGTTATCTTAGGGGGCCACACCCCGAGCCTTTAACCTAAAGGTCAAACCCACAATGCAGTGGAGCATCGTAAGGAGATGCATTCCCATGGAAACCGGTGACCAAGGAATTGGTTCATAAGCCATTTGTTCCCACAGGATACTGGAGCCCATGTGCACCATTGGTTTGAGATCCGGTTAAAGCGCCGGACATTCGCTTTTCGTCCTCTCATTTTCGTAAACAACACTCCCACCACGAGAAGGCAGTGAGTAGGACTTCCGTGGCAGAGGCTGTATACGCGTGGCCATGTGAGAGTATTCCGAGAGGGAGAACGGACCCACCCCGCTCTCGACCGTACCAGGGCATCCTAAATGCCCTATATACAAACACCTCTGGCAGAGTGTGCCCTCACTTGTTAAGTGGTTGAATATAGTCTATAGGATATTCTACACCTGGATTTTGTGCTTTTCGGCACTCTTCAGCAAGGTGTGCCTGTGATCTTGATGGAATTAATGCTCTCTTTATGATTTGATCATATGTCACTCGGCTTCATGATCTGAGATGTTACTACTGAGACATTTGGACTACAACTGACCTCCAATAGGACTAAAATAGTTACAACTGATTGATAATTGAGTATTGTGAACCTGCGATCGTCAAGGTTAGCAGCGATCGCTTAATGTTCAAACCACTGAGTTTCTACTTCGTAATTTACATCCATATTTTGAGATATTGCATGGCCATCACCCATTCTCACTGGTGATATCTGTCTCACACCCGATATAGTTGTGAGTGGGATGGTAGATAAGATAGATATGGTCGATGAGTCCCACAATAGGACAAAATAATTGTTCCTAGTTCCCTTGTTTTCACTAGTTGTTTGGGTAAAGCCAGTCTTTGGTATAAATCTGCAAATATCTATACGAATTTGCGCATAACTCAAAGCAAAAATAATCCATCTCTTACCACTTGATCAGTGTCGATACTTCCTGGTGTGTATGTGTATTTGGATTGCGAAAATGCGTAGTGTTTTTGATTTAGTAGAGTAGTTAAGAACATCCATGACTTAACTTAATATTACTCATCTGAAAATAAATGACCATAAGCAATCGAGGAATAAAGTTATATAGTTTGTAGGCCCTGAAATACTCCCAGCTTATTTGTATTATAAATTTCAACAGTCAGTTTGTATCTTGTTGTTATAGTCATAATTAGCGTAAATATGGATATTATTGACGTTATGACAATTGAAACAAAATGATAGATTTTAACTATCGATTAAAGTCACGTTTTTCCGTCAGTGTTTCATGTGAAACACATATTCTTAATAGATTTGTACAAGATTGTAAACACCACTGTTTGTCTATTGTAAAATACCACCAATTC
The DNA here is from genome assembly GCA_944470205.2 of Schistosoma margrebowiei. Classification (NCBI taxonomy): domain Eukaryota; kingdom Metazoa; phylum Platyhelminthes; class Trematoda; order Strigeidida; family Schistosomatidae; genus Schistosoma; species Schistosoma margrebowiei. Next base: position 49,618,914 of record OX104024.1, read on the forward strand.
ATATTGTGAGATTCGATATAAATCTCAAAAATCTAACTGCGGACGGTATGTCCAGTAGTCCAGCAGCATTAACTATTTTTCGGAAGTGGAAAAGTTTCACTTAATTTGGTGCTTATTGTTTTTTAATCTGATCTGATGATGATTACGAAACTCTCACTACTGTTTGAGGAACTCCTAAGCTTGCCAATTTTGTGATAGTTTCTAACTTAGTGTCCACGTGATCTAACCACCCATGCACATTGTTTCAGATATATATTTAATCAAGGAATATTAAAATGTTTGAGATTCAAAATTATGTGCTAGTTATCACAATCAAGTCACATTTAACCTGGTTTACTAATCTTAGTATATTGCTGAATCAACATAGATTTAAACAATATTTAATATAAACAATAAACCTTTACTTTGATTACTTAAAGGTTAAATAATCTAACTTCCAATCATTAAAAGCCATGGGTTTGAATGACTGTTCTCAGCCTACTATGGTTTATAATAGTCAGTTAGGAAGTGTTACTACCCCGTTGTATGTGTGAACATATGCACAAATTGTAACTTATAATAAAGTATATAGAACATATTCTTGGTAAAGTGAATTGATAATGATAATTATTTTATACTAAATAAAATTCAATCTTCATCAAAATACTTCTTTGTGTCTCTTTTCAGATTTATTAACAAAGATATACCAACATGACATTGTCGGGTTTGTATAGTTGTTTTGTTTTTCTTCAAATAAAATACAATGTGGACTTTTTTTGAATGATTGATCATAACAACAATTTGATTATAGATTGATTGATTGTGAATATGATGATTATCTCATTTTATCTCAATATATTTTGCACTTGTTAAAAAATGCATTAAATAACGCAGATTATTAGTGACAGTGTGTGTGTGTGTGTTTTACCATGTAATTTCTAAGAGCAATTGATGTGTATAAAAATAGTTTTATGTAATTAAAAATCAATTAAAAATCAATAATTAAAACTTGTGTTTACTCTGTAAATATAAGTACACATAGTTAGTTTGTTTTCTTTTTTTCACACAATGAAAAGACGAGGTCATTGAAGCATGTAGATAAAATAATAACACAAGTTTAAACAGTACATGGGGTTATTTCCTTTGTATTATTTAGAGTTGTGTTGATCTTTTGCGGTTGGTTATTTACTCTGAAGAAGTGGATTATATTAAGTGGCGAAACGTCGGAAATACAGTTTTCTACTCATTTGGAAATAACAAAAAACACATTTGTTATTAACTTTCTGGTCAATGTTGTATTTACTTGAAACTATCAAGTCCAACCTTGGCATTGACACCTAAACAACAACCTGTGGTTTTGTACCCTTTAGAAATGTCGCCTTATTTGAATTAAGTGCTGCTGATAAGTGAATTCCAGGGAACGTAATAGCCCAATTTAACCATAATCGTGCATTGATAACTTCTATTGACCTCATCAGCAGAAGTGGTTGTCATGTCTGACAGCACCTCAAGCCAGAGTTGTATCACCTCAAGAATACCGACCAGGAAGTCTTGATGGATGATTAGATGCCAGTCTTATACAGCTTTCTTTCATAGCCGGGCTCCATATCCGCTTTTCCAATAGGTCTCAGCCTCGGCAAATAAAGCACAATATGGAAAGAGCTGAGACAGAATTTATAGTACATGTCCGAGTCATCGGAACCTTTTCCTCCACATGGTGACGCCAACTGAATTATGTAACCGGGTACCCAATTAGACATTGTCGAACCTCCGTATCACCGACATGGTATTGCTACTGAGTGTCAGCAATCCATCAAACAACTATGACCGCATACAGAGTTATCCGACACCAACTCGGAGAGGTCAGGCTTAAAAATCATGCATCGAGACTGATCCCATCGATATTTTTTAACCCCGACATTTTACAACCAGACTAACATCATGAGAGCACCGGTGCCATAGGTTGGCACAAACTGATCTGGTATTCAATATACACAGGTCGACCTTATCAGCCATGTCACCGTCGGCACTAATTCACCCACCATCCATAGACACGAGTGTTCCGACTAATAACAGATCACAAATAGTGCACAGTACCATGTTCCCAGGCATTTGGTTGCTCGGACTGTAATGCTGTCGAATCCAAGCAGTCATTCAGAAACAAGAATAAATGGACATGGCTGTCGAAAATTTTCAATTTGGCGACTGCGCTGACTCCACAACTGTGCTGTAAATCAACATAACCTGAACATCTGGATCTCAGTAGATGGTCGTTTGTGCGCTGTTCGACTAAATGGAATAGTAAGGACTCAGAAAGTTAGGGACACTCTTCGTCGTCCCTGCCTACTCTCCCATTGACTGCAGCTCAGATGATTTAATAGATGAGTTTTACAGAAAGCTTTCCGACCGATGGTTAGAGACGTTGAGTGACAGCTCAAAATCGTTTGCAATGGCGCAGGTGCAGCCACTTTGTGTTCTTCCAAATTTGAATCTTCTGAATACATGTCCCTTATTTTCTTTATAAATTTATTTCACCGTATTATACTCCTTGAATAACATCTTCAAACCCTAATGTTTCCCATTACTGCTTATACTCATACCGCCTCTACCACTATGGTATTTGAATGGACAACTGCATCACTGTGCTAATGTGGTGTGGCAACTCGAACTGATGTACGTACGTACGAAGTTCTACGTTGTACTGACTGACTGGCGTTGATTTAATCACCGGAAACATTCACACCCAATAATCTCAGTTAATGATCAAAGCAGATGTTGTTTAATCACAGAGTACAGAGGCCAAAAGTATAATATGCAACAGAAATATGTGATGTACGAGTTATTACTGTTTTCACTCCTTGATCAATCACTGCTAACTAGTTGAGCATCTCAATACATAACTCTGATCTAATTTTATGTGATTCCATGTGTTTATTTGATAAGTAGTAGAACTCTTTGAAAATGTGTTGATTCAAAGAAATAAAGAAGAAATGGAGATTTTAGTTCTAAAACTACCTTAGAATTTGAAAAACAATTTTGATGATGAAATTTTGTAACTTTTATAACCAGCATTAAAACCAAGATATTACCACTAATAAAAATTAGTAATGCTTCTAAAGGAGTCAGAGCATAATGGTACACCTAAATTATGCCCCTTTTTAGCTAATCAGAAAATAGCGAAAGTGCATGGTTAATTTATATCAAAATATGAAAGAATTCACTAAGAGAATCTTGACTAATTATTGATGAACAATTCTGACTTGATCATAGGTTTCTACGCGTCAGAGTCAGAAGTGAGCATCAAAATTTAGATTTCGGAATTAAGGTTTGTTTAGATATATCATCCATACCCTAAAGTCCAATCTTAATTCTAATCCCAACCCCCAACCAAACACCTTGTTTCTATCCGTAATCCTAAGTCTAACTCCCAGCCTGAATCTTAATCATAAACTCTTACACTGTTTGGATCCTAACTTGAGTCACATCATCGATCCTTACCAAAAAAACAATGTAGATAAATATCCCACTTATTCACAATCGTTTCAGTCCTCCATTCACAAATGGGAGATCTTCCAGCAGTTCATAGACTTTCAAATGCTAAATAATGTTTTATTCATTAAAATTACATATGAAACAGTCGATATTCAATATTTCGGTTAGATATTTAGTCTATGATATCGATAAGGTTTCACCGGTTGTGGTTAATTCGTCAGCATACTTTAAGTTTACCAAAAAGTTACTAAACAATTTTGTCTCAAAATTCTATAAACCGCATACTTTTAATCGTGCAACCTTTTATTGTCTTTCCATGCAACATCATCCCCATGAACCTTAGAACAAAGTGAATTATTAGAACTCCTACCAAAGTGTTTATCACTTTTCTGAAATTTCATTCAAGAGCTAATATTGATGATGCTTCACAGAAAGACAATGAAAACTATATGAATAAACCATCTTGCTCAAAGAATGTAAATTTTAAAAAATTGAACATAAATAGTTACTTTGTTCAAATACTTTTGTTATAAAATGGAAGTTTCTTAAAAGTTTGGATTGTTTTATAAGACAATTAAACTTATTTAAATTTATTTAAAACACAATTATCCTTTGAAAATAATAACGATTTAAAACATTTTTTCCGCGCGAACTCATAACTATGATAATCAAACTAAATGACATCATATGACAAAAAATTCAAGTTCATATTAACTAATTGACAATATTCAATTCTAACTTATTGATTGAGATCATGAACCGATTGATTTTAGACCATCATTGAAAACCTAGAAGCACTGGACGGCCGTTTCGTCCTATTGTGGGACGCCTCAGCAGTGCTCATACACGGTCCATCTCGCAGGATTCGAAACCAGGGCCTTCAGTTTCGCGCACGAACGCTTAATTGATCGGTTTGATAATATATTTCGTCAATTATTCATTATCTCTATAATCATTAATAGATCAATGAATAGAGATAGACATATTGAAATTGTGCATATTGATTTATCATGTTAACTGTGAAATTTTCGATATGTTTATTATTTCACTAAAATAGCGATAATGCAGTGAGGGGACGAAGTTTATCACAATTATGTGATATATTTGCGCAATACATTTCGAAAAATCTGATCACACATTTATACTTGTTAAGAATATTTATATATGAATAGTAAAAGGTCAACTAGACAGGCTAAGGGTAAGTCATAAGAAAAGAAAAATAAGAAAGTACACAAAAACAAATGTGAATACCACTCTGGATAGTAAATCAGTATTATCAGGGTAGGTTAAATGTTAGGACAAACTGTTTCTGAACACATAAAGGGGTTTTCAATTTCCGTACAGCCAAGGCTTCAATAAACCTTAGTATACGTCCTTGGAAGCTTTTGTACAACACTACAAATGCTGATTTGATGTCTCAATCAAATGTTTCGCAATGGAGGATAATGTCAGTCTATCCTGTGATCTTATTTGACCATTGGAATAGCTTTGAATTATATTGATATTGTTTTTGATTACTTGATAGGACAAATATAGTTTGTGATTAGATCATTCATATCAGATCAACGTTAACATTCACTAAATAAACTTTCTTTTTAATGAAAACATTTAGATTATAGTTATTTCTACAAGATGTACATATCTCAAAACAGAGCGATCAAATAAATTTTTGAACATCAAAAATTATAAACTTTTAAAATTATCTTGAAACTAGTTGAACAATTTATGCACTATTTGTCTTCAGTAATGCAGTGGAAAACGCTTTCTGTGTTGAAAGCGAAAGATACTGAGTCTGGTGCTCGGTATGAACGTAAAAACTTTGATTTTGATCTATCCAACTGGTTGATCCTAAATAAGAAGAAATGCTCATCTTTTGTTGTACTGTTAGTCACAATTCAGTAATATTCTCCGACTAAGTAAAATAAACTCCATACTGGTAATTATTATGAGCCCACTGCCACAAGAATTACTGGCTCATGATGATGAGATTCTCTTAGTTCCAGTGAGAACCCGTGACCAATGGAGTTCAACCTCGCCTGGTGTGAGGCAGTTACTCACTGAAGACTATGATAGACGGTTGCACGAACCCCTAATAATAAGGACTTAGAAGAAAACAACGCAAACATGGACCAGCTTCTCTAGCAGCCCAACCGTTATTGTTTACTTCTGAAATAGAATTGCTTGGTAAATGCAATGAGAAGTATTTCAGTTAACTCGTATGCAAGTCCAATGAAGTACAAGTCAATCAATCATAGATAACACATTTATTCTGAGAAGTAGTTTCAATGAAAAATATGAGCAAAGTAAACAAAATTCTGCAATCAGGTGCACACAAAACTGATTTCATCAAATGGCAATCAGTGAACATTTGAGATTGCCATCGTCATATAGCGAGAATTTGTTCAAAGCTCAAAAGTTCCATTGATCACTTCTTTTCTAAAAGCTCCATGATATCTCCTACAATATCCTACAAAAAAATCAAAAGTTCGGTCAGAAATCCCAAAACTGAAAGGTGATTACTTATCGATAAAACTGTGTTTCATAAATTTTGTCACTATTAGACATTAAGCATCATAATTGGGACTAACCACCTAATACGGTAGACGGTCAAAATCAAGGAATTGTTTGGTATGAACATACACCAGCTCAATTTCCCACACTCCATATCAGTATTACAAACTACAGAATCAACGCTATGTGAAGTACAGTGCATTAAAGATGTATTACAAATAGAAAAGGTGAGATTGGAGAAAGATAATTTACGGATGCCAGACAAGAACTGGGTTACTCCACGCAATCATAGCTTGCGATTATCTCGCCAATATCAATCAGTAAGTCTGCCCCAAAAGACACAGGGCAGGTAAATGAAGAGAAGAAAATCACTTGTAATAAGTTAGATCTACAATATATATGAATTACGTAGTGTGAGGAAACTAGATATTCCCAACCCTTGAATTCTGCAGTAGTCGAGGATTCCACTATTGCTTGACACAAATTGTGCTTGGATTGATACATGGTTCAATAACCGCTATACACCCAAGTGCTAAACGCATTAACCGGTGTCACTAAACCAGGAAATGGAAAGATGAAGACTGCCATACAGAAACTTTGTACGCTCCCACGCAAACTGTAATTATTATACCTAGTGCTTGTAGTACACTGATGTACAACTAATTGCAGACCATTACAAGGCGATATACAAGTTTTTGAGAAAAATCAAACATTAAGTGAACTAGTTCTATAGACGTAGCAGTTAACTAAGATCAGTCCAAACAGTCACGAGTGTGGACATCTATTAACCTAATAGTGTTGTTGACGAAAATGACTGTCACATTGGAGACCAAGACATACAAAACTGAAATGACAATATTGTGAAGTAACGTTACTCAGTAAAGACACGAAAGTTCGTTCCTGAAGTTCTAGTTTCTTCGGTACAGATAACTATTTCATAACTGAGCCGGGAAAACGTTTGGTCTATGACGTCATATAGTGCAATGTAAGATAGTTAACTTAAACTCGAATTTCATTCATGAAGTTTGACATGACCAATAACTGAAATATGCAGCGATGGACTTTATTTCACGTACCATAAAACTAACAAGTAACTAAAGTTGATGTTTCATTTTGTCATTCATGACAATTAACCGGTAACTTTATCAACATGTACCGGCTGTGAGGTAATATGCTGTGTCCAGATTGGTTTTTTGACGTATAACCACTATTGAGGTGAGACTAGTTTGGAAACGAATTGATGTAATCATCTAAACAACTAATGTATAGAGAGATCACTAACCAGCTAAATATTCAAATGGGTAAAATTTCCTAGTGGCATCTTCAAATCTACAGGAACTATAGGTTACGTGACTTAACATAACGACATTACTTGCGATCAACCAGGCGGAAGCAATAACTAAGGTTCAATTGTGAATATTTCGCTCCTCAATTTCTGATGTTAGCATATATTACTAATGTTTGTTTTAACACAAATTTCTCGTGACGCACATTATATGGTGACCTTAAGTGATTTGTTTATGAGCCACGTTTTACGTCTGCACGTCATTAGTTGGGAGGAAGCTAACGCACCCATTAAGTGACTGAAAGTTACATACCTAAGAAATAACACAACAAAATACTTAGACAATTAAGAAAAAATCGAAGTGTTTGGGGTGGATTGCTGATTTCATCAATTTATCTTAAGTTACGTCTATCTATTTAGACAGTCAAAACTGATAACTAAATAGAAATATTGAAAATTCAGCAACTCACATTTGGGGCAGTTGTAGGAGAATATCTTTTAACCGGTTGACCTTGACGATCTATAAGGAATTTAGAGAAGTTCCACTTAATATCACTACGACATTAATAAAGAAAACACAATTACTTTGTTAGGGTGCCATGTAGTCTACTTTTAAGAAATTTGTAGAGGTCATCAGCGTCAGACCCATTGACTTTTATCTTGGAAAACATATCGAATTGGACTCCATACTTCTCAGTCACAAACTTTTTAATCTCCGATTCCGCCCAGGGTTCCTGCAAATAACATTGGTTTAAGTGTTACATACCTGTCCGCCGAATCGGTTGCAGGGGAACGCTAATATACGGAGGCCTTTGCCAACCAGTCGAGTGTGCATCTCCTGGAGTTGGCGATAGTTCTTGTCCGTTGCGCCTCACTTACAAGCAACGTTAACAATTAGACAAACGTGACCACTAAACAACGAATAATTATCATTCTATATACAAGAAGAATATCGAACAAACCGGTATTTCTCTAAGGAGACATCCACACCATTGATATCTTTGACAGTGAATTCATATATTGAATTTCAAGACTTGTGAGATGAAGACTTAAGGACGAAATTAGAGAGACCACAACGTACCATCACAGCACATCCAGTCGCAAACAATGATTTGGGAGGTTTGAATAAGGCGCGACAAAACATCGTTGAGCCGGTCTTCAAGTGTTCCAAATGATTGTGAACGGAATTGAAGCAGATTTCAATTTACGAGCCTCCTTGACCTGTAGCACCCCAGGCTATCACCCATAGAAGTGCATAAAGCGCCGACCAGAGTTCTAACACCAACTCTGTGCTGTGTTCTCCTTCCAACTTGTTTACAAGTGGTATTTGTGGCCTCAATCTTAGTCTCTGATTCTCGCTGTCATGTGCTTTGTGATTTGCGTGGTTCATTAATGCCGTGGAGATTGAGTCACTACTTGCTTTGTGATGAGTTAATGGTTTGAGCAAAGTGTGTCCTGTCCACATACAGAGTCTTTTCCTAACCTCCTACATTGTCAGTTGGATTGTCCTCCTCTGCGAGTTAATATCAATCGTCCCTACTAAGTCAATTTGACGTAATTTGCGTAGATGGTTGTTTATAAATACCTGGAAATTTTGACGATAATTGTGGTAGGCATATAAGTTTCCGCTCCATACATTCGAACAGTTTCATCTTTGGTGGAGTTTCGTTCTCCGAGCTTGATGATTTGATAGTGGGGCTTTCATCATTCTTCTGAACGACATCATCAGCACAAACCTCAGGTGAAAGTCAAGTGCTCGAATTTTTCCACATGTGGTTCACAGCTTGTTCTGTAGAACTTGATGTTGATTGTTTATTTTTGACCTTAAACCTGTCAGTGTTTACCTATTATTCTGGTTATATCTCCCATTGATATGAATGGTGGTCCCATATTTGTCTATAATTTTCTCACTGGTTGATTTCAACGCTCGTTGATTGCTGATTGACCTGAGCACCAGGCTTCTAAAAATTCTATGGTGTTCTTAGGATTGCCTCTATCCAGGATCTCAACATTTTTCCAGTCGAATGTGTGTCCACAGTTGTCCACATGCATTGATAGAAGCGACATGTCATGGCGTTTGACCACTAATGGATGTTCATGTAGGTAAATATGAAGGAGTTCGCTTTGTCCGATGTAGTGCTTTTCGCAGTTGTAACAATTTATTTTGTAGATGATTCTCGGTTTTCTTCTGTCATTTCTTCCTTCGGTTTGCACAGGATTGATTGTAGTGACTGTTGGTTTTCGTACCACACCTATTGCGAAGGGTTTCAGCAGTCTCGTCCCCAGCAACCAATAATGTTGCTTTTCGGTAATTAGTTGACCTGTCTTTACGGATGCTCACTTAGTACTCAAAAGATTGGACGTATACTGAATCTTTGGTTCTATTTGTTGACACTTTTGGAAGCTTACTGTTGCACTCTCTGTAGTATCATGCTTCTGTGGACCTCATTATACCAAGATCTATCCTCCTCAGAATCTTGTTGAAGTGTCATTATCTGTTTGTCGGTACCATTCCTATGGCAAGTATTTATACAGTGAACGTGAAGTCTTTGAAACTACCTGTATAACTAACTTTGAAGCTTCGACTGAAATGCTGTTGGATCCTCTCGTTTTGACATTCCTTGTTGGTACGATGGTCCTGCTAACTCAATGAAGTAACATCTACAGGGAGTTTTGTGTATGCCGCCTTGGAATCCAGTGTGCTCTATACGGCTGTTCCATTCAAGAACTCTTCGAAGCGTTTTGCTCACTTGTTTCTTTTCCATTGGATCTTGGGGTTCGGTTCACCCCTCTTGTTCTTGACTAGCCACTCCAAAAGATTGTTTTACGAAATCCGGTCTTCTCTTCATCTTGCGCCTTTTATGGACCTTTTGAATATTTTATTCATTCAGATGGGATGGAACTGGTGTTCCGTAGTGTAGCCTAGTGTGATCGGTGAAACTCCATGGACGTATGTCTGCGAAAAGCAGGAAAAGATGTTTACAAACCACGAACAACAAACTCCCATACGCATCATATTCCTAATGGTCGTAGAATTAAGTTCCATTTTAAGAGGAAATCTAATATTACAAATATGCTACCTCTGATAATCCCTCATGAATCTCCAAAAGTTTAAAACCTAGAAGAAAGCAATCCTGATGTAGGCGGTATCCATCCTCTTGAGAGTGTTGACTTAGATCTAACTCTAAGTAGTTGTGCTGATGACGAATAGGACGACAAAGTCCAAACCCCTGTCAGAGCAACACCCGGTTACAGTAACTGTACAACGGACAACGGGAAAACTAGTCATGACATTTATATGAATGACCACACAATTATCTCGATATATTTGAACCTTTCAAATCGTTGCAAGTGTATTTACCAACACTCGATACTCCTTGAACTACGAAGGGACTAAAATAAACCATGAACCTTAGAAGTAAACATTTGGAACATGTTACCTATATGTCAGGTACAGAAAGTAATCCAGACTGTAATTGGCAACTTAGTCGTGCAAATAGACCTGATTGTCTTCTTGGTCCGGCTATCAGTATGTGCATAGTGCCGACATCAGATGTTATATTCAATAGCAATGAGAAGACTTTTCTGCAATTCCGCTAGCTCTTCTGCCGGCAACGGTAAATATATTACGAAAGATGACAAAGTTGTTGAATCTATTTCCCCTCGCAACACAACACTTACCTTAGCTGATCCTATGACTATCCATGGAACTACCAGTTGCGATTTATACTCTTACCTGCTTCATCATGATAACTCTCGGGTTCTTTGTTCAATGCCCGCTCTCTGTCCAACAAAATTATTCATCTTCAAACCCTCTTATTCTTTGTAAATCCAACCATTGTACTTATAACGGAAACGTGATGAAAATCATCTGTGTCCGACCACTCCTTGCATGTAGATAACTATGTTTTCTTTTGAATCGATAGATGTCATGAGATAAGAGGCGGTACAATTATCTTTGTCCGTTCGAACATTCAGGCGGGCAAATTAGAAAATAAATCACTCGATGATATAGACAACTCCGCTTAGGTTACTTTAAACTGTGGATCGCAAAATTATTTACTAGTGGGATATATATACATACCACCTCATGATAATACTTTGATAAACTTCTGAAAACATATTTTCCACTGCTTCGCGCCAATCGCATACGTTTGAAATCATCGGAGGTGCGGGATCTTGCACTTTGGTAAACATCCCTATAATATGCAACTTTACTTAAATAAAATTAGAGTCCAAACACTGAAATCAGCACACGATCTAGGAATTATTTACACAGGAAGGCTGGACTTTGAAGAAAATACTATCTCTTAATCTAGACGGCTAATTGGTTTCATAACGAAAAAGTTTTTCGCAACAAAATATGTATACGACCTACCCTTGATTACTGCTTGTTTGTCTCCTCTTACAATAATATCACAGACAAGATAAGAGTAGAAGACGTTCAAAGACGCTTCACTCGCCAACTGCCGGGATGTAACTCGAATCTCGATTGCACAGATAGATGTAAGCACCTCTCTTTAGAAACTTTATGGCGTTGTAGGCTAAGGTACAATCTAATATTTTCCTACAAATAGATATTTGGACTCTCATTTCTAATCTCCTGCCCGACTGTGACCCATGACCCGGCATATAGACTAAGAAACAACGCATATACACTAATTACCGCAAAACACTAAAAACAAATGCGTTGTGAGTTTTTTATAGTACGGTATGGTTTATTGTAGAACAGGCTGCCAATGCCTATCCGTAACTGTGACAAAGTTTTCAGATTCAAAAGGCTAATAACCCTGTTTCTAGGCTCTAAAGAGCTTCAACCTTTCCTTGAATTCCCGCATACCAATGAGGCACTTCATTATGAACCGTCTAATATATAGAAAGAACAAGAATATAACGAGCGCGACTGTTATTAATATTAGTATAACTGAATTACAGAACATATGACATCCCTTCTTATTATTGATTGTTTATTAATCATGGCCTTGTGCTCCTAACTCTCACTTTCAGTTCCCAAATCTCTCGACAGGTTAAATGTACATTATTCTTCCAAAGTGTTTTGCCTTTTTTTCTTTTTGTTGCAAGTAGACAGATAACTCACTAATCTTATGGATGCCGATCTACGAAGACCGATCGTAAAAAGCTCAATATTGATCATATAGTCTTGTAAGTTGCTCAATGTTTTATTTTTGTTATCCTAAAAAAATTATTTTTTACAATTATATACTTTTTCATATCCTTTGATTTGCTATTAGTCCTTATTTTCTTTAAACCATTAGTTATCTTCATAGCAGTGTGATATACTAAATGGACATCTAACCCATAATACAAATTCATTAGCTATCTGATTTGCTTGTAATATGGGACTAGTAGAGACAGTGTATCCCAACCATGGACTTTGATTGAAGCAGTATCCATACTTACCACAAACGTAAGAGAGCCTAACATCACAAAAGGAGGGAGGGTGGCGTTGCTGAACAGCAAACATGATAGTGGGAGGATAACTTCAATCCACCCATATCTGTAGGGCAGGACATTTTGTTTAATTACGGCTCCTTATGGGCTAGTGGGATGTCATGAACTCATGGTATTAATGCTGGTTTATCATGCAAAAACACCTCGTTTATTCTTGTCCTGTGTTCATAAACACGCCTATTACATTGTCAGCGTATTTCACGTCTCCTTTATTTCTATTCCCTTATTTTCTCCATTTCCTTCTTTAAACTCAATTCAATATTCTTCTCAATTACAAAGAACCCATTTATTATTATTAATTTTTCTACTATTATTATTCTAAATTTTTTTTTAAACATGGCAAGTATAATGCTAACATTGTTGAAAATTGTGTGTTATTACATTTTCTGAAGAAACCCGAAATGGTTTCTTCACAACACTTATGTACCCATAAGATGTTTGTGAATAATAATAATAATAATATTACATGTTTGAGGTTAACTAGTGCTATGTTGGGTCAGTTAGTTGCAGACTAAAGAAGTCCACCACAGCGGTCCATAGGTTAGCTTCATGTTTATAGGGTTATTTAAAAATATAAGGGATACGTATTTTTTAGTTAGCTATAGGGTGCATGGATATGAGACAAAATGACCTAACAATATGAACAACCTTCTGCCAAATATACTTGGCTTAGCCGTAGCCTAGACGGATGGGTTTTTTGTGTTAAAAATATAATGATGTTAAGAAGAATGAATGTACGAAATTCGGCATCCATGCTGTCATACAGGGAAGGTGAAAATGGCTCATATTTCGCTATTTCCGTGAGGATCTGGTTGGTTTTTAAGATGAATGGTGATAGAATTTTGATAAACTCTCACTAAAATTAGCACACTATCAACCATGTCTTCTTACAGTGTCTTCAGCCAAACTCAACCGAAGCCCTGACTTGATTGTGCTAATTCTGTTTTTAAAAGAACGAGGTTTTCTATTTCTATTCCCATAGTCTAGGGATGGGTGAGCTAGAGAACCCCAATATAAATCTTTACCGGCACTCTAAACTCAACTTCTGGAGCAAATTAAGAAATAAATTAACCATTTTAACAAGTAGGGATAAAATGCAGTGTGTTCGTAGGGTCTGGGAATTCCAGATACAGAGAGAGAATGTGCTTGCATGGAAGTGCCGTATTTTATATCACCTATGGGACTTCAACTATACTGCACAAAAAACCGATTGTGAGGTCTTGTTTTCACCCAAGATTGAAAGTCAAATAAATTTTGTCAAGCAGCCGCCGACTGCAATATGTGTACACATTTGACTACAATGTATACTGGATTTTACTAGCTTTATTTTATTCTTTGCGTCTGTTACATTTATGTCTTCCAAACTCATTTGTTCAGGGAGTGGTGTAGTGGTGCTGGTTCTTATTCACATAATCATCGAGGCCAAGTATATAATTATTGGGAAAATTTACATTGGACGTGTAACACACAGCAAAGGTCAGAGGTAGTGAACATGGAAATCAATGTCTGGAATGGCATGGCTCGGTCATGCATGTGCCATCAACATAATCTCTTACTCTTGTCTCAACAGATATATCATACACTTCTAAGCTCAAATTTGTCCTTCAGAAGTGCCAAACGTCATGTTACTGATCGTCATTATAGGACGAGCCATTGTGGAGCATTATTTATCTTTCACGCAGGATATTTTAGACAAGTATTCGCATAATGACAAATATAATACCTTGGGATTAGTTCTACCATTATGGAGGTACTAAAGCTGTAGTAGACCATATTTCTACATGGGTGAGCCGACTCAAGAATCGCAGTAGTTATAGATTATCATATTCACTTTATCTTTATCAGTTAATTCTTACTTATGTTGACCCGATTTTCCATTAGTATTGCTTACCACTCAAAGCTTACTAGCTCGATCGATTCTTATTTATGATTACCTACAATTGTTCATTAACAAACTTTAGTAGCATTTACATGCTTCAGTAAAATCGACTTGTCTAAACATAGAAAACAACATACTTTCCCATGGAAGTATGTCACAATTCAAGTCAATCAAGCATACGGACGGTTTTGGATGCGGTTGATATAGAATATGCATAGCTAATTCGAGTGCAAATACATATATGCTAATAAATATGAAAGACATGGGAGATCATTTGGCAAAATAGTTAAAGTCGCCTGGATTGTTTTCGAAATTTAAATCTTCCAACAGATTTGACGTATAAAAAACCAGCTGTGACAAATAGTACAAACCCAAAAAAACCCAGATTAATTACATAGTATTACAACTAATTTCTGGATGTGAATAAAGCTGTTGACTTTGTCACTCAGTTGATTCAGCGAAAATCCAAGAGTCCAGATAAACACATGACTTTCATCATACAAACAATGTGAAATGAGCTTAAGACTGCAAAAACTTTGTAGATTAGGATCAGTGTATGTTCCTGGAATATTATCTTCATTGTTTAGTAATGGAACTAAAAAATCAGAAATCATTTGGTCAGTGGTTGGGAGAAAATTTTGGTCCACTTGTTAACTGGTTTAGTAACATATAGGTAAAAGACTTCTCTTTGCAATTGCACTAGAGCTCCATTTTGTGCATAAAACGACGAAATTGCGCGACAAACAGATAACAAGACTCTGTGTATTCCTCATAAAATTTATCTTCGTTCAGCGGGTAGTACGTTGAAGCCAACTAGAAATTTAAAATAATCTATATTTGCTAGCGAACTCTCTGGAATAGATCGTGGAGATCTAAAATTAGGTTCCGGGTTGTAAGAATCATGGGTTTCATAATCCTTTCAAATATTTTGGTAGCATTTGCAACAACAACCAAATAAGTTTCAAAACATGCACGAACATGTCAGAGATCAGAACATTTCCAACATGAAAGATTCACATTGTGAAAATTAGAACAACACATATAAGCGAACAATTGCTTTCAATTAGATCGTCATCAGGCTTCACTCTAATATTCATGAATATTTGTACGAAAATGCAAACCAACCAAGGGGATATGAGTCAATAATCACAATGAAATAGAATAAGTCTCTACACATAATAGGTAAAACTACAATTTTGTAGTAATTATGGCGAATGGATCATTTACACCACGACTTTATGGTTTGCCTAAAGTACATAAACCGGGTCTTCCTCTGCGCCCAGTTCTAGATATGTACAACTCTCCCTACCACAAAATTGCAAAGTGGCTAGTACGAATCTTAGAACCTTTACACAAATCAGTTATTAGAAATAGTGTAAAAGATGTCTTTAACGTCACCTCCAAAGTGGAAAATATTGTCAGTATGAAAAATATGATCTCATTGGATGTAGGATCTTTGTTCACCAACGTACCACTTATAGAGACCATTGAGTTCATATGCGAGCGAATATCTGAAAAACAAATCAACATTGGCTTGCCTAACGATGGTCTAAAGGAACTACCCTTAAGATGCACGCTGAATGTACATTTTGTCTTCAACAATACTTATTATAGACAAATAGACGGGATAACCATTGGCTCGCCTCTAGGCCCGATTTTAGCTTATCTATTCCTAGCAAAGCTAGAAAATGGACATCTCAATGAGACTATTAAGAAACTTGATTTATATTGCCGCTACATTGACGACACCTTCATTATCGTAGATCAAAACACCAGTAAGGAGGAACTCCTAGAACAATTCAACAGTGTTCACCCAGCGATCGCTTTGACTGGGGAAAGCAAGCATGATAAGAAGCTGAACTTTCTTGACGTCACACTAAGCAGACGAAGTGACGGCACGTTAAGTAGAAGCGTGTATAGAAGAAACCACTCTTCATGCCAGTATACTCACTTCTGCAGTTTCACACCTATCCGTTACAAGAGAAACTTGGTCAGATGTCTTACTAGCAGAGCAAAAAAGATCTGTACAGTAGATGCAATAAGTCGGGAGCTGGAATTTATCAACAACACACTGGCCGAGATCGGCTACCCCAGTGTTTTCATTAAGAAGTACATGTATGACATAATAAAGAAGTCGAAGATTTCGACTGTTCGTAATAAACCTTTATACATGAAAGTGCAATTCAACGGGGATGTGGCTAGTGACACTCTGAAATATAAGTTAAATAAAGTAATCACGAAGACATTCTACGCAGCCAATCTTGCGTTGACCTTCTCCTGTCGACCAGCGATGTCTACTCAAACGAAGGATAAGTTTCCTGAGTTGGCCTCTTCTATGCGCATTTACAAATTCAGCTGCTCCTGTGGAGATAGCTATATAGGGCGTACTAGCAGGCAACTTAACCAACGGATGAGTGAACATCTACCAACTTGGTACACGGAGGGCCAGATAAAATCTATTCGCAGTTCTATCTTGGCACATCTCAGTGATAGCGGTCATCCTGTAGATAAATCGAAATCATTTCCTGTTATCTATCGTATGCCTGCATCATTTCCCGATGGAGTTCGTTCTCGCCTCCTACATATAGCTGAAGCCATTGGAATTCGTACATACAACCCCAATTTATGTGTACAGAAGAAGTTCATAACCCCCCTATCCCTTCCATGGCCAGTTATAACTTAACTAACGAATTTTTTAAAATTTTATTATTATCATTATTTATTTAATTCTATTTTGTTGTCATTGACCTTATTTCTACATCCATTATTTGTTTGTAATTTTCCGCCTCTTTGTATTCTTCACTATCTAATTATTTACACATCTTATTACGTAATGATTTTAATGCTTTGTGATCACTATTCGTAGTCTATTTACTCATGTTTGACCTTCTATTTCCAACGTTTAACCATAGATAAGAGTTTTGTTATTGTATTTTATTATTCTTACTACTATCAGTTCACCTGTCTTCCTACTACAAACTTGCAGTTGTACCTATTATGTGTAGAGACTTATTCTATTTCATTATGATTATTGACTCATATTGCCTTGATTGGTTTACATTTTCGTATAAATATTCATGTATATTAGAGTAAAGCCTGATGACGATCTAATTTAAAACAGTTGTTCGCTTATATGTGTTATTCTAATTTCCAACATTATTTGCAGTCATATTTTTCGACTATTTCATTTGTAACATTTAGCAACGAAAATTTTCAAATCCTATATCTCAGTGATATTTGCTTCAGACCAAACAGCTCACTCTGAATTCTGATATCTGCGAAAAATTGGTGAAAACAGAAACCATTGGTATTTTATCACGCATAGCACGTAAGTCCATATAGGGTGTAGGTCTCCAACGTATGTGATATGTATAGAATGATTGGGACTCTATCCCAGTGACGAAACTATGATTTATGGATGACTTGATCAGATTTACGATAACAAGTCTTGGATGTTGGCGCAAAATAATTCCAATTATTTGGCTTAATATCGTTTCGGCATTATAGCTGATATCAGTTTGTGATGAAAACCCTAAATCTAATTCGTAGCCCTAACCATCGACAGCAAATCATAATTCTAATTCCTCACACTGGTTTATGACACATATTTAGGCGTCGCTCAAAGTGCGTCCATAAATTATAGTTCCAACCCTTACCGCTGTATCCAGGTTCTAAGACTACTTTGATAACTATTTAACATAAACGACCTTGTTACAGAAGTATATTAGTGGGAGTAAATGTTGAAGATGCCACAGGTATTTGGAGTTTGACAACGCTTTAACCAGTAACATCTACTATAAATCGTACCCACTAAGTGAGATAAATAGACAGAAGCGAGGGGGTTTGAAGATATATTCGATAGGTTATCAATATATCGATGATCGACTGATCTAGACTAGCTAGCGAATGCAAAGAGTGTTTAGCACGGCATTCCAACTCGCGATGTGGTGCGGATGACCGAGCGCCATCAACTAGTTGAGTCCATTAAAAATAATGTGGTCAGCATCTAATGTCAAAAACTTAAAGAGCTATTAGTTTTGGGGATTTATTTATCGCTACAGTATAAAAAAAGAATGCGACCACCGCTGTACAGGCCAGTCATTGGTGTTAAATTAACTATCTAACTTGGTTGTCCTTGACGTTGGTGAGGATCAGTGATCTGCTGAATATCCAGTGACCCGACTATCGGATGATTTATCTTGTGCCCAGAGACATTTCAGAGGTGACCTTCTGATGCCTTATAGTATCCTTAACACTTTTGGACATCCTCTAAAACACCTACTTAACCTTAGTTCCAACACTAACCTAAGAAGTAACACCCAAAAACTGGAGACACAACATAGCAGAACAGACTGTAGACACAACTCCTACTCCTTAAGAGTTGTCAAGTGCTGGAATTCGCTGCCGGCCGAGCTAGTCCAGGCGACTTCCCAGGAGTCCTTTAAGAGGCAACTTGATCTATTCCTAAGGACTAAGGATAGTATCACATTATGATTTACTAATTTCTTTTTCTCTCTCATTGTTAACATACCTAGGTTCCTGTCTGGAGGTTTTGGTGATCCACTGCTACTAGACACGGAAGCCTGCCAAGCGAAAACTTCTTCTATTCCGTCCACAACCATTTGAACCATTTGATTGAGTTATCAGCGCCACGTTCCACTTTGTACGCCACCGTAATGTCTTACAGATCTCAACTTGCAGAAGTAGATTTAGGAAATCTGCTTATTGAAGATAAGTGTCCTTTGAACCAGTTTAATGAAGGTATGCCACATAATATTAAGTCATACCACCAACATGGCAGTTTCGTCTTTAGATGATGATCACTATAGAACGATTTCTCTCGATTGCACTCATCATTTTTTCAAGCTATTTTTCGAAGTAATTGTATTCTACTTTCATGGTTTATTTCAGCTACCGACGGAATCAAATGGTTCTGTATCTGTTTCCATTGTGGGTGATATTTATGGCTCTTACTGCTGT
Organism: Schistosoma margrebowiei; assembly: GCA_944470205.2. NCBI lineage: Eukaryota > Metazoa > Platyhelminthes > Trematoda > Strigeidida > Schistosomatidae > Schistosoma > Schistosoma margrebowiei. The sequence goes on from OX104024.1 coordinate 49,638,512, forward strand.
CTTATTATCATCAAGTGTGGAAATGCTACCACATATTTAGTTATTATTAGTTTCTAGTTACTGATTTTTCTCAATCTTCAATGAAAACCTCGGTCGGTGCTTATTTTCAACTAATGACTAACAAATCTGGTTTACTTTTTGCCGTTCTACTTATACTCAGATTCTGATTTGTGTATTGAAGCGAGAAAGCCGACAGTCTGTATCAGTCTTTTCCTAGTTAGCCCCCGTAGGTTCGTTGTTTGCTCTCGAAAAAGTCATGGATGTGAGCACTACTCCATGTGTTAAGTTCCAAGAGTCTCTGACGCTGTGAGGAAACTTGTATTCCACGTGTATTTTGCTCCTTCTTGGCTTTTAAACCCACCTATCAAGTCTCCCGAGTTTTCTTTTTCTGGTACGATCGAGAGGGTGTTTTAGCCCTAAATTCGTTTACTGGAATTCTGTGCACTCAAGACAGATAAACTCTTAGGAAAAAGTTCAACTTGTCAAGTTACAATGCATGATAAGCCGCAATGTTTAGAAGTTGCATGGGTAGCTGTTCTCTGTACTTTTCACGAAGCATCCGAATCTTAAAGTCGTTTTCAAGTTTAGATCTCACTATGGTTGTGTATATTATGTTGAAAAACATGTGTATCCAAATTCATAGACGTCTGTCTTAATGCCCATAGGATTTTGAACCCCTTAGCTGCAACCGCACACTGGTGTGTCGTGGCTCACTTCTACCTCTAAATCATTGTGAGACAAAACTAAGGGCATTGACGCTTCCTTGATAGTGAAGTTATTAACGTTATTATCTCAAATGTGCATATTGACACACTTGAGTTTGTTGATAGGCACCAACCACAATCTAGACCAGGTAACCATAATGTCTAGGTCGGCCTGGAATGTACACATCGCCCCTCATTACTTCTCGCCACGATAATCTTTTCCTGAAACTGTTGTTCATTGTCTAACAAGTTGGTTTTCATAAGCGTTAAAATGGCCTTTTTGTTTATTCTTTCTAGTATTTTAAGTATGAAACTGGTTAGGCTAATAGATCTGCAATCTGATGAAAGTTTTAATCCTGTTTCTTAAATCGGAGTGACAGTCTCATCCTTCCATTCCGCAGGTAACTCCCTCTGGTTGCTTGATAAACTGAATGTCGTTGTGAATGAAACAGGTATATATGGTGCAATTCTAAAACGTAGTTCATCCTGTTGATTTTTCGTGTCTGAATTTCTTTAGTATATCGTCTTGATTGAAGTTCACAGTTATTAGCTGACTTTGTGACACTGCTTTTTGGTCTAGTCTTTGGTCGAGAGAAGGCTCATGGGTGTAGACTGTCCTGAAGTAATCGTTCATAGCTTCTACTTAGTACCAGTCCTCTTGTATCATTTTAAATGCACTTTTTTCCTTGATTAAACTGGTGATCTATGAGTGTTATCATTCAGTAATTGATATGTGGGAAAAGTTGCTTCGGCTACTTGATTGAAGTTTTTGCCAATTGATTCTCATATTTCAGCTGAATTGTATGAATTGTGTTCATGCACTTATTTCAGACCGACCTGTAATGTTTCACAGGATTTGTTGCACCAGAACTGATGATGACGTCGCGGCGTCTTCTATCTTAGTAAACGTCACATCTGGTTTCTTCAGAGGTGGATGTGTTTTTTTAGATTGTCCAGATTATAGACGGATGAGTATGGCTCCCGGAACTGACTCCCTTTCTCTCCTGATACACTGGGATCGATTTTCTAGTTCTTATTAAAGGCTTCAGATTTGATAACCCACATGTTGCGACTAACTTCGACTCCTGTAATGAACATCTGTTAATCTCAAAAATCTAACTGCGGACGGTATGTCCAGTAGTCCAGCAGCATTAACTATTTTTCGGAAGTGGAAAAGTTTCACTTAATTTGGTGCTTATTGTTTTTTAATCTGATCTGATGATGATTACGAAACTCTCACTACTGTTTGAGGAACTCCTAAGCTTGCCAATTTTGTGATAGTTTCTAACTTAGTGTCCACGTGATCTAATCACCCATGCACATTGTTTCAGATATATATTTAATCAAGGAATATTAAAATGTTTGAGATTCAAAATTATGTGCTAGTTATCACAATCAAGTCACATTTAACCTGGTTTACTAATCTTAGTATATTGCTGAATCAACATAGATTTAAACAATATTTAATATAAACAATAAACCTTTACTTTGATTACTTAAAGGTTAAATAATCTAACTTCCAATCATTAAAAGCCATGGGTTTGAATGACTGTTCTCAGCCTACTATGGTTTATAATAGTCAGTTAGGAAGTGTTACTACCCCGTTGTATGTGTGAACATATGCACAAATTGTAACTTATAATAAAGTATATAGAACATATTCTTGGTAAAGTGATGATGGTGACCTTAAGTGATTTGTTTATGAGCCACGTTTTACGTCTGCACGTCATTAGTTGGGAGGAAGCTAACGCACCCATTAAGTGACTGAAAGTTACATACCTAAGAAATAACACAACAAAATACTTAGACAATTAAGAAAAAATCGAAGTGTTTGGGGTGGATTGCTGATTTCATCAATTTATCTTAAGTTACGTCTATCTATTTAGACAGTCAAAACTGATAACTAAATAGAAATATTGAAAATTCAGCAACTCACATTTGGGGCAGTTGTAGGAGAATATCTTTTAACCGGTTGACCTTGACGATCTATAAGGAATTTAGAGAAGTTCCACTTAATATCACTACGACATTAATAAAGAAAACACAATTACTTTGTTAGGGTGCCATGTAGTCTACTTTTAAGAAATTTGTAGAGGTCATCAGCGTCAGACCCATTGACTTTTATCTTGGAAAACATATCGAATTGGACTCCATACTTCTCAGTCACAAACTTTTTAATCTCCGATTCCGCCCAGGGTTCCTGCAAATAACATTGGTTTAAGTGTTACATACCTGTCCGCCGAATCGGTTGCAGGGGAACGCTAATATACGGAGGCCTTTGCCAACCAGTCGAGTGTGCATCTCCTGGAGTTGGCGATAGTTCTTGTCCGTTGCGCCTCACTTACAAGCAACGTTAACAATTAGACAAACGTGACCACTAAACAACGAATAATTATCATTCTATATACAAGAAGAATATCGAACAAACCGGTATTTCTCTAAGGAGACATCCACACCATTGATATCTTTGACAGTGAATTCATATATTGAATTCCAAGACTTGTGAGATGAAGACTTAAGGAAGAAATGAGAGAGACCACAACGTACCATGACAGCACATCCAGTCGCAAACAGTGATTTGGGAGGTTTGAATAAGGCGCGACAAAACATCGTTGAGCCGGTCTTCAAGTGTTCCAAATGATTGTGAACGGAATTGAAGCAGATTTCAATTTACGAGCCTCCTTGACCTGTAGCACCCCAGGCTATCACCCATAGAAGTGCATAAAGCGCCGACCAGAGTTCTAACACCAACTCTGTGCTGTGTTCTCCTTCCAACTTGTTTACAAGTGGTATTTGTGGTCTCAATCTTAGTCTGATTTTCGCTATCATGTGCTTTGTGATTTGCCTGGTTCATTAATGCCGTGGAGATTGAGTCACTACTTGCTTTGTGATGAGTTAATGGTTTGAGCAAAGTGTGTCCTGTCCACATACAGAGTCTTTTCCTAACCTCCTACATTGTCAGTTGGATTGTCCTCTTCTGCGAGTTAATATCGATCGTCCTTACTAAGTCAATTTGACGTAATTTGCGTAGATGGTTGTTTATAAATACCTGGAAATTTTGACGATAATTGTGGTAGGCATATAAGTTTCCGCTCCATACATTCGAACAGTTTCATCTTTGGTGGAGTTTCTTTCTCCGAGCTTGATGATTTGGTAGTGGGGCTTTCATCATTCTTCTGAACGACATCATCAGCACAAACCTCAGGTGGAAGTTAAGTGCTCGAATTTTTCCACATGTGGTTCACAGCTTGTTCTGTAGAACTTGATGTTGATTGTTTATTTTTGACCTTAAACCTGTCAGTGTTTACCTATTATTCTGGTTATATCTCCCATTGATATGAATGGTGGTCCCATATTTGTCTATAATTTTCTCACTGGTTGATTTTAACGCTCGTTGATTGCTGATTGACCTGAGCACCAGGCTTCTAAAAATTCTATGGTGTTCTTAGGATTGCCTCTATCCAGGATCTCAACATTTTTCCAGTCGAATGTGTGTCCACAGTTGTCCACATGCATTGATAGAAGCGACATGTCATGGCGTTTGACCACTAATGGATGTTCATGTAGGTAAATATGAAGGAGTTCGCTTTGTCCGATGTAGTGCTTTTCGCAGTTGTAACAATTTATTTTGTAGATGATTCTCGGTTTTCTTCTGTCATTTCTTCCTTCGGTTTGCACAGGATTGATTGTAGTGACTGTTGGTTTTCGTACCACACCTATTACGAAGGGTTTCAGCAGTCTCGTCCCCAGCAACCAATAATGTTGCTTTTCGGTAATTAGTTGACCTGTCTTTACGGATGCTCACTTAGTACTCAAAAGATTGGACGTATACTGAATCTTTGGTTCTATTTGTTGACACTTTTGGAAGCTTACTGTTGCACTCTCTGTAGTATCATGCTTCTGTGGACCTCATTATACCAAGATCTATCCTCCTCAGAATCTTGTTGAAGTGTCATTATCTGTTTGTCGGTACCATTCCTATGGCAAGTATTTATACAGTGAACGTGAAGTCTTTGAAACTACCTGTATAACTAACTTTGAAGCTTCGACTGAAATGCTGTTGGATCCTCTCGTTTTGACATTCCTTGTTGGTACGATGGTCCTGCTAACTCAATGAAGTAACATCTACAGGGAGGTTTGTGTATGCCGCTTTGGAATCCAGTGTGCTCTATACGGCTGTTTCATTCAAGAACTCTTCGAAGCGTTTTGCTCACTTGTTTCTTTTCTATTGGATCTCGGGGTTCGGTTCACCCCTCTTGTTCTTCACTAGCCACTCCAAAAGATTGTTTTACGAAATCCGGTCTTCTCTTCATCTTGCGCCTTTTATGGACCTTTTGAATATGTTATTCATTCAGATGGGATGGAACTGGTGTTCCGTAGTGTAGCCTAGTGTGATCGGTGAAACTCCATGGACGTATGTCTGCGAAAAGCAGGAAAAGATGTTCATAAACCACGAACAACAAACTCCCATACGCATCATATTCCTAATGGTCGTAGAATTAAGTTCCATTTTAAGAGGAAATCTAATATTACAAATATGCTACCACTGATAATCCCTCCTGAATCTCCAAAAGTTTAAAACCTAGAAGAAAGCAATCCTGATGTAGTCGGTATCCATCCTCTTGAGAGTGTTGACTTAGATCTAACTCTAAGTAGTTGTGCTGATGACGAATAGGACGACAAAGTCCAAACCCCTGTCAGAGCAACAACCGGTTACAGTAACTGTACAACGGACAACGGGAAAACTAGTCATGACATTTATATGAATGACCACACAATTATGTCGATATATTAGAACCTTTCAAATCGTTGCAATTGTATTTACCAACACTCGATACTCCTTGAACTACGAAGGGACTAAAATAAACCATGAACCTTAGAAGTAAACATTTGGAACATGTTACCTATACGTCAGGTACAAAAAGTAATCCAGATTGTAATTGGCAACTTAGTCGTGCAAACAGACCTGATTGTCTTCTTGGTCCGGCTATCAGTATGTGCACAGTGCCGACATCAGATGTTATATTCAATAGCAATGAAAAGACTTTTCTGCAATTCCGCTAGCTCTTCTGCCGGCAACGGTAAATATATTACGAAAGATGACAAAGTTGTTGAATCTATTTCCCCTCGCAACACAACACTTACCTTAGCTGATCCTATGACTATCCATGGAACTACCACTTGCGATTTATACTCTTACCTGCTTCACCATGATAACTCTCTGGTTCTTTGTTCAATGCCCGCTCTCTGTCCAACAAAATTATTCATCTTCAAACCCTCTTATTCTTTGTAAATCCAACCATTGTACTAATAACGGAAACGTGATGAAAATCATCTGTGTCCGACCACTCCTTGCATGTAGATAACTATGTTTTCTTTTGAATCGATAGATGTCATGAGATAGGAGGCGGTACAATTATCTTTGTCCGTTCGAACATTCAGGCGAGCAAATTAGAAAATAAATCACTCGATGATATAGACAACTCCGCTTAGGTTACTTTAAACTGTGGATCGCAAAATTATTTACTAGTGGGATATATATACATACCACCTCATGATAATACTTTGATAAACTTCTGAAAACATATTTTCCACTGCTTCGCGCCAATCGCATACGTTTGAAATCATCGGAGGTGCGGGATCTTGCACTTTGGTAAACATCCCTATAATATGCAACTTTATTTAAATAAAAGTAGAGTCCAAACACTGAAATCAGCACACGATCTAGGAATTAATTACACAGGAAGGCTGGACTTTGAAGAAAATACTATCTCTTAATCTAGACGGCTAATTGGTTTCATAACGAAAAAGTTTTTCGCAACAAAATATGTATACGACCTACCCTTGATTACTGCTTGTTTGTCTCCTCTTACAATAATATCACAGACAAGATATGAGTAGAAGACGTTCAAAGACGCTTCACTCGCCAACTGCCGGGATGTAACTCGAATCTCGATTGCACAGATAGATGTAAGCACCTCTCTTTAGAAACTTTATGGTGTTGTAGGCTAAGGTACAATCTAATATTTTCCTACAAATAGATATCTGGACTCTCATTTCTAATCTCCTGCCCGACTGTGACCCATGACCCGGCATATAGACTAAGAAACAACGCATATACACTACTTACCGCAAAACACTAAAAACAAATGCGTTGTGAGTTTTTTATAGTACGGTATGGTTTATTGTAGAACAGGCTGCCAATGCCTATCCGTAACTGTGACACAGTTTTCAGATTCAAAAGGCTAATAACCCTGTTTCTAGGCTCTAAAGAGCTTCAACCTTTCCTTGAATTCCCGCATACCAATGAGGCACTTCATTATGAACCGTCTAATATATAGAAAGAACAAGAATATAACGAGCGCGACTGTTATTAATATCAGTATAACTGAATTACAGAACATATGACATCCCTTCTTATTATTGATTGTTTATTAATCATGGCCTTGTGCTCCTAACTCTCACTTTCAGTTCCCAAATCTCTCTACAGGTTAAATGTACATTATTCTTCCAAAGTGTCTTGCCTTTTTTCTTTTTGTTGCAAGTAGACAGATAACTCACTAATCTTATGGATGCCGATCTACGAAGACCGATCATAAAAAGCTCAATATTGATCATATAGTCTTGTAAGTTGCTCAATGTTTTATTTTTGTTATCCTAAAAAAATTATTTTTTACAATTATATACTCTTTCATATCCTTTGATTTGCTATTAGTCCTTATTTTCTTTAAACCATTAGTTATCTTCATAGCAGTGTGATATACTAAATGGACATCTAACCTATAATACAAATTCATTAGCTATCTGATTTGCTTGTAATATGGGACTAGTAGAGACAGTGTATCCCAACCATGGACTTTGATTGAAGCAGTATCCATACTTACCACAAACGTAAGAGAGCCTAACATCACAAAAGGAGGGAGGGTGGCGTTGCTGAACAGCAAACGTGGTGGTGGGAGGATAACTTCAATCCACCCATATCTGTAGGGCAGGACATTTTGTTTAATTACGGCTCCTTATGGGCTAGTGGGATGTCATGAACTCATGGTATTAATGCGTGTTTATCATGCAAAAACACCTCGTTTATTCTTGTCCTGTGTTCATAAACACTCCTATTACATTGTCAGCGTATTTCACGTCTCCTTTATTTCTATTCCCTTATTTTCTCCATTTCCTTCTTTAAGCTCAATTCAATATTCTTCTCAATTACAAAGACCCCATTTATTATTATTAATGTTCTACTATTATTATTCTAAATTTTTTTTAAACATGGCAAGTATAATGCTAACATTATTGAAAATTGTGTGTTATTACATTTTCTGAAGAAACCCGAAATGGTTTCTTCACAACACTTATGTAACCATAAGATGTTTGTGAATAATAATAATATTATTATTATTACATGTTTGAGGTTAACTTGTGCTATGTTGGGTCAGTTAGTTGCAGACTAAAGAAGTCCACCACAGCGGTCCATAGGTTAGCTTCATGTTTATAGGGTTATTTAAAAATATAAGGGATACGTATTTTTTTAGTTAGCTATAGGGTGCATGGATATGAGACAAAATGACCTAACAATATGAACAACCTTCTGCCAAATATACTTGGCTTAGCCGTAGCCTAGACGGATGGGTTTTTTGTGTTAAAAATATAATGATGTTAAGAAGAATGAATGTACGAAATTCGGCATCCATGCTGTCATACAGGGAAGGTGAAAATGGCTCATATTTCGCTATTTCCGTGAGGATCTGGTTGGTTTCCAAGATGAAAGGTGATAGAATTTTGATAAACTCTCACTAAAATTAGCACACTATCAACCATGTCTTCTTACAGTGTCTTCAGCCAAACTCAACCGAAGCCCTGACTTGATTGTGTTAATTCTGTTTTTAAAAGGACGAGGTTTTCTATTTCTATTCCCATAGTCTAGGGATGGGTGAGCTAGAGAACCCCAATATAAATCTTTACCGGCACTCTAAACTCAACTTCTGGAGGAAATTAAGAAATAAATTAACCATTTTAACAAGTAGGGATAAAATGCAGTGTGTTCGTAGGGTCTGGGAATTCCAGATACAGAGAGAGAATGTGCTTGCATGGAAGTGCCGTATTTTATATCACCTATAGGACTTCAACTATACTGCACAAAAAACCGATTGTGAGGTCTTGTTTTCACCCAAGATTGAAAGTCAAGTAAATTTTGTCAAGCAGCCGCCGACTGCAATATGTGTACACATTTGACTACAATGTATACTGGATTTTACTAGCTTTATTTTATTCTTTGCGTCTGTTACATTTATGTCTTCCAAACTCATTTGTTCAGGGAGTGGTGTAGTGGTGCTGGTTCTTATTCACATAAACATCGAGGCCAAGTATATAATTATTGGGAAAATTTACATTGGACGTGTAACACACAGCAAAGGTCAGAGGTAGTGAACATGGAAATCAATGTCTGGAATGGCATGGCTCGGTCATGCATGTGCCATCAACATAATCTCTTACTCTTGTCTCAACAGATATATCATACACTTCTAAGCTCAAATTTGTCCTTCAGAAGTGCCAAACGTCATGTTACTGATCGTCATTATAGGACGAGCCATTGTGGAGCATTATTTATCTTTCACGCAGGATATTTTAGACAAGTATTCGCATAATGACAAATATAATACCTTGGGATTAGTTCTACCATTATGGAGGTACTAAAGCTGTAGTAGACCATATTTCTACATGGGTGAGCCGACTCAAGAATCGCAGTAGTTATAGATTATCATATTCACTTTATCTTTATCAGTTAATTCTTACTTATGTTGACCCGATTTTCCATTAGTATTGCTTACCACTCAAAGCTTACTAGCTCGATCGATTCTTATTTATGATTACCTACAATTGTTCATTAACAAACTTTAGTAGCATTTACATGCTTCAGTAAAATCGACTTGTCTAAACATAGAAAACAACATACTTTCCCATGGAAGTATGTCACAATTTAAGTCAATCAAGCATACGGACGGTTTTGGAAGCGGTTGATATAGAATATGCATAGCTAATTCGAGTGCAAATACATATATGCTAATAAATATGAAAGACATGGGAGATCATTTGGCAAAATAGTTAAAGTCGCCTGGATTGTTTTCGAAATTTAAATCTTCCAACAGATTTGACGTATAAAAAACCAGCTGTGACAAATAGTACAAACCCAAAAAAACCAGATTAATTACATAGTATTACAACTAATTTCTGGATGTGAATAAAGCTGTTGACTTTGTCACTCAGTTGATTCACCGAAAATCCAAAAGTCCAGATAAACACATGACTTTCATCATACAAACAATGTGAAATGAGCTTAAGACTGCAAAAAATTTGTAGATTAGGATCAGTGTATGTTCCTGGAATATCATCTTCATTGTTTAGTAATGGAACTAAAAAATCAGAAATCATTTGGTCAGTGGTTGGGAGAAAATTTTGGTCCAATTGTTAACTGGTTTAGTAACATATAGGTAAAAGACTTCTCTTTGCAATTGCACTAGGGCTCCATTTTATGCATAAAACGACAAAAATGCGCGACAAACAGATAACAAGACTCTCTGTATTCCTCATAAAATTTATCTTCGTTCAGCGGGTAGTACGTTGAAGCCAACTAGAAATTTAAAATAATCTATATTTGCTAGCGAACTCTCTGGAATAGATCGTGGAGATCTAAAATTAGGTTCCGGGTTGTAAGAATCATGGGTTTCATAATCCTTTCAAATATTTTGGTGGCATTTGCAACAACAACCAAATAAGTTTCAAAACATGCACGAACATGTCAGAGATCAGAACATTTCCAACATGAAAGATTCACATTGTGAAAATTAGAACAACACATATAAGCGAACAATTGCTTTCAATTAGATCGTCATCAGGCTTCACTCTAATATTCATGAATATTTGCACGAAAATGCAAACCAACCAAGGGGATATGAGTCAATAATCACAATGAAATAGAATAAGTCTCTACACATAATAGGTAAAACTACAATTTTGTAGTAATTATGGCGAATGGATCATTTACACCACGACTTTATGGTTTGCCTAAAGTACATAAACCGGGTCTTCCTCTGCGCCCAGTTCTAGATATGTACAACTCTCCCTACCACAAAATTGTAAAGTGGCTAGTACGAATCTTAGAACCTTTACACAAATCAGTTATTAGAAATAGTGTAAAAGATGTCTTTAACGTCACCTCCAAAGTGGAAAATATTGTCAGTATGAAAAATATGATCTCATTGGATGTAGGATCTTTGTTCACCAACGTACCACTTATAGAGACCATTGAGTTCATATGCGAGCGAATATCTGAAAAACAATTCAACATTGGTTTGCCTAACGATGGTCTAAAGGAACTACCCTTAAGATGCACGCTGAATGTACATTTTGTCTTCAAAAATACTTATTATAGACAAATAGACGGGATAACCATTGGCTCGCCTCTAGGCCCGATTTTAGCTTATCTATTCCTAGCAAAGCTAGAAAATGGACATCTCAATGAGACTATTAAGAAACTTGATTTATATTGCCGCTACATTGACGACACCTTCATTATCGTAGATCAAAACACCAGTAAGGAGGAACTCTTAGAACAATTCAACAGTGTTCACCCAGCGATCACTTTGACTGGGGAAAACAAGCATGATAAGAAGCTGAACTTCCTTGACGTCACACTAAGCAGACGAAGTGACGGCACGTTAAGTAGAAGCGTGTATAGAAGAAACCACTCTTCATGCCAGTATACTCACTTCTGCAGTTTCACACCTATCCGTTACAAGAGAAACTTGGTCAGATGTCTTACTAGCAGAGCAAAAAAGATCTGTACAGTAGATGCAATAAGTCGGGAGCTGGAATTTATCAACAACACACTGGCCGAGATCGGCTACCCCAGTGCTTTCATTAAGAAGTACATGTATGACATAATAAAGAAGTCGAAGATTTCGACTGTTCGTAATAAACCTTTATACATGAAAGTGCAATTCAACGGGGATGTGGCTAGTGACACTCTGAAATATAAGTTAAATAAAGTAATCACGAAGACATTCTACGCAGCCAATCTTGCGTTGACCTTCTCCTGTCGACCAGCGATGTCTACTCAAACGAAGGATAAGTTTCCTGAGTTGGCCTCTTCTATGCGCATTTACAAATTCAGCTGCTCCTGTGGAGATAGCTATATAGGGCGTACTAGCAGGCAACTTAACCAACGGATGAGTGAACATCTACCAACTTGGTACACGGAGGGCCAGATAAAATCTATTCGCAGTTCTATCTTGGCACAATTCAGTGATAGCGGTCATCCTGTAGATAAATCGAAATCATTTCCTGTTATCTATCGTATGCCTGCATCATTTCCCGATGGAGTTCGTTCTTGCTTCCTACATATAGCTGAAGCCATCGGAATTCGTACATACAACCCCAATTTATGTGTACAGAAGAAATTCATAACCCCCCTATCCCTTCCATGGCCAGTTATAACTTAACTAACGAATTTTTTTAAATTTTATTATTATCATTATTTATTTTATTCTATTTTGTTGTCATTGACCTTATTTCTACATCCATTATTTGTTTGTAATTTTCCGCCTCTTTGTATTCTAATTATTTACACATCTTATTACGTAATGATTTTAATGCTTTGTGATCACTATTCCTAGTCTATTTACTCATGTTTGACCTTCTATTTCCAACGTTTAACCATAGATAAGAGTTTTGTTATTGTATTTTATTATTCTTACTACTATCAGTTCACCTGTCTTCCTACTAAAAACTTGCAGTTGTACCTATTATGTGTAGAGACTTATTCTATTTCATTATGATTATTGACTCATATTGCCTTGATTGGTTTACATTTTCGTATAAATATTCATGTATATTAGAGTAAAGCCTGATGACGATCTAATTTAAAACAATTGTTCGCTTATATGTGTTATTCTAATTTCCAACATTATTTGCAGTCATATTTTTCGACTATTTCACTTGTAACATTTAGCAACGAAAATTTTCAAATCCTATATCTCAGTGATATTTGCTTCAGACCAAACAGCTCACTTTGAATTCTGATATCTGCGAAAAATTGGTGAAAACAGAAACCATTGGTATTTTATCACGCATAGCACGTAAGTCCATATAGGGTGTAGGTCTCCAACGTATGTGATATGTATAGAATGATTGGGACTCTATCCCAGTGACGAAACTATGATTTATGGATGACTTGATCAGATTTACGATAACAAGTCTTGGATGTTGGCGCAAAATAATTCCAATTATTTGGCTTAATATCGTTTCGGCATTATAGCTGATATCAGTTTGTGATGAAAACCCTAAATCTAATTCGTAGCCCTAACCATCGACAGCAAATCATAATTCTAATTCCTCACACTGGTTTATGACACATATTTAGGCGTCGCTCAAAGTGCGTCCATAAATTATAGTTCCAACCCTCACCGCTGTATCCAGGTTCTAAGACTACTTTGATAACTATTTAACATAAACGACCTTGTTACAGAAGTATATTAGTGGGAGTAAATGTTGAAGATGCCACAGGTATTTGGAGTTTGACAACGCTTTAACCAGTAACATCTTCTACTATAAATCGTACCCACTAAGTGAGATAAAAAGACAGAAGCGAGGGGGTTTGAAGATATATTCGATAGGTTATCAATATATCGATGATCGACTGATCTAGACTAGCTAGCGAATGCAAAGAGTGTTTAGCACGGCATTCCAACTCGCGATGTGGTGCGGATGACCGAGCGCCATCAACTAGTTGAGTCCATTAAAAATAATGTGGTCAGCATCTAATGTCAAAAACTTAAAGAGCTATTAGTTTTGGGGATTTATTTATCGCTACAGTATAAAAAAAGAATGCGACCACCGCTGTATAGGCCAGTCATTGGTGTTAAATTAACTGTCTAACTTGGTTGTCCTTGACGTTGGTGAGGATCAGTGATCTGCTGAATATCCAGTGACCCGACTATCGGATGATTTATCTTGTGCCCAGAGACATTTCAGAGGTGACCTTCTGATGCCTTATAGTATCCTTAACACTTTTGGACATCCTCTAAAACACCTACTTAACCTTAGTTCCAACACTAACCTAAGAAGTAACACCCAAAAACTGGAGACACAACATAGCAGAACAGACTGTAGACACAACTCCTACTCCTTAAGAGTTGTCAAGTGCTGGAATTCGCTGCCGGCCGAGCTAGTCCAAGCGACTTCCCAGGAGTCCTTTAAGAGGCAACTTGATCTATTCTTAAGGACTAAGGATAGTATCACACTATGATTTACTAATTTCTTTTTCTCTCTCATTGTTAACATACCTAGGTTCCTGTCTGGAGGTTTTGGTGATCCACTGCTACTAGACACGGAAGCCTGCCAAGCGAAAACTTCTTCTATTCCGTCCACAACCATTTGAACCATTTGATTGAGTTATCAGCGCCACGTTTCACTTTGTACGCCACCGTAATGTCTTACAGATCTCAACTTGCAGAAGTAGATTTAGGAAATCTGCTTATTGAAGATAAGTGTCCTTTGAACCAGTTTAATGAAGGTATGCCACATAATATTAAGTCATACCACCAACATGGCAGTTTCGTCTTTAGATGATGATCACTATAGAACGATTTCTCTCGATTGCACTCATCATTTTTTCAAGCTATTTTTCGAAGTAATTGTATTCTACTTTCATGGTTTATTTCAGCTACCGACGGAATCAAATGATTCTGTATCTGTTTCCATTGTGAGTGATATTTATGGCTCTTACTGCTGTCTTATTATCATCAAGTGTGGAAATGCTACCCCATTTTTAGTTATTATTAGTTTCTAGTTACTGATTTTTCTCAATCTTCAATGAAAACCTCGGTCGGTGCTTATTTTCAACTAATGACTAACAAATCTGGTTTACTTTTTCCGTTCTACTTATACTCAGATTCTGATTTGTGTATTGAAGCGAGAAAGCCGACAGTCTGTATCAGTCTTTTCCTAGTTAGCCCCCGTAGGTTCGTTGTTTGCTCTCGAAAAAGTCATGGATGTGAGCACTACTCCATGTGTTAAGTTCCAAGAGTCTCTGACGCTGTGAGGAAACTTGTATTCCACGTGTATTTGGCTCCTTCTTGGCTTTTGAACCCACCTATCAAGTCTCCCGAGTTTTCTTTTTCTGGTACGATCGAGAGGGTGTTTTAGCCCTAAATTCGTTTACTGGAATTCTGTGCACTCAAGACAGATAAACTCTTAGGAAAAAGTTCAACTTGTCAAGTTACAATGCATGATAAGCCGCAATGTTTAGAAGTTGCATGGGTAGCTGTTCTCTGTACTTTTCACGAAGCATCCGAATCTTAAAGTCGTTTTCAAGTTTAGATCTCACTATGGTTGTGTATATTATGTTGAAAAACATGTGTATCCAAATTCATAGACGTCTGTCTTAATGCCCATAGGATTTTGAACCTCTTAGCTGCAACCGCACACTGGTGTGTCGTGGCTCACTTCTACCTCTAAATCATTGTGAGACGAAACTAAGGGCATTGACGCTTCCTTGATAGTGAAGTTATTAACGTTATATCTCAAATGTGCATATTGACACACTTGAGTTTGTTGATAGCCACCAACCACAATCTAGACCAGGTAACCATAATGTCTAGGTCGGCCTGGAATGTACACATCGCCCCTCATTACTTCTCGCCACGATAATCTTTTCCTGAAACTGTTGTTCATTGTCTAACAAGTTGGTTTTCATAAGCGTTAAAATGGCCTTTTTGTTTATTCTTTCTAGTATTTTAAGTATGAAACTGGTTAGGCTAATAGATCTGCAATCTGATGAAAGTTTTAATCCTGTTTCTTAAATCGGAGTGACAGTCTCATCCTTCCATTCCGCAGGTAACTCCCTCTGGTTGCGTGATAAACTGAATGTCGTTGTGAATGAAACAGGTATATATGGTGCAATTCTAAAACGTAGTTCATCCTGCTGATTTTTCGTGTCTGAATTTCTTTAGTATATCGTCTTGATTGAAGTTCACAGTTATTAGCTGACTTTGTGACACTGCTTTTTGGTCTGGTCTTTGGTCGAGAGAAGGCTCGTGGGTGTAGACTGTCCTGAAGTAATCGTTCATAGCTTCTACTTAGTACTAGTCCTCTTGTATCATTTTAAATGCACTTTTTTCCTTGATTAAACTGGTGATCTATGAGTGTTATCATTCAGTAATTGATATGTGGGAAAAGTTGCTTCGGCTACTTGATTGAAGTTTTTGCCAATTGATTCTCATATTTCAGCTGAATTGTATGAATTGTGTTCATGCACTTATTTCAGACCGACCTGTAATGTTTCACAGGATTTGTTGCACCAGAACTGATGATGACGTCGCGGCGTCTTCTATCTTAGTAAACGTCACATCTGGTTTCTTCAGAGGTGGATGTGTTTTTTTAGATTGTCCAGAGTATAGACGGATGAGTATGGCTCCCGGAACTGACTCCCTTTCTCTCCTGATACACTGGGATCGATTTTCTAGTTCTTATTCAAGGCTTCAGATTTGATAACCCACATGTTGCGACTAACTTCGACTCCTGTAATGAACATCTGTCAACAAAAAAACTTTTAAATTCCATAATTTAAGAGCTTCATTACTCTCCAAAGTCTATATATGGACCATACTTTCAATGTTTTTTACAGCTCCCAAAACCTACTTTTCGTCTTCCCAGAGAGAAAAAGGTTGGTGCTTCCTTTGTCTTATAATATACCATGTAGATCCCCTCAACCAAAGAACTTACTAGATGGGACAGATTTGCACGCTTGAAGGGAATTCAGAATCGTAAGAAGTCCCGCAAAGTTTGGGATCCTGTGTCTGAATCATGGAAACCAAGGTGGGGTAAAGACCGGATCGACGATGTTAAAGACAAATGGGTACTGGAAGTTCCGGATAACGCAGGTAAAATACGTTATCGGTTTAAAAATTGCCTTACCAGATCCCTATGAGGACCAGTTTGCCAAATTATCACAAGCTAAAAAGGAACGTAGAGCCAAAAACGAGCTCCAGCGTCTCCGTAATATTGCCCGAACTGTCAAAGCAGGACAAGGTAAGTCATCAACTGTTTTTTCCAGCGAAATTGTTTGGACAAGTTCGTTTGCTAGCAAACTATTCACATAATTATTGGCTCTCATCAGATTAAGTAAGGTTTATACTGAATAATATGCCTTGGAAAATATTTCCCAAATGCTATCTTTGTTCAAAATTTCCTACATTAAAAGCGCATGGTAAGCTGTAAGTCCGAAGGTGTACTCTGAATTTACCTCTGGAGATACCATATTTTTACTTGCAGTTATTTCAGACGCACCTATCTCAACTAATTTGAAACGTAAACAACCCAAGATATGATAGACATATGTATTAATTTAAGTCATCATACCATTCAACACTAACTAGAAATCAACAAAACAGTATCTAAAAGCACTAAAAATAATAGTAATGGTAGTATAAAACGAAATAGACATTTATTAAAGGAGATAAATTCATAATAAAACATGCTAAGATTTAGGGGAAAGTAAAGACCGAGTACGTCTGTTTTCACAATGAGTGTTTTTTAAAGTGCGCGTATATATTAACTATGCACTTTTTTGTACTGGATCAATCCTCACAGTCAACTTGCGCTTTTGTATATGAAAGTTGTTTCTGTTATATTGACTAACTCACTGGTGTTGTTCTCCATTGCTAATGCACTCCATCTAACTTGAAACGAAAATGCAACAGAACCCAATAAGTTGACCTTCTAGATTTCTAAGACGATAGTCTAGTTTTAGTGGTTAATCTGACTGGGATAATAGCCATAGTTTGTGAGCTAGCCGTAATCCTATCTAATTGGTGTTGACTTCTGATCATCCCGGCTTGTGTCAGAAGACTAAGGGGCTCTTAAAATAACCACAAAGAAATCAATTTTGGTAGTATAATGTCTTGAATATTATGCTCTATAGTCATCTGATGCCTAACTAGAGTTCGTAAAAAGCAGACAAGGATAAGTCAGGCTGGTCGCAGACCTAGGCGTAAATATATTGACCAAATATTCACCCTTAGATCCTAAAACATAGACATACCTGCTAATTCACAACTGCAATTGTATTTCTTGGTCTTAAGGCAGCTTTCGATTCCGTTAGTCAGCACGTTTTACGACATACTTTTTGAAAAGCATCTCAAATCTCTACCCGAATACCAATAGTCGTGTTAGGTCTTATGATGAATTGTCGTCAGCATTGGGAGTTATTATTATTGGTTTATCAGGTCTGTTCACTTTCCCCATCTTTGGTTCAACTTCGTCATATATATCCCTTTAAAGTTAATGGTTTCTTCTGAGTTTTCTGACATTTATCTCCTACCAGAAGATTAACTGGTTTAGAATATATATATACTGCTATAAAACTTAAGGATTAAAAAACAGTAACCTTATTTTACCAGCTCCTCCTATTGGCGTTTTAACGGAATCACAGTCGTCTAAAACTGAACTGTCGCGTGCTTTCGCAATCGCTCAAAACTCTGATGCATCAATGGGTCGTTTTTCTGCTCCAGTGGATAGCCGAAAACTTTCTAAGAATGTTGAGTAAGTTTATTTTGTATTCTGCCTAATATCTGTTTCATTATAGAAAACGATCTAAGAAAAGAATTCCACTGAGTCAAGTTGTTCAAAGTACTAAAAAGAGTAAACAGAATAAGTTAATGTCTAGAAAAACAAAAAAGAATAAGATGAGTTCACGCCCTTCTAAAAAGAAATAGCTTTGTTGTCAAATAGCTTCTTGTATATAAATTACTATATAAAAATACACTTTTCAGTCTATTCTCATTGTTCTTTACGTAGACTTAATAAGGAAGTTGAAACTTGTAAACTGCATTTGAAAAATGGCTTAAAATATCAGTTTGATTTAGAAATAATTATAGAATAATTCTCATAGATGATTTACCTAATAATAATGCTCTCAGGATTAAAATAAGTTACATCCGCGTAATACAGTTAATTATGTGATCTGTTCGGTTGTTGGTTTTTAAAATATTTCAGGAAACCTATCAGTAAATTTACATGGATTTTTCAATGTGCAAGCAATCGCCGGTGTCATGTTAGATTATTTACTGTGTTTTGGATTTAGTCACTTCCAACATTTTCTTTTGACAAATGGTTTTATCAAGTTTACTGGACTTGAACTTAATTCTCAAGCTATGACAGTACTTTCAGCCTTTAATAATTGTTGGTATTGTGTATACAGCACCAGAGAGAAACATGCAGTCATCGGTTGAAAACGTTCGTTGCGTAATTGACTAGTGTCTTTTAAATATTTTTGCAGTCTGAAATACGGCTTTTAAGTCATGCCTTTATCCAACCCGAACATCCGTAAATTAGTGAATCAAGGGTAATAAAAGAAATGCAAAACAATAAAACAGATCTTGTCTTTTATATAACAAGTTCAGTTTCTCCCCTATACTATCTTAATTTACCGAACAGAATCATGGTGCTTGTTCACATTTTCAATACATCATGTTGTCTTTAGTATCTTAGGTGTTAAAATTCAGAAAGGACTCAAAACGATGGTACTTCCCCATTTAAAGTTGCCTGATCTATGGAACGTCAAAATATCTTGCATTGTGCTGATAAGTTGAATAGGAATTACGCTTAATAATCAGGTTTTAATTTCATTAAGACTGAGTTGACTTGTGAAATTCGTATCTTTCAAATGACTTCTGATCACGTTTACTTTTACGTTCTAGTCAGGACAATCAATTAAGTTCATAATCATCTCAACTGTAATAATTTAATAGAAAGTTTATACATTTGTATATCAATTAAATTGAATGTTGGTTCCAATGTGTAGTTTGGAACGGGGTTTCAGTAGACTTGGGACAGTATTCTGAACACTAAAATCGTTGGCTATGGTGACACGTGAGGAGGACGTTTACGGGTGATAGTCAAGATAGAAGGAATAATAGAAATTAACGAGAGAAATTGATTATGAATACAGTGTCTTGAGTGCTGTTAGAGGTATGAGGGCGGTTATCACCCGGGCAGTATCACAGCCCACACACACAAATATGGTGTGGCGGATATACATTTGGTGCCCTCTTGTACCAATATTTATGTGTTGAAATAAATAATCTAGTCAGGAAGTTATGTGCAACGTAGAGCCTGGCGAATATGTACACCAGTTCAAGTTGTCATACCACATCATCACAGTGAAACAAAATTATCAAGAAAAATCCTAGTCGTGGTTGTATTAGGAAAGATTTGCTAGAGAAAAGGAAAAAAAAGGTATTAAGGGATTTCGCAGCTCATGTTCTAAGAGGAGATAAAGAGTGAACTCACCTGAGTCACGTCACCCAAAATCCCTTAACCATTGGTTACAATAATCACACGGACATCTACCAAGAAGTATATCCATAATAACATAGCTCATTACAATTATCAGTAACTTCATGGACTGGCGTCATATCTTAGTTGATCTCCCTTGCTTTATTTCAGCCTATTTCCTACACCAGACAATATCGTGTATCAAGTTAAAAAGTGGTTTGATGTATGTAACATTTGTCCCAACGATCTCAATTGATGAAGATTCATTGCGTCATCAACCGTTCATTCCTCGACCTTACGTTTAACCTCAAAATTGCTTACTACCTGGTCCCAAAATACACGAGTGGTGCTTCAGTGACACTTATGATCGGGTACTAGGGGCTTGTGAATATTCACTGTACATCACCTATTGATCTATATTCTATCCATTCATTTAACAATTACTAAATTTCCTTCACTATAAATTATAAAATCGCCTTCCCTAACAATTATATTTTCACATAATTGTCAAACTGTTAATTCATGGTATTAACGTATAAGTTTCTGTAAGTGGGTCATAATTTCGGATATACATTTGCTCACTATTACTTGGTCTATCAGACTCCACCACTAACTCGCACAAACTTCCTATTTAACAGCTTAGTCGAGAAACTTTTCATGGTTCCTGAATTAATCCAGCGAATTTAATCATTCATCGAGCATGGTGTACATCATAAGTAATTTAGCTCGTCTATATATAAATTCACTTATTCGAAGTAAAAAAAATGTATTAATATCGTTTGAGACTAAAAGTTATGTAATTTTGAACATTATAGTTATTCTCAATGCAAAACAAATTGTAACATCTAAAATACCTGAAAAGTAAGTTTGTCTCAGATTATGAAGCTAATCCTGTCTACTCTTCAGAATCTCAGATGACGTTTAAAATTATATTTTAGGAGCCTCTAAAAATTATAGATGAAAATATTTGACTTGTTTTTCAGAAACGGATCTGCTATTGTATTTGATTGACAGGAAAATGAATAGGACACCACTTTATGCTTGAAATCTTAAATAATTATCTAAATTTTTATTCACAACTCGGATAAGTAAGCGTTTGATATTTCATGTACATACCGAACAAATAACGTATGTAGCCTTCAGATCGAAATATATTGCTCGTCTTCGGTTCTGTTTGATGAGTTGTCTTATCTACACCCTTCTCTTTGTCTAACACAACAAAGACCATTAAAGTGCGTTTTCAATCCTAAAAAAACACGTTCTTTGGACTAATGGCGGGTTTATACATGTGCCCAACATATGACTACTGAATTAAATTTTAGTAGTCAGATAAGAACTCACAATGAGTTCTGCCTGTGTCAATCCCGCCAAAAGTCGAATTTGCAATGAGTATTAGTACCAAACTACAAGACATGTTTCCTTCAGTAAATAACTCGGTTAATCTACTGACTAATCATTCTAATAAAACTGTTTATAAATGTTATTCTATTTTACGATGACAGTTTTCAAAGAAGTACTATTTGATATCCTGATACTCAAAACTAGTGATTGTTAACACTAAATGTTTTAAAGATAGTTTGTTGTGACCTCTCAGAAATCATGCTGTGAACTAGACTTTGTTATATTACTTTTTACTGACTACTAATATATTACATATTATTGATTGTTTCGAGCTAAATATTTAGTGACAGCTTTTCAAGTGATAAAAACAATCTGAATTCACGATGATTGGATTGACTATAAATAAGTTATTGATAATAAGTTACGAAAATACTGATTCCTACCGTCATTTTGCCTTGTATTAGGTAAATGTTGAATGGAGAATTAAGGCAGTTTATTCAGTGATGAAGTATTATAAAAATTTGTTCTGATAATATGCACTATTAATGGCTCAGTGAAATTTGTTAAGATAGGAGGATATAATACAGGCATATTAGTATTGTAGAGCCCGTTAAAGACTGCAATCTAGATTATCGTGTCACAGTGACAGAGGTTAATATAATTCTATACAATTAAGATTCAAGTTTTAAATACTTAATAAAAACATACGCTATTTGATGTTTTTATTAAAAAAATGTATGCTTGAAATGAAAATAACTATATTTGAGTTTTGAACCAAATTTCACTTGAAGCCTGATAATCGGAGCATTGATTTGTGGATATCCTACTATATTGTATTTTTGTAAATCGAATCTCTGTCTCAAAATACTTGATAAATGCTTTGTGATTTTGAATGTTTTCTAGGCTCTCAATCTGACTCCATTATGAAAGAATCATGAACATAAATTCTCTGTTTCATTTCGTTTATTCTCTTTAGGCAATAATAAGAACACAAATACGAATTAAGTTGGAAGATTTCCTTTCAGATATTCTTTTATACAGACGATTGGATTCTATGGATCTTTTGAAGTTAATCCTCCAACAATGTCATTGTTGGTCGGATTATGGGTGTCAGATCAGATGTTACCTAGTATTCCCAAGTGTTGTAGAATGGATTAGTTTCCATAGGACGATGGGTATTAATTTTATGTTTATACTCCGTTATATCACTCAGTTTGCGAATCGATCAACGGAGCTAACACGTAGTAATCTTTAAGCGACGATTGGTATGACACCGTATTCAAATTAAAATTAATTGTTCACAATCGTGTTGAGGTTACTAATCACCTACGTCTCATACAGGCTCTATGAAGCTGTTCAGGAATGAATATTTTTGGTATTTGTTATTTAGATAATTAATAGTTCATTTCAATCGAACGAACAAATCTGATTCAGATCATGAACCGATTGATGTTAGACCACCATTGAAAACCTGGAAGCAATGGTGGTCTAACATCAATCGGTTCATGATCTGAATCAAAAACTTAATAATCTCCACGAACTATACTGAGAATTTATCTGAGCCTGAAAAATAAAGTGTTATACGATTTGGTTCTCAACAATAACCGAATTTGATAAACCATTATTAATGTGAGTGATATACTGATTAACCCTAGCTCTAATATTTTTCTTGTAGTTTTATTCTTGATCCATGATTATTGACCTTCAATATGTACTAGATCAGACGTAGAGTTTTTTTTACACAGGTTCGTTAATTTCGCTTTATTATTTTTAATAAATATTCATGGCATACGATATTTTGCTGAAATTCAGATAACTGAAAATTCTTAGACTAACCTATTATCACTATATCATGAAACTAAGGGATCTATGTTTTTGTCTGAAATCTAAGAACATATATTTCTGTTTTACATCACCTAATCTCCTATATAGATTGTAAACTTTAAATTCTATTCACTCAGACAAAATAAAGCATCAAATACTGAAATTGGCAACTTAGTCACAGACTGATTTTCCATTTGGATTAAGGTTATTCTAATATACCTGATTAAAAGTGCTATTGACCGCTTTTTTAATATCTATTAACAAATATTGTAAGATTCACTCGATTAGCTTAAGGTCCATCTTAATATTTCAATGTGAATGATTTTAAATGAGTTTTGGCTCATGCTAGTTTTTGTCCGCATTGCTACACTTTAGAAGTCATTTCTTATCAAAAGTTCATTCACTTCACTTGCTGATCAGATACTTATTAACTATACAAGCTGAATTTTCCCGTAATATTATCCAGTAGGATATGTACATATTGCCTTAAAAAACATTTATGACTTCAAATATAATTTAATATAAGTTGGAAGATACATTCACATTTTCTTTAAATGTATGATTCACTGACCTTAGTTTGGATTCCATAAACATTCATATTATGTAAGTTAAGTACTTTCGAATTGTTTATCTGAAGTTAAAATAACATAAAATCGTAAATTCTTTACTACATACTAATGAACTTCATATCCATTTGTTTAAACAGCCATCAACATTAAAGGTTATATGCATCAAGTAGAAAAATAAAATTCCATATGAAATAAACAATTTTTCTTTATTTAAGTAAATTGATTTCAACAAACTTTATGTTGAAATATATTTACTAACAAACTATTGACATTTGAACAAAATTCAGTAAAAACAAAGCTTTTGTTCAGCTTTCAAATAAACGAATATGTATAGAGGTTGTGGATATTATTAAGTTCTTGATTGAGATCATGAACCGATTGATGTAAGACCACCTTTGGAAACCTAGAAGCACTGGACGGCCGTTTCGTCCCATTCTGGGACTCCTCAGCAGTGCGCATCCACGATCCCGCTCGCGGGATTCGAACCCAGGGCCTTCGGTCTTGCACGAACGCTTAACCTGCTGGACACTATCACCATTGGATGCCGGCTCAGTGGTCCAGTAGATTAAGCGTTCGCACAAGACCGAAGGCTCTGGGTTCGAATCCCACGGGCGGGATCCTGGATGCGCACTGCTGAGGAGTCCCAGAATGGGACGAAACGGCAGTCCAGTGCTTCCAGGTTTCCAAGGGTGGTCTAACATCAATCGGTTCATGATCTCAATCAAAAACCAATATGTACATAAGAGATAACATGTTAGATATATAAGCTGATTAAAGTAAACAGTGTTGATAACTGTACTCCAATTCAGTATCTTGAACATTGTGTATTCATTTAAAGGTCAAAATTATTCAGTTGAGATCCAAGTTAGGTTGCTGTTGCCCAGTCCTGATGATTCTCCAATAAAAACTTCATTGCCATATGGTTTTCAGTGTTTCTTCAGTTGGTTTCGGTCTGTAATAAAAAATAATCACTAATATATGGTTTCCTTTTTTATTAATTCTACTTCGTATTCGGCCGCGTTTCCTTATTTCTTTTGAATTGTCATTGACTACAGGCAATATATGGAGAAGTGTGAGGTATTTCATGATAATCATTTTGTCGTGTTAGTAACAATTTGTTACTTGATAAATAATTCATAAGTGCTTACTGTTTTTATTATGTATTTTATTTCATTAGCAATAATTCAGTTAGATGGTTAGTTTTTCAATCTTTTGACATCTATTTTTGTATTTATGTTTGTCAAAACAACACTATTGTATCATTCACCATAACAATGTTGACTAACGTAGAAAAAAAATTAGACGTGATTGTAAGAATGTGTGCGGAGATCGATAAGATAATTCAATAAACCTTTGAATAAAATTCCATACCATTTTAGTCTGTAGTGTTTAAGGTCTTAGACATTTAGTTGTACTGATACATTAACCAGAAAAAAATATTTATTTTCATTAAATACGTTTAAAGACTTGAAGATGGAGTAATCGATTGAATAAGTTGCGTTTTTGAGATAAATATGCATTGATCATTGAACAAAACTTGGTTCATTTATTTCATATAAGTCTTTTCAAAGTAAGTCAGTCATAAGCAGAGTAGAATCTGTAATATTTGCATTAATAATGCGGTATGTGTTACCGAAGTCGACAGATATAAGTAGTATGTATCATCAATCCAAAGTAAAGTGTCTGGCGGCAGAAGGTTAAGAAGTTCAAAGAAAAGAGAACGAGAACAGAGAATGATTTCTGTGGAAATGAAGGAACAGTGAAATCTGAGACGATTGTTTGATATTTTGCAAATGAAGTACTTACTGTATAGATCTCAGATTTTACTAAGTGATTCTGTAATTTCGTCTTCAAACACATTTGTCTCCACTTGTGTTCTCGTTCATTACGGTGGTAGTAACAAAGATTAAGTATAAACAATATGATTCGAGAAAAAAAAATAAATTCTTGGAGTGTTAAGTATAAGATCATTTTAAAACGTAATATTTACAGGTCAACAATAGGTGAATGCATCATTACTATCGCGACTGATTTTCACACAACATTTTCAACTACTGTGTACAATAATCTTTTGAAGTACTTGCTGGTCATTTAATTTGAAATCTTTTTAAAAATATCATTAAAAGAATACTATGTGTGCCTTTATTCATTCATCTTTAAAATATGCATTTTGGAAAAAGATTGATAAATCGAAGTGTTGAATATAACTAAGAAATATGTGTATTGGATTTTCAGTATGAAATTATTTTGGTCGAAAAATTAAAGTAAGCTAAAGGAATGTTGGATTGTCTTTTTTTTCAGATTGAATATTTAACCATCATCTTTCTATTTCGTCTATAATCAAACTGAAAACAGCTTAGATCTTCTTATCCCCATATTAGTATTAGACCAAAAAGGTAGTATTCATCCGTAGATATTGTTCTAATTTATTAGAACTGTCTTTGTATTTAACGAAATTCTCCAGTTAGATCTTAAGATTGGTTATATATGAATTATACAAAATCTTAAGCAAATCGAGATAAAAATATAGTCTCCTGTTTTGCAGTGGTTCGCCAATTAATGTTGGTGAATGCTTTAACGCTGTTTGAATATCATCGATTGATCAAATGAATAAAATAAGACTAAAAAATAATTTACACAACACACTAACTAAAGCCAGTTCATAATATAGACAAAGAAATTCGGCGATCTGCAGAAAGCCGTTACGCTAATAATATTATAAATCACTTGCTCACTAGTGACTAACCTCAGGTGTTGATTTCATCAATTGCAGTGAGAATTAGTAACCAGTTTAGTTAAATCGTGTCGTGTGAGGTAACAATTGTAATAGGAGATAGTTTTCCAATACAGTGAAGTCATTGAAGTTGGAAATATAAACTATTAGGTGCCAAGTAACTAGTCCTCGCTATAAAACATCAATGTCATGGATTCGATCTTCAATGCGGTCATTGGTAGACGAATCTGAATAGTCCCAACCTAGGATGAAACGACTGTCCAGTAACTCGTCCTTATTAAATGATTGTCTAGCTAAGGTCAGTTCGTATTGTACACCATAAAGTTCAGCTATCTACACAAACCTCTTACATTAAAAGTAAAACTAGCTAGGTGATTATTAAGGACTAGTGACCACCAAATAATTATTTCGTTTCAGTTTCGAAAGCCTCATCAGTGGGCATCCACGATGTTATATGGAGCCAAACCTAACGCTTTCAAGTCTCATAACTAGTGAACAGTTACACCACAAATTTGGAGTTCATGTTTCTAACTTTAGCCTGTTCACTTTACCCATTAATTTGCGTCGAAAATATTGTGGTTTTATTTTTGACAAGTTTTTCTTTGTCAATTCTAATGCTTTCCTATTATTTGATATGATATTTAGCTTAATAGAAATTGATATTTATATACTTGAATGATAGTTGGAAGTAATTTGCTTCTAACCAATTTTTTTAAAAATAACATGTTAATTTTATATAAGTATGCAGTCTAACTAAGACGTTTTACACTAACCGTTGTTATGATTCGATTAGACAGTTTCACGACTTAATAGCTGAATTCATGAGTCAATTAAAGCTAGTCCACCATGGGGAACCTTGGACGGCCGTTTCGTCTTAGTATGGGACTTTTCGGCAGTGTGTACCCACGATCTCGTCCCGCAAGACTCGGACGCAGGACCTATCGGTCTCATGCGCGGACGCCTAACCTCTAAACCATTGAGCTGGCATCCAACGGTGCTAATGTCAATCTCAACTTCACAACTATTATGTGTTCAGGTCAAACCAAACAGTCAAATAAAAAAATATAATTTATATACAAGGACATGAACAAATTTATAAATTATTTTGAATGCAACTAATAATCGAACAGGAAAATCTTAGTCTATCCAGTTATTTTCAGCACAGAATATCAGGCTAAATCTGACCGGTATGTCATATTTGACTGTTTGCTTTATTGAATAATTTTTTCATAAAAAAAATTTATATCTCCCAATACTAATCGAGTTAGCTAGGTAATGGTGATTAGTCACGGCTGACTTTTTCTGTAATTCTTATATTTGTCTAGATAAAAAGTAAAATATGTATATAAGATACCTTTGTATGTATTGTATGCTAAACGATTGGCCGTTTTCATTCAATTCTTACCAAGTGCACAGAAAATTTTTGTATGCACGTAAATCTTATTGGTTAATACACTGTGCAAAAAAATCAATAATTTTTCCCTGTAATAGTTTAGAACCCACATACTGTATGAAAAAAAGAAATTACTTCTACTTCAGGTATATTTTTAAAAGGAAGTTAATTCTATCTAAACAAAACCCTATCATTATAACTTTCTAACAGTACATACATATATATATATATATATATATATGAGCAAGAAAACTCATTGTCATCATCAAAATAAGGAAAGACCTACCTTTCAAAAATTATTAACTAAACGTAAATCTCATAAATCCAATTCAAATATAAATACAGTTGAACATTCAAATAATTCTGAAGTAAATCAAAAATATCCTGATCAAAAAAAATTTCAAATCATCTTTCAAAAATTTCATTCTATCATGAATAAACGATTCTTACTATCTTGTTTATTAATATCATTTCTTTATTTATGTATTGTATTCATAAAATCTACAAAGTTTGAAGATATATTCAATCCTAATGAAAATGGTAACAATGAAACATTATCAAATTCTTTATATGTAACATTCAATTCTAACAAAGAGATTCATAATCAAGATTTCAATGATGAATTAATTAATGAATATGATTTACATCAAAAAACCTCTTTATTGAATAATCCAAATTATTTAATGCCAACTATATGTATTGGTGTATTAATTCGTAACAAAGCTCATACATTACCATATTTTTTAAATGGTATAGAAAATCAACAATATCCAACTAAACGTATTACATTAATATTTTATATTGACAATACAATTGATTCAAGTGAAATTATATTAAATGAATGGATTCAATGTAATAAAGATAAATATCATAATATTATTTTTGAAAATACAGATCAGAATATAACTAAATTAGATTATAATAATTTAAATAAAATGTGGACTCAAGATCATTATTTACATGTTATCAATTTACGTCAAAAATTATTAGATAAAGCACGTAATATTTGGGCTGATTTTTATTTATCTATTGATGCTGATGTAATTCTTATGAATCCATTGACTATTGAACATTTAATAAATGTTATGCTTCATTCAACAATATCTACATCTAAATTTAATTTAAATTATAAAATTAATGAAAATATAATTATTTTAGCACCATTAATAAATTGTACCTCATCGGAATATTATTCTAATTTTTGGGGTGCTATGTCTGAAGAAGGTTATTATCTACGCTCAGAGCATTATTTTGATATACAAAAACGTCGTATACAAGGTGTATATCCTGTAGCAATGGTACATTCAATATTTTTAATTAATTTACAATTTTATCAATCTGAACAAATTGGTTATTCTCCTGCACCAATAAATTATACAGGACCAATTGATGATATTATAATATTTTCAAGATCAGTACAACGTGCAGAAATTGATTTTTATTTAGATAATACACAATTTTATGGATATATTCCATCACCGGTTGAAGAACAAGATCTTAGTTTATATTCAAATGATTTAAATAATGCATGGCTTTTGCGTGAACAAGATCTATTTGTTCATTTACGTTTACAAGCAATTATTGATCAAGAGGATAAACAAAGAGTTATACCATCAAAATGTTTAGTAAATATTGCTGAAAATCAATTACCTAAGTCAAATAAATTAAATTTTGATGAGATTTATTTTATTAATTTATTGAGACGCCCTGATCGTCGACAAAAAATGGAATATATGCTTCATCAATTAGGTATAAATGCTAAACATTATGCAGCTATTGATGGAAAAGATTTAACTATGAAATATTTTGATGAATTAGGAATTAAACAACTTCCGGGTTATACAGATCCTTACCATAATCGATCGTTGAAATTTGGAGAAATTGGTTACTTCTTAAGTCATTATAATATCTGGATTGTATGTTGAATTTTGTAAAATTTTGTAATTAATTTAGTTAATAATTTAAAATAACAACTTCATGTCATTTTACATGATAAGTATATTTATATTACTAGACTAATGAATACAATATAACTTTATAGATTTTAAGCTATGACTTTGGTGATTAAGTCGTTTCATTCATTCATTTTAACACATGAACATTGGTACAAGAGGGCATCACACTTCGTCATTTGATTTGCGTGAAAGCTGGGATACTACCCGTATGCCCAGACAGAAGCAGGTGGTTTTCTTAGGGAGGGGCACTCCCAGAGCTATTGACCTAAAGGTCTAATCCACAAGTCAGGGGGGCAACGAAGGGAGATACAGTTCCATAGTAGCCGGTGATCAACAATAGGTTCGTACGCAATTTGTTTCCTTAGGATCCTGGAGCCCATGTACACCATTGGTTGAGAATCAGGATTTTCCAACTCCTCTAGGTGGGTCCTCCGTGTCCACCAACCTGGTCAAAGCACCGGACATACACATTCCGTCCTCTATTTTCGCAAACAACACCCCCGCCATGAGAAGGCAATGAATAGGACTTCCCTGACAGTGGCTGTATACGCGTGACTATATGAGAGCATTTCGATAGGGAGAGCTGACTCTCCCCACCTTTGGCCATACCACAGCATTCATGGGCTATTTGAACACAGAAATCGTAAACATTTCTTATTCAAAATTGTTAGATGGTAAAAATTATTTGTAAAAATCTCATAGAAGCTTAGAAATGTTCGGTATACATATTGTCGATAAGTGTCATAGGTAAATTTCACAAATTGATGTATTTGTGCACTCTCTCATTCTAATCAGTCTGATTTCTAAACCATTACTAGCTTTGAAGATTCTTTTAGAAGCTGGTAGATATCAAAAGTCGTTAGTTGATTTAATAAGTAACTTTTGGTTTCTTTATCTCAACAACCTTTGATTTTTCGGTCAATCTAAAGAATTTCATTTTTTTTCAAGTGTATAGTTCCTGATGTGGTGGGAGTTTTGAAGTGGATTAACAAATCGATAAACCATATTTTCGGAACTGAAACAAACTAATGATTATTGTCTCAACTTTAAATGTACTGAAATTAAAAACTTAGGTTATCTCGGTTCAATTTTTTAAAAATAAAATGTTAATTTCCTAGTACAGAACATATGAAACAACATATCTTTGATGCATAATGTTTTGTGAAGCATTTATATTTCACTTACGCTAATATATATATATATATATATATATATATATATATATATATATATATATATATATATATATATATATATATATATATATATATATATATATATATCACTTAATGTCTTAATTCATATGTACATGTACCATTTCCTGTTAAAGGATAGATAAGCAGAGGAATATGTTCAGTGGTCGATAACATATGATACAAGGTAGCAAAGTTTATCAATAAGGTCATCTGAAAATGAACTACAGAGAAGCAAATTTCACATATAAATTGTTAATATTTATGCTATCTAGTTTTGTAAGACCTTAGAGTTATTTATTAATAAATTATGAATATACTCACTAGTGACTGGCTTCAAAATGGATTTCCTGAACTTCTGGTAAGAACCAGTGACCAATGGAGTTCAGTCGCATCGGGTGTGAGGTAGTTACCCACCAAAATGTATATTATACTATCATTTGTTATAGTTTGATTAAGAATCATTCCGGTAAATATTATCAATGTTCGTTTCACATAGAAGTGAACTGACAACTAATTATTCAGCCATGTACTCAATATCACTAAAAGAATCTGTCTGAACTAATCAAGTTTCTTTATTATTTCAAAACATGAAATTTCCTAAATTTATTCGTAAACTATTCGTATTTTTGAGGTTCAGTCAATTTATAGTTGAATTGTTTTTTTAAAAATTTATTTCTAGGAAATGATCAACAATGGTTATAATCGTATATTAGTTCTTGAAGATGATCTACGTTTTGCTCCTGCTTTTGTTCGTAATTTAAATAAAGTTATTAAAGAAGCAGATGAAAATGTTGCTAATTGGGATCTACTCTATATTGGTCGTAAAAGAATGTCAAAATCAGAGAAACGTGTACCGAATACAACTAGTTTAACTTATCCTGATTATACTTATTGGACACTTGGTTATATATTAAATAGAAATGGTGCAGAAAAATTATTAAAACAAAAACCATTACAAAAATTAATTGCTATCGATGAATATCTTCCAGTTATGTTTAATAAACATCCTAGAAAAGATTGGTTAGTTCAATTTGAACCACGGAATTTAATTGCTTTATCTGCTGAACCATTATTAGTTGAACCACAAAGGTATACAGGTGAAAAACTTTATGTATCTGATACAGAAGATTCTGAAATTTTCCATAGTAATTAAATAATATTTAATGATTCTTATTAAAGTATAGAATAATGAAATGATATTGTATATTTTCTTTAGAATTTGTACATTCCTTAGTAGGATTTATTTCATTTTTGTTTTAAAAAGAATAATAAACATTGTCCATTGAAAAAAGACACTTAATGTTACAGATGGATATTAAAAAAAAGAGAAGAATATTTGAGTGAACAATGGTTTTCAATAACTTCATCATCAAGCTCTACTGTTATAAGTCCATAATTATAATATTTTACAAAGCCGAAGCCATCTGGATCAACTCCAGAAGACCAAATTTATGTATCTAGAAAAAATATATCCAGCCTCTATGTTTACCTTGGCCTACGACTGGATCACCGAATACCTAGACTGAATATTATAAACCTCTTACCCCCTTCCTTTATCTTATTTATTTTCCTTATTTTTGATTATCTCTATCTTAATCTTCACATCCATTATTCCCAATTCGTTTATCGTAATTACCTTGATAACACCCTCCTTATTACATACTATATTCACACAACAATCTTATTATTATCATCTCAATTGACAAGTTTAAATTCTCCTACTATGCATTTTATTCACACAAAATTTTTTTTGCATTTTCAACTTTGCTATGATACTATGATACTTGTTGTAACTGAACGCTTTACTCCAAATCATCCTGACCTATATCGAATGACCTTTCTAATTTGCAAATATTACAATTTTGAAGTATATATGTATGTATCGTAACAGATGCAAATGTTCACCATTTTTAACACATAATATTGTTAAATTCATTAATACATGCCTTAATTTTAACCTTTGTAAAATATCATAATTATGAACTGTAGAGCCTGCTTATGAAGTTATTGAAAACAATTGTTCGCTTAAATATTCTTAATTTTTGGATATTCTATGGGGATTTTTAAACAGATGGATATAAGTTTAAAAATCATTGCATCTTGTTTAAAGTTACTTTAATATTTCAGTAAAATTCATGGTGTCAAGAAGAGAATATTAACTTTTTATTATTTGGCTGGTAATTTTACAGGGGATTATGAAAGGGGAATTCGTTTATTGTAAAATATACTTCTATTAACTTGTTCACTATACTTTTTAAGAAAGTGAAAACTAAGAATTGAGATGAATGTCATGAATTCATTTTATTTCGATAAGTTCATATCAGCTGCTGACAGATTTTAACAGTGAAATTAATTAAATATGGTTATTCATCATATTGGTGGAGTGATGATTTGAATAATTGTAATGAGATTCAAGAAATATTTTTTAAGTAAGTGAACTATTTTATTTAGCAGTATAAGGTTGTGAAGATTTTTGAACCGAACAATGTTAGATCACCATTGGAAACCTTGGAATATTGGGAGGGGGGCGTTTCTTCCTAGTATGGGATTCCTCAACAGTGAGCATTCATAATCTCGTATGAGGGTCTCGAACTCAGTACCTTCGATCTCGCGCCCGACCACTGAGTCGGCATCCAACGATGTTATTGTTTAACTTCAACCAATCTACGATATTGCGCAGCCGTCTATAATTGTTTTCAGTGAGTGACTGCCTCACACCAGGCGAGGTTGAACTCCATTGGTCACGGGTTCTCACTGGAACTCAGAGAATCTCATCATCATGAGCCAGTAATTCTTGTGGCAGTGGGCTCATGATAATTACCAGTAAGGAGTTTATTTTACTTAGTCGGAGAATATTACTGGATTGTGACTAACAGTTCAACAAAAAATGAGCATTTATTCTTATTTAGGACCAACCAGTTGGATGGATCAAAATCAAAGTTTCTACGTTCATACCGAGCATCAGACTCAGTATCTTTCGCTTTCAACACGGAAAGCGTTTTCCACTGCATTAATGAAGACAAATAGTGCATAAATTGTTCAACTAGTTTCAAGATAATTTTAAAAGTTTATAATTTTTGATGTTCAAAAATTTATTTGATCGCTCTGTCTTGAGATATGTACATCCTGTAGAAATAACTTGAATCTAAATGTTTTCATTAAAAAGAAAGTTTATTTAGTGAATGTTAACGTTGATCTGATATGAATTATCTAATCACAAACTATATTTGTCCTATCAAGTAATCAAAAACAATATCAGTATAATTCAAAGCTATTCCAATGGTCAAATAAGATCACAGGATAGACTGACATCATCCTCCATTGCGAAACATTTGATTGAGACATCAAATCAGCATTTGTAGTGTTATACAAAAGCTTTCAAGGACGTATACTAAGGTTTATTGAAGCCTTGGCTGTACGGAAATTGAAAACCCCTTTATGTGTTCAGAAACAATTTGTCCTAACACTTAACCTACCCTGATAATACTGATTTACTATCCAGAATGGTAATCACATTTGTTTTTGTGTACTTTCTTATTTTTCTTTTCTTATGACTTACCCTTAACCTGTCTAGTTGACTTTTTAATTTTCTTATATAAATATTCTTAACAAGTATAAATGTGTGATCAGATTGTTCGAAATGTATTGCGAAAATATAACATAATTGTGATAAACTACGTCTTCTCATTGCATTATCGCTATTTTAGTGAAATAATGAACATATCGAAAATTTCACAGTTAACATGATAAATCAATATGCACAATTTCAATATGTCTATCTCTATTCATTGATCTATTAATGATTATAGAGATAATGAATAATTGACGAAATATATTATCAAACCGATCAATTAAGCGTTCGTGCACGAAACTGAAGGCCCTGGTTTCGAATCCTGCGAGATGGACCGTGTATGAGCACTGCTGAGGCGTCCCACAATAGGACGAAACGGCCGTCCAGTGCTTCTAGGTTTTCAATGATGGTCTAAAATCAATCGGTTCATGATCTCAATCAATAAGTTAGAATTGAATATTGTCAATTAGTTAATATGAACTCGAATTTTTTATCATATGATGTCATTTAGTTTGATTATCATAGTTATGAGTTTGCGCGGAAAAAATGTTTTAAATCGTTATTATTTTCAAAGGATAATTGTGTTTCAAATAAATTTCTTCAAGTTTAATTGTTTTGTAAAACAATCCAAACTTTTAAGAAACTTCCATTTTATAACAAAAGTATTTGAACAAAGTAACTATTTATGTTCAATTTTTTAAAATTTACATTCTTTGAGCAAGATGGTTTATTCATATAGTTTTCATTGTCTTTCTGTGAAGCATCATCAACATTAGCTCTTGAATGAAATTTCTGAAAAGTGATAAACACTTTGGTAGGAGTTCTAATAATTCACTTTGTTCTAAGGTTCATGGGGATGATGTGGCATGGAAAGATAATAAAGGTTGCACGATTAAAAGTATGCGGTTTATAGAATTTTGAGACAAAATTACTTAGTAACGTTTTGGTAAACTTAAAGTATGCTGACGAATTAACCACAACCGGTGAAACCTTATCGATATCATAGACTAAATATCTAACCGAAATATTGAATATCGACTGTTTCATATGTAATTTTAATGAATAAAACATCATTTAGTATTTAAAAGTCTATGGACTGCTGGAAGATCTCCCATTTGTGAATGGAGGACTGAAACGATTGTGAATAAGTGGGATATTTATCTACATTGTTTTTTTGGTAAGGATCGAGGATGTGACTCAAGTTAGGATTCAAACAGTGTAAGAGTTTATGACTAAGATTCAGGCTGGGAGTTAGGCTAAGGATTACGGATAGAAACAAGGTGTTTGGTTAGGGGTTGGGATTAGAATTAAGATTGGACTTTAGGGTATGGATGATGTATCTAAATAAACCTTAATTCCGAAATCTAAATTTTGATGCTCACTTCTGACTCTAACGCGTAGAAACCTATGATCAAGTTAGAATTGTTCATCAATAATTAGTCAAGATTCTCTTAGTGAATTCTTTCATATTTTGATATAAATTAATCATGCACTTTCGCTATGTTCTGATTAGCTAAAAAGAGCATACTTTAGGTGTACCATTATGCTCTGACTCCTTTAGAAGCATTACTAATTTTTATTAGTGGTAATATCTTGGTTTTAATGCTGGTTATAAAAGTTACGAAAATTTCATCAAAATTCCTATTTTTTAATTTTAAGGTATTTTTAGAACTAAAATCTTCATCTCTTCCTCATTTCTTTGAATCAACACATTTTCAAAGAGTTCTACTATTTATTAAATAAACACATGGAATCACATAAAATTAGATCAGAGTTATGTATTGAGATGCTCAACTAGTTAGCAGTGATTGATCAAGGAGTGAAAACAGTAATAACTCGTACATCACATATTTCTGTTGCATATTCAACTTTTGGCCTCTGTAGTCTGTGATTAAACAACATCTGTTTTAATCATTAACTGAGATTATTGGGTGTGAGTGTTTCCGGTGATTAAATCAACGCCAGTCAGTCAGTACAACGTAGAACTTCATACATACGTACATCAGTTCGAGTTGCCACACCACATTAGCACAGTGATGCAGTTGTCCATTCAAATACCATAGTGGTAGAGGCGGTATGAATATAAGAAGCAAGCTGAAAGATTAGGGTTTGAAGATGTTATTCAAGGAGTATACTACAGTGAAATAAATTTGGAAAGAGAAAAAAAGGAGGATTTAGGAGTTTAAAATTTGGGAGAACACAAAGAGTAGATGCACCTGCGTCATTGCAAACAATTCTGAGCCATATCATTCAGGGTCTCCAACCATCGGTTTCTATCGTCTCGCGGATCCCAACCACGTAGTCTACACCTACCAACATGGCTCAGTCCACTTGTCAGTAACTTCATGGACGCCAACATTATCACATCTTCATAAAATAATAATATAGTAAGTTTTTTCTACTATATTACTACATTTCCATTTGTTCTATATTCACTAATTCAAAGGTTAATGAATCTGTCACTTCTATTCATATACTCGTTACTTATCTATAATCAATATATTTTTCTCAATACTTAGTCTGTTGGTCTAAATATTTATGAACTTCCAGAAAAAACATGTTCCATCAAGTATGAAATCGAAAAGTCACATTAAATACCATTGATTAATATTATCAATGTTAATTACATTTAATTCTTTATATTCTACATCTATACATATTTGTTAATGAATTACTAACATAAAAGAATGATCTCGATATTGATTTAACATATGAATTTGATAAAGAATATTTATTAATTAATTTATTAGTGTTTACAATAATTTTAATGTTGTTTACTTATTTCTCTCTTTTTTTTGTAACCAAAAACATTCATTATTTCTTTTCCATTTGAATGTACCATCTTCATAAATTTCCTATTTAATTAACAACAAACAAAAAGATAGAATTTAATTTACCTTTTTCCAAATTGGTAATTGTGATTTAATTGATTCAATTAAATATTTCACAGCATCAAGACTATCTTTACGATGTGGTGAACTGACAGCTATTGCTACACTGATTTCTCCTACAGGAACAATTCTAAATAAAGTGAATATGAGAATAGTAAAACAGTATAGTTAAAATATATAATGCTTATAATGAGAGTTAGAAATCTCTTATTTAATCAGAGAAATGAATGTTAACCTCTACTGTATTGTAGTGAATGAAGACTTAGTGGGGAGAACCAATTTGTTGTTCAGTGTAAAATTACAGAGTGTTTTGATTAAACATGGAGATCATACATTAAATACATCATTTGCATATCTTATATCAGTTGTCCTTTACGTGCTTCCCACCATTGTCAATTCTGTTGTTATTACAATTGCTATTTGTTTTTCTTTCCGTTCACTTCAATTGAATCTTCTAAATCTTCCGCTGGGATTCATTCCATGTTGATTAATATTATATACTACTTATATTTGTTGACATAAGTAGCATACACTACAGTATGATTTAGGCAGTTTTATTCCAGATATTCACGTCAAAACCATTCTAATCATATTTTTGAATAATGTCTAATAGTGGGATTTGAAATGTTCGTCATATTTGGGACTCGTCATCCGTACGTAATTATATTTCAGTGTTTATATTCAACCTGAGTTTTAAACCTGGCATTTATCATATAAACAATTCTGACGCATTACTCAATGGGCTACTGAGTCAAATTAACCATAAACTTATCTAAACTAAGAATTTAATCAAAATAAATTTGAATTTCGTAGATGATATACCATTAAGAAATATTTATTTTAGTTAGAAAACATGCTAAATAAGCAACAGCAGAAGTCGAGCGATATGTATAGTATCTGTCTATTACTGGTTCAAAACTATTTTAAGTAAACTTAGATGGTAAATAAATAATTTGACATTAGTAAATTACTTAACAACCCACTGGTAAAAATTTTATTTTCTAAAGATTTCAGCCAAGAAACAAACAGCTCGATAATAATATCTCTCATCGTGAGACTGATCGGGTTAAATATGAACCTCATGAAGAGTATTGATCACCTCGAAATTGGAATTATATCGTAGTAAAGAGTATTTATTTTCAAGAAATTCACTTTCATATCATATTGACAACTATCTTTAGCTAATTAACATCAAATTAATCGAATTTCAAGGCAAAATTATTTAGTTAAGTTGTTATATTCCAAATTGATCGATTGAATTGAAACAATATTAGAGAGTAATTACTATTACTACTGATTACTATTATTTTTACGTTATAAAGTCCAATAATTTTATAAAAGGCTGAACTTAAAATCAATCCCATTATTTAGTGGGAGTTCTTAGACGTTTTGTAAATATTGGATAGAAGTAGATACTTTCCAGCATTTTATCTGAGATATAGTTAATTTAATTGTTAGCTCTGTCTGTATGAGTCAAATTAACTATAATAAGAAATAAAACTAAATGGCTCAGATCCTAGATAAACTTTGTTTTTAGTCTTATATATTTATTCAAGTATTATTCATCCACAGTATGTAAAACAGAAACTAGAACTCTATTAATAGCCATTTCATAAATTCTGGCTAGCAGTCGAAATCAGAATTGGTGTTTCATCCTATTTAGGGATTTGTTACCTTGATGTACC
The DNA here is from genome assembly GCA_944470205.2 of Schistosoma margrebowiei. NCBI lineage: Eukaryota > Metazoa > Platyhelminthes > Trematoda > Strigeidida > Schistosomatidae > Schistosoma > Schistosoma margrebowiei. Next base: position 49,677,707 of record OX104024.1, read on the forward strand.
TACATCCTAGTGTTGATATTCAATTCAGAACTATAACTTAGTACTTTTCACTTCAAACTGGTCAAAAGTGAGTCAAAAATATTGAAGATGAAATAACTTTAACTCATATCATATATGTTGAATACATTTGTGGCTACCTCTATTTAGTAGCTCAACGGATAATGCATTGAGAGTTTAATGTGAAAGGGATTGGATTTGGGTCTTAGTGTAAACACCAATGTAAGTAAGTTTATGTATGATGTAAGAGGACTATCTTGATAAAATTGAGGATGATACTTTATTGAACAGAAAATATATGAAAATTTTGTTTTTGTAAAAGTACTAATTCCGTGAGGAAATGTCAACACAATTAATAAAAAGGTTATAATACTAGATTACGTAATATGAATAATAATAATTATGTATTGAGTATATTTTCTTTAAATTAGATCATTTATACTGCTAAATAGTTTAAATGAAATTTCATTTGTACACAAGTTTCAAAATGTTAATTATCAACTTAAATAAAGAAATAACAAATATCATAGCAAAATAACATGAATTCATTTATAAATCAATAATATATTCGTAATATCTCAATGAATAGAAAAATTAGATTTTCTGAAGAAGTGGCTTACACTAAGTCACGAAACGTCAGAAAATTTAATTTTTCTACTCACTGAGAATTCATTTATTTTGTAGATTCACCTCAACGTTTTATAACTTAAATCCATAATATCAATGAATAAAACAAATGTACATATCTTTCAGCGGAATTGTTTAGAACAGATTGAGTTCAAATGTGAAGATAGAATAATATTAAGTAACTATAATACCAAAGGAAATAAAATTATTTAAATGTTCACTCATTTCTAGGTCAAATGTATAAATATTCTAGGAGAGTATGGAAATTTAAAAAAAAGACGTATTTTTTTCTCGAAACAGAAGATAAATTATGTAATAGAGCCTAGTGGCATCAAGCTCAGAAGTAAAGATTAAAATACTAGAATTTCGATTACAGTTTATCGTTTAAAGTTGTAAACAGCTGAAGAGAATCCACGAGATAAATTAATGAATTCATATTATTCTTCTAGGATATTTGCTGTTTCTTTATACAAATTTATAAATGGGGAAGGTTGTATGAAATTTGTTGATTTCAGTTAATTGTTACATCCCGATAAGAATAATGAATGGTAACTTTTGGGATCCATTTATGGATCAGTACTATGAGTATATTTTTATCGTATAATTGTTATGTAACTAAACTGTTTATATTCACGTCCCTATTATTATAAACTTTAATTTGACCCATAGACTATTATTACACGATTTACTATTCTTCAGTTATGGCCTGTCTATTAATTAATATCTCACTCATTCACAACCAAATCTGGCTAACTCTTGTACAAATGTTGTTTCATATTTTATAGGTACGCTGTGGTCTGTTTGATTGGTATAAATGATTCATATTGCAGAGGCTGAGATTGGTGTTCTGGACTTAACTGGCTGGGTTAGGCGGAAAACAGGACTCTAGGCTGCTCATAAGGGTTTACACGTCCTTGACCTGATCGATAATTCGCTGCTCTCTGATTGGCGGTATCATTGTGTTGTACAATAAACAGGTTCACAAGTTATAACATTAATATCACATTATGGTGGCTATAGGAAACATAACAAAAAACAAGTTATTTTCTCCAATATACTACATTTTTGCAATTTCTTTGAAATATTTCACAAATAACATTGTTTGGGGTAGTATTTGATAGCATTAAGTATTACTACATGGATACAATATTGGAGCCTCTCTTACAACCATTTACTTTCAAGTCAATCATTTAATGCTCTATCATAGTAGAGTTAAGAGTTTATCATTTAGATATTTCTAATCAGATCACCCCGATATTAAAAGTATGACCAAAATAACGAATGTCTATTTTGTAGTTAGTTTGTAACAAATAAGATACATGATGTGTACACTTTTGTTCTACTTTCATTAATAAAAGAAACATCTAATCCCTTTCTAATCAAAGTTTAACTTTCTCTTTTTATCAATGAAAATAATAATTCATAACTTTTTAAGACTATTTAATGTTTAGTCCATTCTCATTAAACCATAATACACAAAGAAAGAAACAAACAAACAAATAAATCAATACACTTCTTACCCATATCTATGAAATACAATTATATGTACTAATGATGGCCATAATTGATATGAATTTTTAATAATTTTTTCCATTTCTATATAAGTCATTTTTAAATAACATTCATATTTCAAAGATTGTACAATTCTTTCTTGATCATATTTTCTAGTAATCCCTATGAATTTTTTTTATCAAATAATAATGTTTATCACTTACCGAAAAATGTAGAAACAGCTCCAATCGATGAATCATTGATTAAATCAAATACATTGGAATATTCAATTGGTTCAATAGATATTTTGATAAAGTATTGAGAATTCTTTACATAAATAGTAGATAGTACTTACCATGATATGGGTTGTGTTGTTTTTTTCTAACCTCCACTAATCGGTGGTAAAATAGCTAGTTCTTCAATTTCCTCAATGGATAGTTGATTTACACTTGTATTAATATCTATATACTCCCAATCTACTGCAATTGTTAACGAATCTTTAAGAGGTTCCAATCTGATTAATGAATATCATTTGTATTTAATTACTTGATTAATTGTTCAATAATGATATCTTTCAATGTTTTGTTAGTATACGATAAAGGAAATTGTATTGTAATTTCTTTGCAGCCAACTAATTCACTAGCTTCTCCAAATAATAGAACTTTCTTATTGCATACAGTCATTCACTTCGCGTTCATATACGCTTACAATAATACAAAGTACACAATAAATCAACCATATATTTCATTTTACACAATAACTTGTTCTGAAATCAATTTCAACTATGTTTTTATTGGTAGGGTGTTAGTTGTCAAATATGTAAATAAATTAATTTGACCAATACCGTTAAAGATTATCGGTATGGTTATCAACGTAATAATTAGTCTAAAGTAAAATAATTCAAAATAGATTAGAAAGGTTATTTGGATTGTAGTTTCTTAAAAACATATTCAAAGTATAAGCAAAGATGGATGGTGGCTAGCAGTGGAATCCAGAATGCTAGTTCCACTCTATTTGGGACTAGCCAGCTAGATGTAACAGTATCCCAGAGTTGATATTCAGTCAGAGACTCGAACTCAGTATCGTTCACTTCAAACACCATCGCGTTTGTAAATTAATTTTAACCACAGAATTGAGCAGGATTATAATTTCGGAACGAAATAATTAGGTTTCAGATAGCGAATCCTGAATTTCGGCTAGAAATATATTCACCCATTTGCCTAAATAGTCTCACATCATAGTTTATGTCAGTTTGTGATGAAAGCTATAACTGTAGCTTATATTAGCTGTTAACTCTAACCCCTAGCTTTTATTCACTACAATAATCCATACCCCTATTTTGAGCTGAATAATTGGCTGTAGTTTCTCAAGGTTACTTCTATTTTGTTCTAAGGTTCCTGATAATAATAGTTTCAGCCCTCAATGATATAGATAATTCAATATTGTCGTGATTGGAATAGAACATGATGCTGTAGATAGTCTGTTAAAACATTTAGTCAGACAATAAAATATGAAATGATTATTTCATGTAAATTGTCATCTATCGAAGATTTTTGAGCACTTACTAGGAATCGTGTACTCATTTTAGATGCATGAACTGGTACACTGAAATTTAGAGTATATGACCTTCAAGGTCAGTGACATATAGTGAAAATCTGTTTCATAATCAGGATTTTCTAGAACTAATTCATAAATGTAAGAAAGTGATGAGTTATCAGATAAAGTATTGCTTAATATTATGATTTATATTAGTGATACAATTAGTGAGAAAGTATCACCATAAAATCGTCGAATGAGAAATAGTGAACATGTAACATCTTCATTGAGTGCAATCTTGGATGTATTTTTAGGGTCTTAAAAATTTTACATATCTGAGTTTTTGTTTGCATGTTTACTGATTAGTTGAGAATTTTCAACACAATTCTTTCAAAGTTTATCACTTGTTGTGTAGCTTCAAGTTTTGTTTGACTGCATGGCTTTATCTGAAATACATTTTTCACTAAACACTCGAGTTTGTCTTTCTGATTTTACTTCGTCATGTATACTTGATCCAGCAATGTAACTGGTTAGAGAAAACGTACAGAATTAGTTAAGAATCTTTAACATTAGGAATGAAAGTAAGTTTCTAGAAGCTGCACACTAAAAGTTAGTACATAAAGCTTGTGGATAAAAGAATTAAACTAAGTGATAACATTCTAAGATGGAAGAGATTTTCTGATGTGTACTCTATGTAATACTCCACTGTTTCAAAGAAATTTCTACTGAAATATAAAATGATAAGTCTCTTAATGTAGTTCAATTTTTAATTGTGGTCTAATTATCGACCTGTTTTCTGTTTTCAAAGTTGGACAAACGTTGGTATTAACGTACTTCTGTGGTTAGGGTATTTTTATCGTCAAATATTGTTTTGAGAAAGGTTAACTCATGAGAACAGGGCTTTGAATGAGGTGTTCGCTGTTCATACACCCTGTAGATAAAGTTGTACACCAGAATCACAGATGAAAGTTGAGCTGATATTGAATTTAATAAACGGGCAGATGCTATAGCTAAGATCTGACGTGCTGCTTCTGTTGATAAAGCTGCTCAATCTTATATTTTATTGGTTACTTTCTACCTATATACCTAGTGGTTTGTCGGGAACATGACTGTGTTCTTATTGCTTTGTCAGAACTTGTTTCGTATAACAGTTACCCACAATTTGCGGTTTGATATTCTGTACATCTCCAAATCTTACTCGCTTTTCGGAAGGTGTAGCTATTCACAAGTAAAACACGGCGCTAGGGTTATTTTTAACGTATTCTAGTTCCATTCCGACGAGGTACAATAAATATACAACCCGGGACGTAGTTCATTGCTTTAATATATATTTACACCAATTTGAATTCTAAAAATATTCATTTCAAAACAAATAGACATTAATTTATTTTACATACAGTCACTTTTATAACAGGTAGTCATTTATAATTCAGTGTAATATCTTTACATTTTGCATTGCTTACAACTGGATTCAACATCCAACTAAATCACTTCTAGACAAATTTTTATTTTTTGTTCTTTCGCCTTTATTAATTTGGACCCTCAAGACATTCAACATTGATTTAGTGTTTTTGAGCAGAGCAAGAAAAATTAGGTCGAGAGGATAAAATTAGCTCACTATTTCCATCAGTTGCATACAATCTAGAATTACAATTCTCAATATACAATATAATGTACATTGGTTTGTGAAGTTTAGATAAATGTCCGAGACTTGAACAAAATCATAATAATAATGAGAATGGGACAGGTGTATGAACAAACATAGATAAGATCGACGCGTATTTATATATTGGAAAGTAATAATGCAATGTAGAGCGAGTGTCATGGTTACCAGTAATCATAATTATATAAGGGTAATGCAACTATTAAGTGATTGGTGTAATCCCTTGACACGACACGAAATAAAATAAATGTGTGTGATTATATGAGAAACTAATATCAGAAGAAAAAGGAGATCGAAAAGAAAATTATACTTAGCTAATATAATTGTGATATTTTGTTGTACCATTAAATTGTCCTTCAACAACTTTCCCTGATTGATATGTACCCTAATTATAGTAAAGCACCTAACGTATGACTGTAAAGTACCGAAATTAGATCGTAAACTGAAGTTAGTGTTTGGGACAATACAAAAAACCTACTCATATATCTGATTAAGTAGTCTAGAGTTTTAAGTTTAATTTGAAATGGATAACTGAGTTATGTTTCAAACGTACGCTTGTTTTGAAAAAAGATTTATTTAAAAGTTTACCAATTTTTAAGTCGTCTCACCTCATTACATAAGTAAGATGCGTCAAGTTGATGATATTCCCATCAAATCACACTTTAATAATTAAAGTGACTACAAAATCATCTTTGAGATTTAATTTTTCAGCACATTGGTTGTCCTTCAATATTTTCCTGTTGTTTGATTCTCTTTAAGTTTCTGTTTACTTTTCATACTAATCAGGTTACAAAATAAGGGCAAATTACGCACTTCTGGATGCCATCTGCTAAAGATTATATGTTATTGTAAAACATAGCTAGTTAACGTAGGGACTGTGCTTAGAAATATGATTTTTTTGATCAACTGTTAAAATATTCGTAAATAACTAGGTTTACTAAATGATCAGTCCCGTGTTTTTATTTTAACAGAAGTAGACTTGAGTAAAGAGAAGGTATGGTCGAAAAAAACCGAGAGCATACAGTGGTTTTGTTCCTGTTTCTCTGTTATGTTCAATGGTATTTTGCATAGATTACTCAATTTCACCTACCTAATCAAGAGCAATATGTACTCATATCTTCTGAGAATTTTATAACTGTCCAATAATTGCGATAAAGTATGTATAACTACAAATTCAACTAAAGTATTTCCACTTACTATACACTCAAGAAAACAGCACAATGTATTACAAGATTTACATCACAGACTAATCTTAGTTAGACAGCAGAAGAAAACCAGGAAGCTCTGGATAGTTGTTTCGTTCTAGTGAGGGACTACTCGGCAGCGCATATCTACGATTCTATCTCGGTTGAACCCGAGGCATTTTGGTCTCAGTGATATAGATGGTTCAGCAGTCACCTGCGATGTAAACCTTGAAATTCAACCTCCATACACCCCATATAGTAACAGTATATTGCGTACGCCTCCATATTAAAAGAAAAATGACGTTAAAACAATGCAAACACGAATAATCCTATAATTGTCATGTATAATGAAATCTGAGGGTCAGCTGATACATACTAGCTTGTAGTTATTATATCAGTGAAGTTAAATTCAAAAGTTAAATAAGAACACACAATTTCAAAACATGATTCTAAATGATAAAAAAGTCATTTAATTTTAATTATAGGGAGCTTTTCTCAAGCCTTTTTAAATACTTTGTAAAGCTATTAAATTAAATATAAAAATGAATGCCATTCTCAATTATATGATTGATGTTTAAGAGGTAAACATCTTATAGACACTTTTTGCACAAGTACTACGATAATAATAAGTTGGAAAGACTTTTAACTGTACTGTTACGGACTTGAGATAAGCACCATTATGAGTTTAGAGTTGATATACACTTTGTATTTGTTTGTGAACAGGAAACATTTTACTCCCAGCAATATCTATGTCGTACCGTACCACATTACACGTGCTTACACGATATCAAAGAAAAGTAAATCAAGGATGTGTAAGAGGGAGTAGTTTTCGTAAACCCCATAGAGTATAAAACTATGATTTTTCAAACAAAAATTTTATTTATATAAAACAAGAATAACAGACTCATAATTTTATTTTACACACCATGGATCATACGTTCTTTGTTGATTAAATGTGTTGTTTGATTGATCAATGCCATTAAATTTCTAGTATTGTAAGACCAATCATTTAAAACTTCCGTCGGCATTTTTTTGGCTATAAAGTGTACCACTCCTTCGAGTCGATCAATTTTAGCATAAATTGTTTTATTTACCACTAATTTCGACAGATATTCCTCAGTTTTCTAAAGAAAAATACAGACAGTAAACATATAGCAAAAATAGTATTAATGGAGAAATGATTCGAATAGCCGAAAAATATCAACATTATCTGAAACCGAAGTAGTTGTAATGGATTCCACTGAAGTAAAAAAGTATCTTGGTAGAAGTGCTTTGGAAGGAAAATCAGGAGCACACTATCCAACGAACATCCTACTTATGAGTACACTCATAAGATAGGTGAAATATTTCAGTAACTTTAACACTCCATTTATTTGTATCACATGAATTGATGATATTGAAATACTTTTAAATATAGAAGGTATTGAATAGCCATTAGGACGTTTAAGATGTGATTTTGAAACCATGTTAGGTTGCTTTAAATGGAAGGTATGTTCCTGAAAGATATAAAACTCTAAGAGCGATAACATGCGACAATTCAGCTAACTAAAAGTGGTGGTCGGGCTTGCCCATCGTGATGAAACAACCGAGCTATACTGACTGGAACAACCGTTCCTCAAGGTCCTACCATGTCAGAAAGGTCGGTTGAAGAGCGGTAAGACTAAATGCAACAAACCCAAGATCTGAAGGCGAAGTCGTACTGCTGACTGTGCAGAAGTGTGACAGCAGTAAGGTATTTCCTCCAGACAAACAACATGACAGCGATGCTGCCTTTCCACAAGGAGGGGTGGGGTTAGAAAAGGTCGACCCTAAAAATGCACACCTCGCCTTATCCCACAGATATCCGTCTCCGGCGGTAAGGTCTCAACAAGTACGGAGCTAACACAAAAATTGCCCATAAAAAGGTCGTGTGTGATCGACCTCAAGCAGTTGTCCCTTGGCCACTGCGATCACGCTTTCTGGTCACTAAGACCACCTCTAATCCAATTCCATTTTCAGATACCTCCAGAAGTACCCTTCACGGTGTGGGCAACCAGGAAGTGATAACTGCCTTCATACCTCTAACAGCACTCAAGACCACTATATTCATAATCAACCTCTCTCTTCAATTCCTATTATTCCTCCTACATCGACTCTCAACTCTCAACTTCCTCTTTCGGCTTCCTCCTCAAGTGTCACCATGTCCAACGATTTTAGTGCGCAAAACACTGTCCCAGGTCTACTGAAACCTCGCTCCAAACTACACATTGGAGCCTTAAACGCACATACCCTGTGTCAAACGGTCAGCAGGCTTCCTTGGCTAAAACCCTAAAATCTTCTACCATTGATGTGTGCTGTGTCTCTGAAACACGCATACAGGATCGTAGTGTGATCGTTCACTCACCTCAGCAAAACAGAGAGTCGACGAGATACACCATCCGTGTATCTGGTGACCCGATGGCCAGTTCTCATGGACTGGTAGGTGTAGGCATAGCACTAAGCATGAGGGCCGAACAAGCACTGTTAGAGTGGATCCCCGTCAACAGTCGCTTATGTGCTATCCGGCTAAACGGCTCCGTAAGAACTCGGAAGGATAGGGACACACGTCGTTGCCTTTTTGTCGTTTCTGCATACGCTCCCACTGACTGCAGCTCAGATGAAGTGAAAGATGAATTTTACAGAAAGCTATCTGAACTTCTTCAGAAAGCTAAACGTTCAGACATAGTACTCGTAGGGGGTGACTTTAATGCCCAGATAGGTAGTTTAAACCAAACAGAAAGGCATTTAGGTGAGTATTTTAGTATACCGGCACAACGAACAGATAATGGTGATCGTCTGCTGCAACTATGCTCAGACAATCGTTTATTTTTAGCAAACACAAATTTTAAGCATAAGGAGAGACATCGTCTAACATGGCGACCCCCTACACCAAACCAACGATGGACTCAAATAGACCATATTGCCATCGGTCATCGTTGGAGAGGGTCGGTACAAGATTGTCGCTCATTCTGGAGTACCTGCTTGGACTCCGACCATGCCCTAATACGGGCACGCATCTGCTTGCGCCTCACTGGACGCAGAAAAGCCACATTAAAAAGACCCATTAGAACTAAACTGAGTAACGAGAAAACCAAAAGTAGGTTCCAGGAACAACTGAGGTTACACTTAAGTAGTTCTAAAAACGAGGCTGACCAAGATGTTGCTTGGAAAGATATACAAACAGCTGTGGGAAGAGCAATGACATCTATTAGTGATTTAAACAAATGGATTTCTTGTGAGTCTATTGTATTGATAGAATCTCTTCAACTGATCCCATCAGGCTGCGAACACGATGACGAACAAAAGCAGATCAGATCTAGGTTAACCAAAAGTCTAAGGAACGACCGTGAGCAGTTGTATGTGACGAAAGCAAAAGAGATGGAAAAGACGGCGGCTATAGGGAACACAAGACAGCTCTACAGACTAATAAAAGAAACTGGAACTAATAAGTCAAATGTAAGTGAGATTATTTCGGAAAAAGACGATACTCTCATCTATTCCCAGTCCAGACGTTTAGAACGACGTGCGGAACACTTTAGGGAACAGTTCAGCTGGCCTTCAGCGACTCTACAACTACCGTCCATTCCCAGACAGTGTGAATGGAACATTGGAGTAGGTCCCCCAACTCTAGCAGAAGTTCAAAAGGCTATAGCTAATCTGAAACGAGGAAGGGCAGCTGGTCCAGATGGGTTGGCTCCAAAAGTCTTTAAGGATGGTGGTCCAATTTTAGCGGTTAGGTTGACTAATATTTTAGCTAAGATCTGGGAGTTAGATGTTATTCCATCTGACTGGTCACAATCACTTATCGTCCCAATATATAAGAAAGGATCAAAATCATCTTGTGACAACCACAGAGGGATTAGTTTAACAAATATAGTATCTAAAATACTAGCCTCAATAATAATCAGACGCCTAACTAAGACTCGTGAACTGCAAACACGAGAAAACCAAGCTGGATTCAGACCTGGTCGTAGCTGCATCGGCCACATATTCACCATTCGTCAGGTTCTAGAACACAGGCATACTTATCGGCGTCCGACAATGGTGGTCTTTCTTGACTTAAAAGCAGCATTTGACTCGGTAGACCGCGAGATTCTGTGGCAGTGTCTGTCATTGAAAGGCGTACCCCAGAAGTACATAAAACTTGTAAAGGTGTATGACCTAGTCATTGGTCACCCGCTACCATGGGACTGCATCTTCTCACGATGCTCCACTACCTTGTGGACCAGACTTTTAGGTCAAAGGCACAGGGTGTGGCCCCCTAAGAAAACCACCTGCTTCGGTCTGGCCACCCGGGCAGTATCACAGCCCACACACAAATAAAATGAAAGTGATGGCATTCACTGAAAGCTCTATGCTCGCTTCGATTTACAGTCAAGCAATTTACATTATTATTATTATTATTATTATTATTATTATTATTATTATTATTATTATTATTATTTACTACGTCATTTAATCACTCTCTTTTATTCCCACTTTATGTATCCTTTTTTTTCGACCTATACGGCAGCTCGCCTATGGTGGAAACTCGGCTCTATCTAAACGTTCTGGAGTCACTGCCTGGTTGAAAATTGTTAGCTACCACCAAGTACGAGTACTGAAGCAGTTTTTCTGAAACCACTGCACCATTCAAACTGGCTGTCTTCAACGTTCGCACGCTTATGCAGGTCGGACAACAGATAGGGCTGGCTATGTTTTTGGAAAGTCTTAATATCGATGTTTGTTGTCTATCCGAGACCCGTATTCAAGACTCTGGCGAAGTACTACAAATTCGATCTCCATCTGTCGCTTCGAAAAGCTTGTTTTACGTGCGTTTATCCGGGGACCCTGTGGCATCTTCGTCTGATTTTGCTAGCGTTGATGTCGCATTAAGCGCTAGAGCTGAGGCAGCACTAGTCGATTGGATACCCATTAACAGTCGGTTATATGCTGTTAGATTAGAAAGTTCCATCAAAGTGAGAAGAAATCGGTGTGAGGAACGATGTTTTCGTCATCTCCGCCTATGCTCCGACAGATTGCAGCCCGGATGAAATCAAGGATGAATTCTACCACCAAGTAACTGTTCTCCAGAAAGTGCGTTCGACAGATATTGTAGTACTAGCTAGGGACTTGAATGCTCAGGTTGGGCGTCTAGGCACAGAAGAGAGTCGTTTAGGTGGCCGATGGGGACTTGTTGGTCGCAGGACAGATAACGGGGATCGTCTAATGCAACTGTGCACAGACCACAACCTGTTTCTGACTAGCACTAACTTTCGGCACAGTCATCGTCGATGTGCCACCTGGCGTCCTCCCTCTGCATCTCAAACCTGGACTCAGATTGATCACATCGCGATCAGCTTCCGCTGGCGTGGTTGTGTACAAGACTGGTATTCCTTTTGGGGTACCTATCTGGACTCTGATCATGCCCTAGTTTGCGCCAATGTTACCTTCGTTTCAGTGGACAACGAAGTGACCGCCATCAAAGTATTGATATTTACAAGCTGGTTGCAACTTCTGTCGCAAGTAAGTATCAAACCGAGTTAGCTTCAAGGCTAGCTACCATTCCACCGAAAAGTATAGATGAGCATTGGTTGCAATTGCATGACGCCATGAAAATGGCAGGTACAGTCAGTTGTAGGTTCGCAAAACGTCCCGCTTATAAGCACTGGGTTTCTTCTGGTTCCTTACAACTCATTAAAGCCCGTCGGTCTACTCCGGGTGACCGTCAGTTTGACCATAAACGAAGGATGTTACGTAAGGAAATTGGGCAAAGCTTGCGTAAGGACCGAGAAGCCTGGTGGTCGGAGCGTGCTAATGAGCTGGAAGCAGCAGCTCCATCTGGTAACTACCGGAAGCTCTTCCAGCTCATCCGAGCCACTGGCAGCAAGAAGTCTGGTGTGAGCGAAACAATCTGTGCGGATGACGGAATGCCAATCACTAACATCCATCGACGTCTTGGATGATAGACAGAATTCTTCGAAGGGCAGTTCAACTGGCCTGCTGCTCCGGCAAAATCGGTCAAACTGTCCTGGCCTCGATGGTCGCTGACAACTGATCCACCAAATGAGGCGGAAGTCCGCAGGGAACTCCAACTCTTGAAGCGCTACAAATCACCGGGCCCAGATAACTTACCTCTGACCCTTTTTAAAGATGGTGGTGACTTTTTGACTAAGGAATTGACGACGTTGTTTACAAAGGTTTGGGAATTAGAGAGTGTACCAACGTCATGGAATAAGTCGATAGTTGTCCCTATCTTTAAAAAGGGTTCACGTCGTTCCTGCAACAACTATCGGGGGATAAGTCTACTTCCGATTGCGTCCAAGCTATTGGCTTCCGTCATACTTCGTAGGTTGTTCAAAACCCGAGAAAGATTGACTCGCGAGGAGCAGGCTGTTTTTCGTTCTGGTCGAGGATGTATTCATCATATCTTCACCCTCCGCCAAATGTTAGAACACCGCCATACTTATCAAAGGCCAACAATCGTAATGTTTCTTGACATCAGGGCTGCTTCCGACTCGTTGGATAGGACTGTTCTCTGGGATTGTCTATTGAAGAAGGGTGTGCCTGAGAAGTTTATTAACATCCTAAAGGCCCTATAAAAAACACCTCAGGCAGAGTGAGGGCATACAACCACCTCTCTCCATTGTTCCATTCGAGCAGTGGGGTTAGACAGGGTTGCCCAATCTCACCATTCCTCTTCAACTTTACCATCGATGACATTCTGGAAACAGCTCTGATGGATGTAAGTAATGGCGGTGTGGATCTGTTGCCTGGAGAAAGACTTCTCAACTTTGAGTATGCAGATTATATTGTCTTACTGTGCGATAATGCCCAAGTCATGCAATCCGCACTTAATCAGTTAGCAATCAGTGTCCGTAGGTATGGTATGTGCTTTGCACCTTCGAAGTGCAAAGTACTTCTACAAGACTGGCAGGATTCCAATCCTGTACTCACCCTGGATGGTGAGCAGATTGACGTAGTCGAGAAGTTCGTGTATCTGGGTAGCTGCATAAGTGCTGGTGGGGGGTGTGAGTGATGAGATCAATGCACGTATAGTGAAAGCCAGAGTGGCTTATGCCAATTTGGGCCATCTTTGGTGCCTTCGTGATGTTAGTCTGGCCGTAAAAGGTCGGATTTACAACGCGTCGGTGAGAGCAGTTTTGCTCTATGCTTGTGAAACCTGGCCTTTCCGAGTTGATGATGTTAGACGACTTTCTGTGTTCGATCATCGTTGTTTCCGAAGGATTGCTGACATCCAGTGACAACACCATGTTATTTATGCAGAGGTTCGGCACCGCGTGTTCGGGCACAGAGACGATAATGCAATCGGTGTCACCATCTTGAAACACCGACTTCGGTGGCTTGGACATGTTCTACGAATGTCATCCCAGAAAATTCCACGTCTTGCATTATTTGCCGACTCTGAGACTGGTTGGAAAAAGCGGAGAAGTGACCAGTGTATGACATGGTGTCGTGGTATGAAGGAAAGGTGCAAAGGACTGGCTTGTGTTGGTCCTTCACGTCTCTCTGGTTGGGGTTCAAGAGATGGTGCAACACATTGGCTAGAGACGTCATCAGATATGGCTCAGAATAGAAGCCAGTGGCGATCCTCCTGTAACTTTCTTTTCCTTTCTTCATAAAAAGTGGTTGTGTCTCCCTTAACTGAAAGATTTTTTCTGATTGTACCTTTCCGTTCCCTCATTATTACTATGATTATCACAGCACTACCTTACACCAATCTCTTCGCTATTGTTCCTCTTTTCTTTCTTTTACGCTCCCTACCTTCTTTTTTGTCTTCCCATTTTCATTGTTTTGTGTGGCGCATACATATTTGGTGCCCTTTTGTACCAATATTAATGTGTTCAAATAAAAACAAAATAAACAAATGGTGTCCGTTAAGGTTGCCCACTTTCTCCATTTATGTTTAACTTCATTATAGACCTACTGATGGAAATAACATTCTCGTTGACTGAATTATCGGCTATTGAGCTCCTTCCAGAAAATCCACTTATCGACGTAGAATGCGCAGATGACATAGTCCTGTTTGGTGAAGACGATGATAAAATTCAGTCTTCTGGTAGCACTAAGCAACAATACCAGAATATTTGGAATGCGCTTCTCTCCCTCTAAATGCAAGTTGTTGCTTCAGGACTGGTCTGTGTCAAAACCTAAACTAAGGATAGCGAGTGAAGTAGTCGAACGCGTTGACAACTTCACTTTTCTTGGAAGTCTGATCAACCCTGATAGGTTGGTGTCTGAATAGATCTCAGCACATGTTCGAAAAGCTCGTTTGGCTTTCGCCAACTTACGTCACCTTTGGCGAAGGCGAGATATCCGTCTGTCAATTAACGGATGAGTATACTGCGCAGCAGTTCGTTCTGTTTTACTTTATGGCTGCGAAACATGGCCATTGAGAGTAGAAGATACTCATAAGCTACTAGTATTCGACCACAGATGCCTTATAAATATTGCTGGCGTCTGCTGGGATCACCGGGTAAGTAATAGTGAGGTTGGACCCAGGGTATTAGGCAATGATGGTAAATCAGTTTATGAGATTGTGAATCTTCATCGACTGAGATGGTTGGGCCACGTGTTGCGTATGCCTGAACACCGATTACCACGACGTGCAATGCTAACGGGTGTTAGAGATGGTTGGAAGAGAATTAGGGCGGCCAAACCAAAACGTGGCATCAGTGCTTGGAGACACTAACCTCTAGTCTGAGCCATGTTGGTAGATGCAGACTACTTGGTTGGGGTCCGCGTGACTATCCTAAGCAATGGTTGGAGACTGTTGGACAAGGATCAGAATCGATCACAATGGCGTCGGTGCATACACTCCCTATCTTCCCTTAAACTAAGAGATTAAAATCACTTCATATCTTTCTTTCTACGAACTAATTCTTTCTTCCGGTACTGTATCCTTATATGCAATTTTTCTTCTATATATTACCACCCTTAACCTAACCACTCCTATGAATCCGGTGTTCATCTTGCTGTGCTAACGAGGTATGGCAACCTGGACCGATGCATATATGTGCCTGATCCTACGTTGTAGCTGATTAAGGTTTAGCCAGAGGCAAAAAGAAATGTTTCTGACATAGTTATTCATAATGGCATTTGAAATGGAAGAGGATTTTAATGGCTGAACAGAATGCCTCTTGGAGTAAATCCCAAAATGAGAAAACAATAAATTTTAAGCCTGATAAATATATAGCAAGCAGCAACCTTACAAGTTTCATATCAAAAGTCGTTTCTAGTTTACCGTTACTAGTTTTACAACATATTACTGTTAACGGCATATAAACTATTTACAATTAATTATTTTTGTAACAGTTATAACACTAATGAAATGTGTGTTTAAAAGTTACAACATAAATAAGTTTAGAAGCTGCAAGTACATGGTAACTTAATAATTCTAAAATATGATATAGACCTAATTAAATCGACACAATTACTGATATGCAGTTTTAAACAATAGAAACCTTATTGGGTTAAATTATTTAACAATGTAAATGTCGAGTAAACCCGATAATGAAATCTAAGGTTGTTTTAGTGGTGCCAAAAAGAAGTTATCTAGTTTTTGACATTACATGTAAGTTTCTTCTACAAAGGACGACCTCAAAGACATTTTCCTAATTAATATTCCCCTAAAAACATTTCCCGTGAACTGACTGTCATTGGTTTTAGTTCGTCAACCATGATACGTCCCCTAGTCACTACATATTAGCACAAAAATCGATGTTCCTTCGTGATTTTTGACTTCTGTATACAACGTAAAGTTATCATGAACGTTCCATTTTTATTAGTGTATACATTATTAATGTTGAAGTCTTGTTGTGTCCATGTGTTGTATTAGAGGAACCCTCAATCATTTATAAGTAGAACTAAACGTAGCCCAACTCAAAACCCGATCCCTTAGTCGTTTTGTTAAGATATAAGTCGGAATCTACATAACTAAGGCAATAAAAGTGAAATCCCGAAACGATTTATCAGAAAGTATTAATGAAGGGCTACAGCAAGCGAATATTATTTGCACCAAACAAAACGCTTGAGAAATTTATGAGTTTAGTATGTCTCGCTTTATTTACTAAATTAAGACATTTATTTCCTATCCATCAAACCTAAGTGAAAGAGGATGCTGAATAAGTATGTTTCGTCAAATTTTTATTTACGATTTTAATTGGTAAAATTTATTTCGCTGGATTATACTCTTTAAATAGCATCTCCAAACCCTAATCTTTCCACTACGGGATTCGAATCGACAACTGCATCTTTGTGCTAATATGGTATGGCAACTCGAACTGATTTATGTACGTACGAAGTTCTACGTTGTTACTGACTGACTGACTGATTGGTAAACTTAAACCTCTCGCGAAAATATAAATGGATTAGAGGAACATATTAAGATATCGAAAATTCTGCTGCACGACTGGCAATAATTTTACAATATTAATCTACTAAAAAAATATAATACTAAAATATTTTATCAATTGCTATTGACTTTGAGATAAGTCCAGAGAGGATCACATAATAGACGAGGTAAAGAGACAAATGAGATCTAAAAAGAAATAAGTAAACTTTGAAGACATTTATCATAATCAAATAGTTGAATGTAAAACGCTTACATCGATATCCAAATCTAACAACTGAGATAGCCGATGGAGCCGAATTCTTGTATAGTATTCAGATATTACACGAATATTGTGCTCAATTACTCGTAAACGTAGATCACGCCAGCGTGTTTCGCATTCTGATTCATCGGCTTTCTTGGAAAATATATCAGTTTCTGTACGTAAAGCATGCTCGTATAGATTACAGAATTCATCCCACTTTAATAATTCTTGTGTTGTAAATGCTTTGAGCATATCACTGAATAAAAATTATTAAGACTAGATTGTACTATATATATATATATATATATATATATATATATATATATATATATATATATATATATATATATATATATATATATATGCTCATTTTATATTGTCGCGTCAAATTATTTTCGAAATCAGTTAAAGTATTTTAAAAAGTATGCTGGTTCCAGTCGAAATTTTAAAAAACAAGGTGCAGAGAGAAAAATACTAGTTTAACCCAATTACTGCAGGTGAATGAGTAGTGAGAGTGGACGTAGAAGCATAATATGCTTGCTCGGAAAATACCGTTCGTTTTTGATAGTTAGTAACTATCATGCAGCTAACTGCCATCAGTTTAAGTGTTTGAAATATTGATATTTGGGAACAAGCACAATGCATTATGAAGCACACTACATGATTAAGAAAAATATTACACGTTTGATACTATTAAGAAACAAATCTGAAGGCAGGGAGCTTGGTTTCTCAGGAATTTAGTGTTTGTGATGTTAAAAATATTTGGATGTCTTATGTTAGAAAAGTATTGATCTACCATCCTCAATCAGTGATAGCGATCTTGAGGGTTAGGATAAAAGTGAAACATCCAAGATGTTTTTTTAGAAGGATAACGGTTATTAGAACATTAGTACAGAAGGAGAGGGTTAATAGTAAGAATAGAAGCATTAAAAAAATGAAGAAAGTCGATTGTAAACAAGATTAACTTGAATGACATAAAACATATGAGGGTAGTTGTCACTTCTCCGCTTCTCACATTATGAAAGGATGCTTCACCTTGAGGCTGGAAAGTGACTGAATTAGAAGTGACCATGGCGACCTGAGAGTGTGACCGCAAGGCTCCCAAGACAACCACCTGAGGCTGATCAATCTTTTTAATGAATAGTTTCTAATGGACTGACTGCATAATTTAAAGGGCTTATCACCACTACATGAAATCTGTGGAGCAAGATGAGGTGTGCAACTATTGTGGTCAACTTCTTTTAGCCCCTTCTCCCGTTTTAAAGTGGTAACGTTGCAGATCATGGTTGTTCGAGGGAAACGTTATACTTTTTTCATACCGTAGCACATTTGGGAGTATGAATTCGTATTTAGACCATAGGTTGAATACTTTTATACTTAAAGCTCTCCGAACGACCTGTCAAGTGTTTTAGTCAATATGGTCCGACTAAGTTGTCACGATAAGAAGCACAACTATCACCCCAAGGTAACGGCTGAGCATTGTAACGTTAGGACCACAGGTACGACTTAAGTTTATAAGTTTAGTATATACATATATGTGAGATAATTATCCAGTCATCAATTTAGATTGTTGTATTATGACATTTTTCAGCATGAATAAGATTGTAAGCAACTGGAGGAAATTTACGACTTATCTATTGAAAACATTGTTTGTTTCCTTAGCTTTATTTTATGACGATAACTAATTGTGTTAATGAACTTCTCGACTACCTCTATCTGCTCACCATCAACGCTAGCAAAACCAGACGAAGATGCCACAGGGTCCCCGGATAAACGTACGTAAAACAAGCCTTTTGAAACGACAGATGGAGATCGAATTTGTAGTACTTCACCAGAGTTCTGAATACGGGTCTCGGATAGACAACAAACATCAATATTAAGACCTTCTAAAGAAATAGCCGGCCCTATCTGTTGTCCGACCTGCATAAGCGTGCGAACGTTGAAGACAGCCAGTTTGAATGGTGCAGTGGTTTCAGAAAAACTGCTTCAGTACTCGTACTTGGTGGTAGCTTACAATTTTCAACCAGGCAGTGACTCCAGAACGTTTAGATAGAGCCGAGTTTCCACCATAGGCGAGCTGCTGTATAAGTCGAAAAAAATAAGTATAGACAGAGTAGGAATAAAAGAGGGTGAATAATGTAGTAAGTAAGTAAGTAAGTAAGTAAGTAAGTAAGTAAGTAAGTAAGTAAGTAAGTAAGTAAGTAAGTAAGTAAGTAAGTAAGTAAGTAAGTAAGTAAGTAAGTAAGTAAGTAAGTAAGTAAGTAAGTAAGTAAGTAAGTAAGTAAGTAAGTAAGTAAGTAAGTAAGTAAGTAAGTAAGTAAGTAAGTAAGTAAGTAAGTAAGTAAGTAAGTAAGTAAGTAAGTAAGTAAGTAAGTAAGTAAGTAAGTAAGTAAGTAAGTAAGTAAGTAAGTAAGTAAGTAAGTAAGTAAGTAAGTAAGTAAGTAAGTAAGTAAGTAAGTAAGTAAGTAAGTAAGTAAGTAAGTAAGTAAGTAAGTAAGTAAGTAAGTAAGTAAGTAAGTAAGTAAGTAAGTAAGTAAGTAAGTAAGTAAGTAAGTAAGTAAGTAAGTAAGTAAGTAAGTAAGTAAGTAAGTAAGTAAGTAAGTAAGTAAGTAAGTAAGTAAGTAAGTAAGTAAGTAAGTAAGTAAGTAAGTAAGTAAGTAAGTAAGTAAGTAAGTAAGTAAGTAAGTAAGTAAGTAAGTAAGTAAGTAAGTAAGTAAGTAAGTAAGTAAGTAAGTAAGTAAGTAAGTAAGTAAGTAAGTAAGTAAGTAAGTAAGTAAGTAAGTAAGTAAGTAAGTAAGTAAGTAAGTAAGTAAGTAAGTAAGTAAGTAAGTAAGTAAGTAAGTAAGTAAGTAAGTAAGTAAGTAATAATAATAATAATAATAATAATAATAGCAATAATAATATTTGAATCATTTCAATGTTCGTCGAAGCAAGAGAATTAGTTTCCATGATCATGGACAGTTCAGTTCATTAATTGTGTGTGGGCTGCGATACTGCCCGGGTGCCCAAACCGAAGCAGGTGGTTTTCTTAGGAAGCCACACTGCGAGCCTTTGATCTAAAGGTCTAACCCTCAATGCAGTGGAGCATCGTAAGGAGATGCAGTCTCATGGTAACCGGTGACCAACGATTGGTTCATACCCCCATTTGTTCCCGCAGGATACTGGAGCCCATGTGCACCATTGATTTGGAGTCCGGTTAAAGCGCCGGACATTAGCTTTTCGTCCTCTCATTTTCGTAAACAACACCCCCGCGACGAGAAGGCAGTGAGTAGGACTTCCCTGGCAGAGGCTGTATACGCGTGGCCGTGTGAGAGTATTTCGAGAGGGAGGGCGAACCCACCCCGCTCACGGCCATACCAGGGCATTTGGTAAACTGACTTGTGGATTAGACCTTTAGGTCAATGGCTTTGGCTGTGGTACCTTAAGAAAACCATCTGCTCAGGTTTGGGCGCCCGGAGAGCACCCGGTCCTCACACAAATCGTTGTTGCTACCTTGAAGTGGTAGTCGGGCTTGTCCATCGTGATGAAACAACCGAGCTATACTGACTGGAACAACCGTTCCTCAAGGTCCTACCATGTCAGAAAGGTCGGTTGAAGAGCGGTAAGACTAAATGCAACAAACCCAAGATCTGAAGGCGAAGTCGTACTGCTGACTGTGCAGAAGTGTGACAGCAGTAAGGTATTTCCTCCAGACAAACAACATGACAGCGATGCTGCCTTTCCACAAGGAGGGGTGGGGTTAGAAAAGGTCGACCCTAAAAATGCACACCTCGCCTTATCCCACAGATATCCGTCTCCGGCGGTAAGGTCTCAACAAGTACGGAGCTAACACAAAAATTGCCCATAAAAAGGTCGTGTGTGATCGACCTCAAGTAGTTGTCCCTTGGGCACTGCGGTCACGCTCCCAGGTCACTAAGACCACTTCTAATCCGATTTCCTTTTCAGGTACCTCCAGAAGAACCCTTCCACGGTGTGGGCAACCGGGAAGTGATAACCGCCCTCATACCTTTCACAGCACTCAAGACCACTGTATTCATAATCAACCTCCCTCTTCAATTCCTATTATTCCTCCTACATCGACTTTCACCTCTAAATTTCCTCTTTCGGCTTCCTCCTCAAGTATCACCATAGCCAACGATTCTAGTGCGCAAAACACTGTCCCAGGTCTACTGAAACCTCGCTCCAAACTACACATTGGAGCCTTCAACGTACGCACCTTATGTCAAATCAGTCAGCAGGCTTCCTTGGCTAGAACCCTAGAATCTCGTACCATTGATGTGTGCTGAGTCTCCGAAACACGCATACAGGATCCCAGTGTGGTCATTCACTTGACCTCACCTCGGCAAAACGGAGAGCCAACGAGATACACCCTCCGTGTATCTGGTGACCCGATGGCCAGTTCTCATGGACTGGTAGGTGTAGGCATAGCACTAAGCATGAGGGCCGAACAAGCACTGTTAGAGTGGATCCCCGTCAACAGTCGCTTATGTGCTATCCGGCTAAACGGCTCCGTAAGAACTCGGAAGGATAGGGACACACGTCGTTGCCTTTTTGTCGTTTCTGCATACGCTCCCACCGACTGCAGCTCAGATGAAGTGAAAGATGAATTTTACAGAAAGCTATCTGAACTTCTTCAGAAAGCTAAACGTTCAGACATAGTACTCGTAGGGGGTGACTTTAATGCCCAGATAGGTAGTTTAAACCAAACAGAAAGGCATTTAGGTGAGTATTTTAGTATACCGGCACAACGAACAGATAATGGTGATCGTCTGCTGCAACTATGCTCAGACAATCGTTTATTTTTAGCAAACACAAATTTTAGGCATAAGGAGAGACATCGTCTAACATGGCGACCCCCTACACCAAACCAACGATGGACTCAAATAGACCATATTGCCATCGGTCATCGTTGGAGAGGGTCGGTACAAGATTGTCGCTCATTCTGGAGTACCTGCTTGGACTCCGACCATGCCCTAATACGGGCACGCATCTGCTTGCGCCTCACTGGACGCAGAAAAGCCACATTAAAAAGACCCATTAGAACTAAACTGAGTAACGAGAAAACCAAAAGTAGGTTCCAGGAACAACTGAGGTTACACTTAAGTAGTTCTAAAAACGAGGCTGGCCAAGATGTTGCTTGAAAAGATATACAAACAGCTGTGGGAAGAGCAATGACATCTATTAGTGATTTAAACAAATGGATTACTTGTGAGTCTATTGTATTGATAGAATCTCTTCAACTGATCCCATCAGGCTGCCAACACGATAACGAACAAAAGCAGATCAGATCTAGGTTAACCAAAAGTCTAAGGAACGACCGTGAGCAGTTGTATGTGACGAAAGCAAAAGAGATGGAAAAGGTGGCGGCTATAGGGAACGCAAGACAGCTCTACAGACTAATAAAAGAAACTGGGACTAATAAGTCAAGTGCAAGTGAGATTATTTCGGAAAAAGACGATACTCTCATCTATTCCCAGTCCAGACGTTTAGAACGATGTGTGGAACACTTTAGGGAACAGTTCAGCTGGCCTTCAGCGACTCTACAACTACCGTCCATTCCCAGACAGTGTGAATGGAACATTGGAGTAGGTCCCCCAACTCTAGCAGAAGTTCAAAAGGCTATAGCTAATCTGAAACGAGGAAGGGCAGCTGGTCCAGATGGGTTGGCTCCAAAAGTCTTTAAGGATGGTGGTCCAATTTTAGCGGTTAGGTTGACTAATATTTTAGCTAAGATCTGGGAGTTAGATGTTATTCCATCTGACTGGTCACAATCACTTATCGTCCCAATATATAAGAAAGGATCAAAATCATCTTGTGACAACCACAGAGGGATTAGTTTAACAAATATAGTATCTAAAATACTAGCCTCAATAATAATCAGACGCCTAACTAAGACTCGTGAACTGCAAACACGAGAAAACCAAGCTGGATTCAGACCTGGTCGTAGCTGCATCGGCCACATATTCACCATTCGTCAGGTTCTAGAACACAGGCATACTTATCGGCGTCCGACAATGGTGGTCTTTCTTGACTTAAAAGCAGCATTTGACTCGGTAGACCGCGAGATTCTGTGGCAGTGTCTGTCATTGAAAGGTGTACCTCAGAAGTACATAAACCTCGTGAAGGCTCTTTACTCGAACACTAATAGTCGAGTCAGAGCTTATGGCGAAATGTTATCTACTTTTGCAACCTCAAGTGGTGTCCGTCAAGGCTTTCCACTTTCTGCATTTCTGTTTAACTTCATCATAGACCTACTGATGGAAATAACATTCTCGTCGACTGAATTCTCAGGTATTGATCTCCTTCCAGGAGGTCCACTTATCGACGTAGAATGCGCAGATGACATAGTCCTGTTTGGTGAAGACGATGATAAAATTCAGTCTTCTGGTAGCACTAAGCAACATTGCCAGAATGTTTGGAATGCGCTTCTCTCCCTCTAAATGCAAGTTGTTGCTTCAGGACTGGTCTGCGTCAACACCTGAACTAAGGATAGGGAGTGAAGTAGTCGAACGCATCGACAACTTCACTTATCTTGGAAGTCTGATCAACCCTGATAGGTTGGTGTCTGAATAGATCTCAGCACATGTTCGAAAAGCTCGTTTGGCTTTCGCCAACTTACGTCACCTTTGGCGAAGGCGAGATATCCGTCTGTCAATTAACGGATGAGTATACTGCGCAGCAGTTCGTTCTGTTTTACTTTATGGCTGCGAAACATGGCCATTGAGAGTAGAAGATACTCATAAGCTACTAGTATTCGACCACAGATGCCTTATAAATATTGCTGGCGTCTGCTGGGATCACCGGGTAAGTAATAGTGAGGTTGGACCCAGGGTATTAGGCAATGATGGTAAATCAGTTTATGAGATTGTGAATCTTCATCGACTGAGATGGTTGGGCCACGTGTTGCGTATGCCTGAACACCGATTACCACGACGTGCAATGCTAACGGGTGTTAGAGATGGTTGGAAGAGAATTAGGGCGGCCAAACCAAAACGTGGCATCAGTGCTTGGAGACACTAACCTCTAGTCTGAGCCATGTTGGTAGATGCAGACTACTTGGTTGGGGTCCGCGTGACTATCCTAAGCAATGGTTGGAGACTGTTGGACAAGGATCAGAATCGATCACAATGGCGTCGGTGCATACACTCCCTATCTTCCCTTAAACTAAGAGATTAAAATCACTTCATATCTTTCTTTCTACGAACTAATTCTTTCTTCCGGTACTGTATCCTTATATGCAATTTTTCTTCTATATATTACCACCCTTAACCTAACCACTCCTATGAATCCGGTGTTCATCTTGCTGTGCTAACGAGGTATGGCAACCTGGACCGATGCATATATGTGCCTGGTCCTACGTTGTAGCTGACTGACTGACACAAATCGAATGGTTTATATGGTGCATATCTATTTGGTGCCTCCTTGTAATATTTATGCTTAAATAAACTGATTAAAGCTCTACTATAGAGTAAGTGGGATGGATAACAAGCCGTTTGTTAGATGGGTTTGCAACCTCGTTTATTGATAACCCTAATCTTTATGATAAAAGTATGACCTAAAGTCAAAATAAAAATAAAATGCTACTCATATGAGTAGATAGGTTTTTCTATGAAGCCTGTTGTAGAATCAGTAGATAGAAATAAGCACTTTAGATCACAAAAGTATTCATAATTGAGTGGACACAATCTGGGAACTAGGATAGCCGGTGACTGTTACTGAAGATATAATCAATAAATACCGAGTGAAATCTATTATAAGCAATTTAGCTGGCTGTAAACTAGGCACAAATACTATCCGCTGACGCTATTTGTAACGCATCACTTTCTTTATGAGCACAAACCATCCTTCTCAGTAAGTAAACATTAAAAGAAAAGTTAATTAGTTTACTCCAGCTCAGAAATGTACTTGAGCTCAGTTTTGGAAACTTTTATGAAGATGATGTCTAAAAAGTAATGGTCAAAGGAAAGAGAATAAACCATGGCTTAAAACTATGAAGTTTTGGACAGAATACTGGATTCACTAAAAAATATAACGACCTTACATTAACATGAGTATATACCTCGTTTACGTTAAGCCATGTCTAAATTTAGACCTTCCAAAAGTAATAAATTTATGTTGGAGAGTAGTGGAAAACTTCTAGAGATGATGTGTAGTTTCCAGATAAAATACGAGTGGTCTCATTTTCATCGTCAGAAAGCATACATAGAAATATGTACTAACGTAAAAATAAGGCTCAACTTACAAGTAAATTTGTATTTTTTCCATATCCTTTACCAGCTTTCGGCGACACATCAAGTCATGTTGTTCGTTGTCATAAGGAGAAAGTAACAAATATATGATTACATGCCTGAGTACCTATTAAGAAAAACTTAGTAAAATGAACTGAAACACACTAGCAACCGCTTTTGTTCATCTTCTTGCACACTTTTTGAATTGTATATCTCCCAATAATTTTTGCTAATATTCAGGTAGAGAGAATCATGAGCATTTAAGTTAATCATTAAGTTGTAGAACTTGAGTTTCAAGTCCTCGTTTTCTGCATCAGCAAAGAACTTAGTTGATATTTTATTGCTTATGATTTGGGTGCGGATAAAGTCTTTTTTAGCCAAACAAAGCCTCATCTGTTCCAACATGAATTCCACTTTTTCCTTCTTTTCCATAGAACCAAATGTTTCAACCTGACATCAATCAGTTAGGAAGTGAAGCGTACTTGGAGATCCTGCAATACGGCAGCAGCCCCTTCAATATCTCCATGGGATTCTTTGATTCGTGCCAGTTCCTTGGTCAAACGTGCTCTCTCGGTTTCTACATAAATCTAGGGAAGTGAAATGAAGGAACATAACTAACTTTGCCTTCTGTGACATTCCTAAGAGCTTCGATTAACTCGAGTTTAACCGGTTCACTCGGTGTTTTATCAAGATATTCCATAGCTTTTTGAACCATCTTGGATACGGACTGCTTCATCTGACCGTGCTTCTTTGTCATTAAAATGAGATGCTCATTAAGTCGTGGCCACTGAGAATTTTCAGCTAAAATTTCGACAATTGCTTCCAGCAGTCGCCCTGTAGATATAGCATCAGAAGCCTATTCTGGAGTAAAACAAATTAAGGCATACTGTTCTTGTTTGTTTTTCGAGAGAAACACACTGTTCGACAGCAGACTCAAAATTGCCAGCCTATATTTTTTTAAATAAGCATCTTCATTCCTATTTACAGCCAGTGATGAGTCATCACCTGGCTTAAAACGTACCGCTAATAAAGACTTCACTGTTACGAGTAAATTATCGACGCTAACGGAATAGTCGACTTCCATTTTATGTTGGATCTTGTCGTCCATGATTTCTTTAAGAGTGTATGGTTGTCTTACTCAGGTGACGCAAATATCGGAAAGAGCGGCTAGACTGTTTGTTCAATATCAACACTTCGTCTCCAAAAATTGAGTTATGTTAAATGATCTACTAAGATATAAAATCGTTCAAAGATACTGGCACAAAATGGCCTTTTAGTGTATCTGCTTACAAAACTGTTGTTGGGAAAGGTTAGGTGGACTCAAAATTAAGAGTTAGGGAATGCATACTATTAGTCGGTTCTCTGTGTCCGGGAGATCGTGAGAAGCATTAAGTGGAAGAATCTAGAATCATAAAAAACGAGAGTAATAGTAGGGAAATCAACCAGTGAGCACATGGAATGCGCTCATATTAAGTAATGAAAGCAGTCGACAACAGCTAGGAGTCACCTAGGTATGAGATTAGGGCAACATGATAATCCGAACTTGAAGTTGATGACTTAAGGTTCTGAATGCGTTAATAAGTCAGAAAACCCCGGTAAAACTCGAGATGGAAACCCAACTGACAAGCAGTCCTACACTGCTCTTTCGCATAACTAAGGAAGACCACACTGATACGCATAAATTAGACATATCCTTATGCTACAGTATATTGTCCACATATGGTTCGCGTCTTACATCACTATTTATGGGGATGACCACAAAACGACTGCAAAGATCAATTCTCGTTTCCGATCAAGATGTATTCTTGTTCTGGAGCGAGTGCTTGAGGAGTTTGGCATGAAGTACTTAAACTATCCCATTACAACGCTCCTTAAATACAACACTTGTTAACTATTTTGGTTTCGAGTTTGAGAACGCTCAAGTCGTGCTTTATAAAAGCCTGTGATATAGCTTGCAACCGAACCATGTTGAAAATACATTAGACAGAGAGGCATGACAGTAATTCATTATTGGCATATAGTTATACACAATACATCCCTAAAAGTCTCAGACTTTCCTCCACTACTCAATATTTTCATTTGTTTGAACCCGCACTTGTATGACATTTTTGAAATGATTGTTGACTGTGATAACTTCAATGGTGTGCCGAATTCTGTTACTGGTGTAATTGTTTATTATAACGACTGAATAAACTGTTATGTGTCACTTTTCCAACAAAGCAAGTGATATAGCTTGATTTCAATAGGAATTCAAGAATGCAGGTGAAGGTTTATATACATATATATATTATTAATACACAACTGACCGAAAAAACAATTAAATATAAATCATTTTAGACTTACTGTCAGTATTACGTTTAAAGGCACTAAACGTGCGTTGATCAAAATTCATTAATCAATGAGTTAGTTACTTCGGCTAATAAATATAACTAAATTACCAAGTCATTTCCCTTATTTCTTGGTAGTAACCAATGATATAACAGTTATGTTCGTCGAATATAAATAAAAAACAACATATGAAAATTATAGAAAGCGTTGATTTAGCACCACACGTTTAAGTATTTCATATAGGATTGCTAAAATTAAAGACTTGTGATTCGTTGGGTGTGATGGCAGTAGTTAAATGAACTCTGACTGAGGCTGGTATTGTGATATCACTGATAAATGTTTTAGCAAATCGAGATCCATATGTTTAACGTCTATTGTTTCTCTAACTGGACATGACCATATTATTAATTGGGGCTGGAGTGTTCACACTAGAAGTAAGATGCTCGCTTGCTACTGGCTACCAAACCTTATGGTCACAGGAGTGTACTACATTATAATCGAATCTTCTGAGTGTTTCAGAAATTCGGTTACGCAAGATAAACTTTAATGAACTGAAATTAAAGCTCATCTATGATGACTTTTCAGTGTCTAGAAGCTATAAATAACAGTTGCAGTTTATCTTGAGTCGTCGTGTAGCTCTGTACCTCAGTGAAGCATTTCTGATTGGTATCTGTGTTGGTATAATAGGACCATCTGATTTCATAAAAATGTCTGCAGTTGTTGTGACTGAGTTGCGAAAGTTGATAACAGTAGTAAGCCTATCTACAGTAGCCAGCCCAGTGATGTAGATCTCGACTACCCACTCAGATATACACTCCATTCCTCAACTAAGTGTGCACAAGGTGACCACCCGGTAGACACTTGCAACAAGTCTGTATGCAACCATACAGTCCCTAACAATGTTGATATAAATCCAAATATTCACACCAGTGATAGTTATAAAAACAGTCAAAGAGAACTTAGCATCACCCAAACTATTCAAGACTTATTACTGTACAAACATTTAATCAGTGTTCCAGAAAATTCTGATATCGAAATTATAAAAAACACTGAAAAAGTAACTGACCATATATCATTTGAAGTGTTGAAAAGACTACAGTGTATGCCCAATATCTGTATGTATAATATACCTGATAGTACGAACGTAAAGTTTGCTAAAAATACTCTACTACAAGAATTTGGATTGTCGCAGTCTTGCTGTGTAATAAGAAGGTTGCGTAAAGCACAGACTAAAGCCTCTTGTCAAATTCAACTTCAGTTTGGTAGTATCACAGAAGTCAATCACCCCCTTAATAGTCAGTCATTAGTGAGGCATATTCCAACATTTAGAAAGATTAGAATCATCCATGACAGGATTGCTATCCAGCAAAGAATCTTCCATAGATTGCAAAACAACCAACCAAGCCTACGTAGTAGCAGCAGTTACAACGTCGGCCATTGCACAAATCCTAATACCCACTCCCCTACCTCTCCCAAAAACGTAGACCCGTCGAATACTGCTATTAGTCCTGCGAACAAATCTGAATATGAAGCAACTGCAGCCATTCAATGTAAGACGAAACGCACAGCTACCCCAAAATACCGATCCACTTATGCCTCAATAGTGCCCAAGCACTGCCCCTGCGTCTCCGATAAAAATCCAAAAAAATAATTCTCCCGAAGATTGCTGTAATAGCTACAACCACTCGGATACCTCAATAAGAAATAATATTAAATTCTTTGTAGAAACCCAAAAGCACTCCAGCACTTTTAACCCACCACATGCACCTTCTCGCAGCAGCAGAATGCCTTACAACAAACATAATGGACTGGCAGTACCCACTCATCCTAACGTGAAGCTACACCCGACAAAAACCACAGCTACACGTGGTGTAAGTAAGCCATATAGTGTGAACTGTGCAAGCTCAAGGAACTAGTACACCACAAACAACACGAACACCTCTCTAGGCAACAACATAAAGCCATCCACCAATATCTACCAGAATTATACAACCTCCCCAACTATCCATAATAAGACTAAAATTGCCCACCGCACACAAGGAAGCTATAACGTTGGCCTACTTGGGCAACCACCTAATAATTCTAGATACTATCAAAATCAAGCCACTCTATACAACTCTTTGATCTCCCCTAATTCGACATATACACCACCTCGACCTTTTTTATCTCTCTCCCTCGACGGTGCTGCTATGGGGTCTCTAAATGTTGGTGGGAACAATCCCATTATTCTGACACCATCTTTTATATACTCCGACCTGATGGGGAGTGACACATCTTTCACACCATCGATAAAAGTCTCTAGCCCCAAAAGACCCTTGACGGAACCTCCTGATCACTTCCTAATTACACTACCTATTCATTCAAGTCACTCGATTCTACCTAGCACTCGTAAACATATTTCTTTCACTAAATTGACTTCCGACTACCTCTCTCCCATTAACAATATTGGTAATAAACTAAACGAACATGAATACGAGCCTACGCTCCCACTTCTTACGGCAAAACAGACAGTCCACTGGGTTTACATAACACCCTTCTACTAGACAAACACTCACCGAACATTGACATTTATGGTAATCAATGCTCCGTCTGGGCAAAATAATATGACTCACCTACTCATCTGTTGCTTTTAAACAGCCCTTCACTTGTTTTGATAGCTAAAAGTTGGTCGTCCTCCGTTATCAACGACTCATACCACCAAATAGACACTTTTAAGATCTTCTGCTGCGACCGAGTCACCAAGAAGAGCGGTGGTTGTCTCGTATGTGTATCCCAAAATATGAGGGCGGAAATATATAGCAACCATACCCTCAGAAAACTACCAGACTCAATATGGCTTACTATACACAACCATGAATGTAAACTATTAATCGGATGCATATATCGAGCTCCTAACACTCCTAGTTCAAATGACACTATTATAAGTGAGTCATTTGCTAAGGCTGCCTTGCTTGATTTCGCTCACAAAATTGTTTTCGGTGATTTCAACCTTCCAACCATCAACTGGAAGATACATTCTCGCCCATCGTGCTATGAAAGCATACTTAAGTCCTTAAACATAAACAGTTGACAGCAACATGTACACCTGCCCACACGAAATCACAATATTCTTGACTTGATATTCTGTTACAATGTCACACCAACATCAATCGTGTTTGGCGAAAATTTCCCAAAAGCAATCATAGCATTATTCCTCTGCATCCTTCCGATTCTTGCTAAGTGCAACAAAATTAAGACACTAAATACACGTTTCCAATATAGAAACTATGCAAACGCTGACTGGGAAGACTTTCGATTTCTAATAAAGCATTCTGACTGGAGCAGTTTCTTTGCCAGTGATAACCTCTTAGAAACGTTGGGATTATTCAATACTACCGCCAAATCTGTTTTGGACACTACCATTCCCTCTAAAATTGCTCTTAAAACAACTACTCCCTATATAAACCAAAACACTAAGTCCAAGCTGCGAAAACCCAAAAGGACGTACTATGTATCAAAGAACTTCAGTGCCCTGAACCAGATATATTCTATACTTGTAGGAGTTCAAAGTCAACACAACAAACATAAACAGGCAGAAAAACGTACTGCGCTCCCTGTTGCATCTAAAGTCAAAAATTTATGTCTTCTCCTTCCAAAACGCATAAGAAAGTAAGCAGATCACAACATTCACTCCTTACTGCACGGTGGTGTGACATATTATGACCAAACCGTCATGTGTGAAGTGTTAAGTGAATGTTTTTCCCACAACGGGAACACATCTCATACCTAAGATATTAAAATAAAGTGCATCAGCAAAAATTATCTTAGCACCATAAATTTTTATACGAAGAGTATACATACTGCCATCAAAACCAATAAGCCGAATGCGAGTTATGATGCAGAAGACTTTCCTTCAATCCCTTATAAAATGTCAGGAGCGGACATACAGACGCCATTAGTCAAAATACACACATTACCTCTACAGACGGGTACATATAATGTTATAATCACTTTCCTAAGGTTATGACCAAGCTATTCCTATTGCTTAGTATTCTCGGACACCGATTCACTCGACAAGTCCCCAAATCAGAACACGGTTGAACAGGAAAGAGATTATATTCCAAATAACAAGATTAGATGCAAGCAAGAAGCCAGTAGGAAGAACAATAGGGATAAACGTCAGTATATTGATAGTTTTTACGTGAGAAGATTCTAGAGTATTCTCCAACTATCGACTAGTGCCGATTGGATAGGAATTAGCCAATCAGCGTGCAGCAAAGCAATCGTGCATTGAGCTTGCTTTAATCCGCTAACATATCCCGAATCCTGAAAGGTAATGTATTTACTTCCCAAACACAAATCAGGTAAGAAACCTGATTGAAAGCTACAGACCTATAAATATCACTCCAATTATATCATGCATAATGGAAAAGTGATTCAAATCAGCTATCTGATCACCTACTTAAGTATGATCCGATAGATCCGTCACAACACGGCTTCATTAGAACAAGGTCCTGCAGTACATATCTGATAGACTTTTTTTAACGAGGTTACTCGCATACGTGACCAGAAGTAACTAGTGGTTATACTACATTTCCATATTAAGAAAGCCTTTGATAAAGTACCTCATAACTTCCTAACCAACAGACTTCAGTCAGTTGGAGTTACAAACCCCCTTTTGCACTGGATCATGTTTTTTCTCACAAACAGATACCAAACAACCAAGATTACCTCGGCAAGACTCTAATTTAGGGACGAGCCAATCAGAAGCGAGTGAACAATTTCAATTATTAGCCAGTCAGAAGACAGTTGGTGTAAAATGAAAATATATTATAAAAAAGTAATGAATTATAGTGGATATTCTTCTTTTACATGATTAAACAACTTGTTAAGGTTTGATAAAGGTTCAGAAGTTCTGAATTCATAATGCATACGTTATAGAAACTCGTCCATAAAGTTAGGGTTAGGGTTGTAACCTAAGGTTAGGGTTACGGGTTTAGGTTAGGATTGTAGCCTCTCAATAAACACAGCTTCTGTAAAATCCGTTGTAAACCCATCGCATGTTTGCATCATGTGTTGAACTTGGCTCCGTGAACTTGAAATTGCTCAAAACGTTTCGGATTGGCTCGTTGCTAAATTAGAATCTCGCCACCCTAACACTAACCCTAACCCTAACCCTAACCCTAGGCTTCAACCCTAACCCCTAGCCCTTTGGACGGGTTTCTATACCGTATGCATTATGAATTCAGAACTTCTGAACCTTTATCAAACCTTAACAAGTTGTTAAATCATGTAAAAGAAGAATATCCACTATAATTCATTACTTTCTTATAATATATTTTCACTTTACACTAACTGTATCGTGATTGGCTAGTAATTGTCAAGGTCGTTTAAGTTTCGTTCAAAGGTCGTCACTAAATTAGGGTTTCGCCATTAACTCTACGGCATCTACACCTCGACCAATAACCAGTGGTGCTGTGGAGGGTAGTGTCTTGAGTCGATTGCTCTTCGTTATCTACAGCAACAATATATGCAAGTGTTTTAACACAGGTAAGACCTATCTCTATGCCGATGACTTAAGAGTCATTGTAACAGCATAGGTTGGTTGGTTAAGAGTTGACCCCAAACAACCAAGCATATGCCAAAACAGTATTGTTCAAGTATTCATTCACTTCCTTATTTTGTATAAGCGTTATATTCCTTATTATCTTATATTGAATGCTGAAAGCCTTTGTTTGTCTGAACAGATAATCCCACGCTCCACTGTGGCTGCGCTAAGATCGAAATAAAGAAATATTCTCTTTATGACGGGCTTCTTCTATCAATAACACGAGGGTTATCTATAGGCACGAAACTGGTGAGCCCTTTTTGAACACAAATTAACCTCATTTTTGTTATTAATATTATTTTTTTTTACTCAATCGTAAAAGTAGACCTGATAATCCGTAAACTAAGTTGGGTATATAAATAGTTTATTTTTTTTATTATCTTAAGTTATTCGTGTCATAGAAATCATTTTTTTTTCGTGCTAATTTTGTTGCTATATTTGTCACATACCTCATGTCAGACTTAAAAGAAACCCATAATCTGGAGGATTTGTCACCAAAGGAGATAGACACTGTTATGACTACGAAATCTCGACTTCCAGAATTTGATCGTAGTGATCCTGAGTTGTGGTTTGCTCAACTCGAGCATTATTTCACGAGATACAATATCAAATCTGAAGGGATTCGCTATAGAGATTTGTGTTCTATCCTTCCTCCTTCAGTCGCCAAAGAAGTCCGTGACTTGATTTTAGATCCACCATCACCACAACCGTACACCGTCTTAAGACGAGAGATAATGAACCGTTTATCATTATCAGATAGTCAAAGAATCCAAAGACTTTTTCAAGGTGAAACACTAGGTGATCGGTCGCCGTCACAGTTTCTACGTCACCTCCAAGTCTTAGTGGGTGATAACACAGTGGGTGAAGCAGTCCTAAAACAAGGATGGATACAAGCTCTCCCATGCTACGTCCAACATTGTTTGGATGCACAAGATCCTGAAACCTCATTATCTCATTTAGCGCGTATAGCTGATAGAATAATGGAAAGAGGTCCTCCAACTGGATCAGGCACAATAAATCACACACAGAAAGTAGAATCAGCAAAAGACCCCGTCATAGAAGGACTCATTGCGAGTGTTAAGAGTCTCACTGAGGCTGTCACCAGAATGCAAATGGGTCATACAAACAGGAACAGGTCACCACAACGATCACGATCCAAGTCACAAAATAGGTCACAAATGTCCAGACAATCTGGGCAGTTTTGTTGGTACCACTGGAAGTTTGGTGTCAACTCAACCAAGTGCAGGCAACCATGCGCCTGGCCTAAGCATAATTCCAAGACAGCGGGAAACGAGTAACCCCTCCCCAGGTCGCGACAACTGAGGAGGGGCGCCTAAACTGTCGCTTGTTTTATGTCAGAGACAGAAACTCGGGCTTGAATTTCTTGGTGGACACTGGCGCTGCTCTTAGCATCATCCCTCGAAATAAAACTGAGATTAGTCGAGAAACATCCCCGATTACACTTCAAGCTGCAAATAAAACTACAATCGCGACATTTGGGCAGAAAACGTTAACCCTAGATTTGGGGTTCAGAAGGCAATTCCCTTGGGTTTTCACGGTAGCCGACTTAGATCTGGCAATACTGGGGATGGACTTTCTAGAGAGATACGAATTTCTAGTTGACACCAAGAAACGGCGATTAACACTAAAAGAAACTTCGTTTTACACAAAAGGCAAAGAAAGTCACATCAGCTCTCTTAACTTGATTCAAACCCCTCCAGTAACAACAGCGAAATTCCAAGATATACTCGCGGAATTTCCAAACTTAACTAAACCAAACCCACAGCCTTCCAAAGACAAACTAAAAGTAAGTCACACTATCAAAACCGAAGGTGCACCGGTGTTTGCAAAACCCAGGAGACTAGCACCAGATAAGCTCAAAATCGCTAGAGCCGAGTTTGATTATATGCTACAACTGGGTATTATCCGTCCCTCTGATAGTCAATGGGCATCCCCTTTGCATATGGTCCCAAAGAAGAATGAAGGTGACTGGCGACCGTGTGGGGATTACAGAGCCCTCAACCGTCAAACCGTACCAGATAGGTACCCAATACCGCATATCCAAGATTTCACAAACGGTTTACAGGGCATGAACATATTCACTAAAATTGACTTAGTCAGGGCATATCACAATATCCCGGTGGCTGATGAAGATATCCCTAAGACAGCTATTACAACACCCTTTGGCTTATTCGAGTTTGTACGCATGCCATTCGGCCTGAGAAATGCGGCACAGACATTTCAAAGATTCATAGATAACCTACTTCGAGATATGCCATTTGTGCAGGGGTATATAGACGACTTGTTAATTGCCAGCCCCGATTTGCAATCACACGAAGAGCATGTACGAGCAGTGTTGACAAGATTGAATGAACATGGAATAAACATACATCAAAGTAAGTGTGTTTTCGGTGTTCAAACTTTAGAATTTATCGGTCACACAATAAGCCCAGAAGGGATTAAACCTATAAAAAAAGAAGTGGATACCATCAAACAATACCCGATACCTAGCTCTCTAACACAAATGAGAAGTTTTCTAGGTCTAATTAACTTTTATCGCAGATTCATACCAGGTTGTGCACAATTAATGCAACCTTTAACAGATTTACTTAAAGGAAAACCAAAAGAATTCAAACTGTCTTCTGACGCCGTCAAAGCTATTAAACAGCTTAAAGATAAACTGGCTCAAGCAACTACGTTGATATATCCGAATTCTCTTTCCCCACTTGCTTTGATGGTGGATGCTTCAGATAAAGCAGTAGGCGGTACCCTTAACCAACTGGTTAAAAACGCCTGGAAACCAATTGCTTTCTTCTCGAAAAGACTCGCTCCAGCTGAGACAAGGTATTCTACCTTCGGGCGAGAACTTCTTGCAATCTACCTGACTATTAAACACTTCCGACACATGTTAGAAGGTAGGGAATTTATAGTCTTTACGGATCACAAACCACTGACGAATGCATTAAAAGCGAGAGCCGATAAGTACTCACCTCGAGAAGTCCGACACCTTGACTATATATCACAGTTCACAAGCGATATCCGACATGTCAAAGGTCAGGACAATCAGGCGGCAGATGCTTTATCCAGACTAGAAATGAACGTGGTACAACAGTCTACAGTAAACTTCGAGACGTTGAGACACGAACAAGAGCAGGACCTAGAATTACAAAACCTACTCAAAACAAACAATTCAAGTCTTAATTTAAAACAGTTCCCATCACCTATCGATGGTATTCTAATTTACTGTGACACGACCAAGGCAATGCCGCGACCTTTCGTTCCCAAAAATATGCGAAAGTTGATATATAATAACTTTCATTCTTTGTCTCATCCTGGAGCAAAAGCTTCAACTAAACTAATCAATGCTAGATATATATGGCCGAATTTACAGAAGGATGTACACAAATGGGTTAGAGAGTGTTCAGCATGCCAACAATCAAAGATTAATCGTCACACAAATTCACCCATAGGTGTTTTCTCGCAACCAGATGCACGTTTTGCACATGTGCATATCGACTTGGTAGGTCCTTTACCCCGTTCAAATGGTTTTAATTATCTTTTTACATGCATAGATCGATTTACCAGATTCCCTATAGCCATCCCGATAGCGGACATCACAGCGGAAACAGTAGCCAAAGCTTTCATGCAGAACTGGGTAACCATTTTTGGTACACCCATAACAATAACGACGGATAGAGGAGCGCAATTCGAATCCGAACTATTTAATAACTTGGCTAAACTTCTAGGCTCTAATAGGATACGCTGCACTGCATATCATCCTCAGGCTAATGGGATGGTAGAACGTTTTCACCGTCAGCTGAAAACCGCCCTTATATCTCACTCAAACCCCAATCAGTGGACAGAATTCCTACCTTTAGTTATGTTGGGAATACGAACATCTGTCAAAACTGACGCACAATGTTCAGCTGCGGAACTGGTTTTCGGAACAACTCTGAGACTACCAGGTGAATTTATTAACCCTAATACTAACAGTCAAAAACTTAATTTAGAAAATTACGTAGATCAACTACGGGACCATATGTCCAAACTTAAACCAATTAATACTCGCGAACAATCGCGCGCCGTATATGTACCTAAAGACCTAAGCAATTGCACGCACGTCTGGATAAGATGTGATAAAATAAAATCACCACTCAGTCCTCCATTTGAAGGTCCTTTCAAAGTCGTCTCAAGAAAATCTAAATATTTCGTGATAGAAAAACATGGAAACATCGACACAATAAGTATTGATAGGCTAAAACCGGCTTATCTAGATCATGAACCACCATACGTATTGTTAGATCGTATAACTGACAAATCCATTACGGAATCGAAATGTAAAGATGATAAATCTTTACAAATGACTAAAACGGTCCGCTGGGCACATCCAATTAGTCAGTCAAGGATGTTGACAGTTTCGGCTGCAGGATAAAATCTAACCACGTAGCTAATCAGACCCTGCATCTACTCAAAAATATTTTTCCCCTCATTCCGCCTCACCTACAACTCCCTAGACCTTTTACCTTTGATATATAAATGTTATGTTAAAAATTTTTTTTAAATACTGGACACATAAGCTAGGTATTCCGAAATGATGGCTGAGGATTTTAATCAAACTCATACAACTAACACTGGCAAATACAACGAATTCACAAAGCAACCCAGGCGAGTTTTATAATTTCTTTTTCTGGTTAATTAACTATGTTGGCTGTACTCCTTATATATCTTTATACATTTTTCACGTAGACTGGCAATACATATATACAATATGAACTACTTCTAAGAGTTTCCGGTCGAAGATACGTTTAGTAGCTTGATACGATTAATACTACTATTAATAAGTGGTTTTCTAGACAAAACATTTTGGATTAAACCATGGCCAAGTACTTATTAAAGTTCTCATCATTTTTTTTCATGTTTAGGAAACTTATATAATGACTTAACCAGTTTTTCTTCAGCATACTTTTTAGTGTGATCATATAACCCATCTTTATTGGCAATATTCAAATTTTTTTTTAAAATTCTGACATTTAAGAATCAATAACCGTGGAGATATAGTACAGTGCGTTACTGTAAGGTTACTATGTTAGCCGCATTGATTCCGCATACCTAATTTTAAACACAACTTATAAAGGAACTCTTAAGTAATCATAACATTGAACTAACGATATGACTATCATAGCTATGTTAACGTTAAACCAATTATTATTAGTGGTCCTGACAAAACCCTGGAACTTAACACTAGCGTTATAAAAAAGACATGTTATGTCAGTAACTTTTATATATATATATACTTTTTCTCTCGGTTTAAGTATAACGTAAAATGGAAATTACAAAACTTGTAGATTTTTTTTTTCTATGGTATTATTAGTAATCCAAACAAAGAACGTGTACTGTTCCAATATGGCATTCTGATATATCAACCAGTCCTCCTGTTATTTTTCTCTCATATCTGAGCAACTTATGGCCAATAAACATCGTATTGAAGGGGGTTTCGATGAACAAAAACGCATGACCCACACGCACTCGAACCTCAGCCCTTCTGAATGCTAGACCGCGTGCCTAGCCATTAGGCCACATCAGACCACGAGGGGTGACTGCAATCTTTCCTTTTACCAATTATTCATTCATAATACTAATGAGTAATAGGACTTACACACTTCTAAGGTGCAGACAAATTCGTTACTTTGATGAATTGACGAAATATTGCCTCAGTATATCATACATATTTAAATCAAACCAGAAAAGAGTATTTGACACAACTGTACTTGATCCTCATACTCTACACAATTTTCTCCCCTCTTTAACCGTATATTCTCTTCCGTTTTATGGAGTAAAATTATGCACCCTTGGTTACGTACCTGGTTAGAAAAGGCGGTTGTCACGTTCCAAAGGTCACACATTTGAACGGGTTTGACAATGAATCCAACTTCTAGCAAGTTTACACTTTTACATATATACATTATAAAAAAGGATTTTATTTGTTTTCATACCTTTTCGTACACAAGATGGCTACACTATGTCTATTTTCTTCCAGAATACCAATCCGTTCTGGAGGCCAATCACTTACGTGGAACCGAACAATTATCAATTATGTTTATGTATTTCCATTTTGTATCTTATTATTTTGATGCAGGCAGTGGAGCGGTTCTTTAGGTTTGATTGGTTTTCACCATTACCTTTGAAGTAGGTTCTTCTTTACTTTTTACTTGAAGGCGACTCAAGAGGCAGGTGAGTAAACACCTGATAGCCGGTCTGAGCATGGAAAAATCGTACCTCACCAACATGGTGTTGGGTAGCCCGCTCGCGGCACTTCCTCAGATATTCTTATTCCACAGTTTAACACTCTTTCTCATGAAAGCACTCAGTAAACCGTCAGCTATAGTTGTAGAAGAAATCACATGCTACTAAATAAGATGACAAGCTAGTAAATGAAGAGACATCCATGGACTACCGTTGACAGCGTAAGTTGCCACTTATTGTAAGTCAAACATTGAGTGAGTTGATAACTTTCCCTTGGAATCAGAAATAGAACTAAGGTGTTTTTGATAGATAGGTTAATCGAACCGACGTTCCTACGGAAGTCGATTCTAGGGGGAAGCTAATGTAACAGCATAGGTTGGTTGGTTAAGAGTTGACCCCAAACAACCAAGCATATGCCAAAACAGTATTGTTCAAGTATTCATTCACTTCCTTATTTTGTATAAGCGTTATATTCCTTATTATCTTATATTGAATGCTGAAAGCCTTTGTTTGTCTGAACAGATAATCCCACGCTCCACTGTGGCTGCGCTAAGATCGAAATAAAGAAATATTCTCTTTATGACGGGCTTCTTCTATCAATAACACGAGGGTTATCTATAGGCACGAAATCATCTATAAAACTGATATTTGTGATGTCCGTAGTACTATGCAAACAATCCAACACGAACTCAACATAGTAGACAAATGGTGCAAACGCTGGAGGTTAAAGCTCAATACAGATAAATGCGGCTCGTTATGTGTAGGAGACACGCCTCTCAAAATAAAACTAACACTTAGCAACCACACACTGCCCAGACTGGCATCAGTAACTGACCCAGGGGTAAATTACACAGTCTTATTTTCTCTTAAAACATATCAGCTTCACATATCGGCTTCATTCTTCTTAATTTCCTTCAAAATGAATCTTGAAGCATTCTTTATAAAGTCTGTGTAAGACCTATCATTGAATACTGTTCGTCCTTATTTTCCAACCCGCGCCTACCCGATATACTTAAGGTGGAAGGAACACAACGAGATTTCACTCGCAAAATATTTAAGAACGACTCACTCGTTGAATATAGTTCCCGATGCCATATCTTAGGACTAGAACCTCTTTGAAAAAGTAGGCTTAGGTCCATTTTGATTCTCTATTTCAAACTCCTCAAAAACCTTACTAGTTTCACAAGTAATATAGCTCTTGCCCAAGACACCCATGAATACGACTTTCGAGACAAAGTGTCCACGGTCAACGTTGAGAAAAACAGATCAAAACCAGAAAAACGTTTTTCTCATTAAGTATGCATTATTATGGAATAGTCTTCCCTCTGAAATATGCATGGGAGATGAATTACATGCGTTTGTAAGACTTATTGATCAAGCCCTCACTTGCACAGATCTAGCACAAACGAACACATCTGCGTCCCACTCAGACATTATAGGCTCTCTACATGTATAGCCCGAGTTGCCTTATTTTCCTACTTTGTAGTTGAATTAAATACTTTTCCCTCACTAATTGTTTTTACTTGAAGTAGACAGGTAACTCACTCGAGCTATCGATACTGTTCGACTGAACTTGGTCGTTAAGAGACACTCAGTACTACCCTAAAAAGACCAAAGAACCGCACAAATGCCTGCCTACTATCAGTGGTTTTGCACCTATAGAACCTGTTACCCATCAACCGGTTAGGATAGAACACAATAACATTAACACCAAGTTAATAATCTTACTCTTAGGGCTCAGCTATGGAACTTCTTACATCTAGAACAAACGTGATGTACGTGTCTTTCCAAGGTCATAGTTCACACCAAGCGCTTTACATGTTTACTTTATAGCAACTGGAAACTTAAAAAAGTTGCATTGCATAAGTACTTATCACGACCGAAATCCTAACACAATAGTCCGGAGATTGGATCTCGTGTGTAACGTGGATGCGATGTCACTTTGGAGAATATTTTGAAGATTACTCAGTGTATTTAAAGGAATAAGCTGATATTCACTTTTATATACTATATTTATTTAACATGCATACTGGGAAACGATGAATGTGGTAATTTATAGATCATGCCTGTAAAAATGGCGTGTACCTGCCATTTCAGAAATATATTATTATTACCCAAAACCTCCTATTCAAGATTTTACAATGGCTTACAGGATATGAACAGTTTTACTAAAATTGAATTAGTCAAGGCATATCACAATATTCCGGTAGCTGATGAAGATATTCAGTGACATTGAGCCACAATACGAGACAATGTGGAAATAGACATTCCACATTTAACACGGAGAAAAAACCCAACGATGAAGTGGGCGGGAAGGATGAATTGAATTAATCGGAGTTGATTGGATGGCATGGCTCAGCCATCCAGGCGTGGTCTCTGCTAAATGTCACCCTCTGTCTTTTATTCATATTAAATATACTGTCCTTTCTCTAGCCTAAGTTTGTTCTCTACCATGTACTGGTAATTGTTACGATGTAGTGAGTTGGTGTAGACGATGATGTGACTTCTACGTAAGATCTTATAGATTGGGCAGCTATGTCATGACAAATCTACAATTATAGGATGAGGTCTATTATCAGAGCAGTACTTATATCATAGTAGACCATAAT
Source organism: Schistosoma margrebowiei (assembly GCA_944470205.2). NCBI lineage: Eukaryota > Metazoa > Platyhelminthes > Trematoda > Strigeidida > Schistosomatidae > Schistosoma > Schistosoma margrebowiei. The sequence goes on from OX104024.1 coordinate 49,719,813, forward strand.
TCTACAGGTATCCCTAAGACAAATATTACCACACCTTTTGGACTATCCGAGTTTATACGCATGACATCCTGAGGGATGCCGCACGAACATTTCGAAGATTTATGGACGACATACCCCGGGATATGGCATTTACACACAGATATACAGATAATGTGTTAATTGCCAGTCAGGATTTAAAATCACATGAACAACATGTGACGGCGGCGTTAAATAGACTAGACGAAAATAGTATGAATACACAATGATGTGTGTATTCTGTGTTCAAACACTTGAAGTTCTCGAACACACAATCAGCCAATAATGAATTACATCGACCAACGAAGAAGTTCACACCATTAGGTGATGCCCACCACAGAACCTAGAAGTTTTCTAGGTCTATTTAGCTCTTATCGTAGTTTCATACATTGTTGCGCATAATTACTGCAACATTTAACAGACTCCCTCAAAGGAAAACTGAGAGAATTTAATCTGACTTCTGAGGCCGTTCAGACCGTCTAATAGATAGCTCTAGTATTTGCGTTAACGTATCCAAATTCTCACTCCCAAATCGGTTAAGTGGTGGGTGCTTCGGACAAAGCAGTCGGCAGTATCCTTACTCAACTGCATGAAAATGTCTGTAAACCGGTCGTCTCCTCAAAAAGACTAACTATAAGAGAGACATTATATTCTACTTTCGGACGAGAACTAACAATCTGCCTAACCAGTAAGTATTCCTGACAAATGCTGAAGGTCTGGGAATTCATAGTTTATGAGGATCATTTACCACTGATCAGTGCATGATAAGCTAGAGCCGATAAATATTCGCCTCGAGAGGTCAGAAACCCTGAATACTTATCTCAGTTCATCAGTGATATCCGACATGTCGAAGATCAGAACAATATAGTGGTAGATCCATTATATCGACCAGAATTGCACACAATACAATCCACCGTAAGTTTTTAGGCACTGAGAGACAATCAGATGAGAAGTCAGGAATTTCAAAACACACCTACAGCAACAAATTGTAGTCTCAAACTGAAAAAGTTACCATCACCTACTAGGTTGGTTAACCACCCTGGCGCAAACTAAACTAATTAGTTTGTAGATATCATTACCAAGGTTGACCTGACAATTTTGAATAAATTGAGGATTGAGTAAACTGTTGTGGATAAATAATATATCTGTAATATTCTAATGAGTAGAAAAATTAGATTTTCTGGCGTTTCGTGACTTAGTGGAAGCTACTTCTTCAGAGAATAAGTATATTCATTGTTTATTTATTCTCTGAAGAAGTGACCTTGAATAAGTCTCGAAATGTCAGAAAATCTAATTTTTCTACTCATTGGGATATTACAGATATATTATATGTTTATAAACTAGTTAGTGTTAGATATATGGCAAATTTACGAAATCGTATAGACAAATGAGTAAGAAAGTGTTCGACGAGGCAAAGATCAGTGGTTAAACGTCATACAAGTTCACCTATTGCGGTGTTCTCACAGCCAGATCCATGTTTTACTCACATTCATATCGATTTGGCAGGTCTGTAACAACTTCCATGAATACACCAAAAGTTGGTCGGAAACATTTTAGCGATGTCAAAATATTATAGCTCATGTATTCATTCACTTTCTTATTTTGTATTAAAATTACATTTTCTATCACGTCATATTGAACGATGAAAATTGTGTGTATGAAAAAAATAGCCTTAAGCTTCAACTGTTTTGTTCTGTTCTAAATAAAGACCTATTCACCACTAGTCTGGTCTCTTCTATGAAAAAACGAGAGGTAACCATCGGCCTGAAAGGTACCTTACCACCTTCTAGTGGTTTTAATTATCTATTTGCCCGCATGGATATATTTATGAGTTTTATATTAACCACACCGATAATCAACATCATAGTTGAAACTGAGGCCAAAGTTTTCATTCAGAACTGGATTATCGTTTTTGGTACACCCCCCCAAATGCCCTGGTACGGCCGAGAGTGGGGAGAGTCCGCTCTCCCCCTCGAAATACTCTCACACGGCCACGCGTATATAGCCTCTGCCAGGGAAGTCCTACTCACTGCCTTCTCGTGGCGGGGGTGTTGTTTACGAAAATGAGAGGACGAAAAGCGAATGTCCGGCGCTTTAACCGGATTCCAAACCAATGGTGCACATGGGCTCCAGTATCCTGCGGGAACAAATGGCGAATGAACCAATTGTTGGTCACCGGCTTCCATGGGACTGCATCTCCTTACGATGCTCCACTGCCTTGTGGATCAGACCTTTGGGTCGAAGGCTCGGGGTGTGGCCCCCTAAGAAAACCACCTGCTTCGGTTTGGGCACCAGGGCAGTATCACAGCCCTCACACATATCGGATGAGATTTGTGTGGCGCATATGTATTTGGTGCCTCTTTGTACCATTATCTATGTGTTGAAATAAATAAATAAAACACGTGGTACACAAATGACTGGTAAAAGAGCCCACAACTTATCTGAACTTCTAGGCCTCAACAATAAATGGCCCACAGAATATCGTCCTCAGGTTAGTGGGGTGGTGGGACTTTTTTATAGTCAGTTAAAAACTGTCCTAATATCATACTCAAACCCTAGTCAGTGGACAAAAGTCCCGTTGTCGGTTATGTAGTGTGGCGTCGAGTCGCGGTTGACTATGGTCACCACTACAAAAAAGAATACTTGACAGTTAACTGACAAAATCCCCCTTAAGCCAAGTATCAGAAGGCAGTTGATGGCTGTAGTAGAGATGTATTCGCTGACGATCACGTGGTATTGAAAGAATACCGAGATTGTGACAGGTTACAAGTGTGGTTACTGAGCGTAACCGAATTCGTGCAAGGTCACAATCAAAGAAAGAACGTTTGTATTTTGGTACAGTTGAACAACCAAGTACGATAAAACTATCACTGGTACAATTGGTTATAATAATAATTATTCCCATTACACCAATCGCGCTCTCTTGATAAAAGTAGGCCACTGCGGTTATACTGGGATTAAGAACAACCGTTAAAACTGGTTTACGGTATTCGACAGCAGAGTTAGTCTTCAGAACGACTCTAAGACTGTAGCGGGAGTTAATCAATCCTTGTGTTGGAAGTGAGAATCTTGACCTACTAAACCATGTCAAATAATCACATGACCAGTTGTTCAAATATAACCGCTTGGTAATCGTTAATAGTTGTAAGCTATATGTATTCCCAAGGATTTAAGCTTTTGAAGGCATGTCTGGACAAAATGTAACAAAGCAAAAGTATCATATAGTCCTTCATTCAAAGATCCATACAAAGCCATCTCAAGAAGACTTAAATATTTTGTTCTACAAAAACAAACATATGTGTTTCTAGATTGCTTGTCTGACGGAACAATTACAGGATTTACAAGTAACAGTGAGAATTCTCCACAGGTAACCTTAACGTTTAAATGTGCATTACCGTTTATTCGACCAGCTATGTCAGCAGTTTTGTCTTAATCTTGCTTTCTTAGTTTTTTGTATATTCAAACAATGAAAACAAATTATATATTTCTACATGTCGCTTCATAATTTTTTGAACAGAAAAGAAAACACTTGTACCAAACTAATAGTAGTTTCCAGTGATATTTTACCTACATTTTTTACTTTTGATGTATGAGTGTTGTATTCATCTCTATACTGAGTACATAAGCGATTCACCGTTTAACATTCCGAACAGATACAAAAGTCCAGAGGGTGGGGTAATTAAAAAAAAACGAGGAATCTTCGACTGAGGTGAGTGGTGTGAGCAAGTTACGCCTGAGGAAATTTCTCCGTCAATGTAGGAATAAATGGTTGAATTAACTGGAAGCATCAACAAAATCTTTGTGGATATTTAACATAGATCCAAAACGTGAACTCTCTCAATGACAGCACGTATTATCAGTACTTTCTGGAGACTAAATATTTGTATGAAACAGAACATTTATAACTCATAATTATACATTTCTTTCAGTAATTCTGTATGAGGCCGTCGAAATAGGACTGACATTTTTTATTTGATAAAATTTTACGAGACTTTGGTGCACATACGGCAGGCTGGAAAAGTCCGAGGACTGAGTTTTCAGAAAATTCTTTCGAACAGAAACTATTTGATGGAGCTGTCACATGTGCCCTAGTGTAACATATGAAAGAAGTGACTAGGCACGACACGGACTCGAACTATCTTCACCAGATCTCCAACTGACTCAATATGAGGATGACTCTGCAAGGCTCCATTTTGTGTCATCCCTAGGTAAAACCGACCATGCTGTTCTAGTTTTTGATTTCTATATAGCCTTCAATAACAAGGATGTGTCTGCTCAGGCCAGAACAAACGTTTGGAAAGCAAATACACAAGATATTATACACTTAGTACCTTCAGTAGATTGGTCCATAGAACTAGAGTCCTCCACCGAAACGATTTACGGTGTATTTAAGAATTTTTACATAAAAGTCATTGCATCACACATCCCAAGGGATTCATGAAACTCCCCAATGGGATTCAGTAAAGAGGTTCTAGCTATTCTGGAATGTGGGATTGAATAATTTAATCGGTACTGACGGGGGGAAATCTCAATATGAGGAAGCATGAAATATTTGTGCATCGACCCACCGAAAGTCTAGGAGATTGTATGAAGAATCGCCTGTTAAGGAATCCATGGAATACCCTAAAAGCTTGCATTCGTCAACAAACCGTAAGAGTAAAAGAAGAGAAAATATTCCCGTATTGTGTGGAGACAGTAGTACTACATCATTAGTGTAGGACGATGATGGTAGAGTTTAGACATTCCCCAATTACTTTACCAATGTATGTGCCGTAGAGTTGCCCTCTCCTTCAGCTCAAACACAACCCTCCTATACACCTACTAGACACTGGGACCATTAAAGAACTCGATGCCTTTGGTCTGCTAAGTGAGTGTGACATAGGGAAATCTATGAGACCCGATAAAATGCATCTTAGGTTACCAAGGAAATTAACGAAATCTGTAGCAACCCAAGGTCAGTTTGAAAAAGACTATTAAGTCTTATTTTCAAAACAGATACGATACACAAACCTGTTAACCATCGAATCTTAGGCCCAACTAGCGTGGTTGTTAGAATTTTAGAAGAGATTTTAGTAACTCGACGAAAATCGGATTTTTCCTGAAAAAGCAGCATGGCTTTAGCACAGGCTATTCATGTCTTACTAACCTATTAGTAGCCCGAGAAAGCTGCTGTGCTCTTATAGACCAAAAGTTACGTACAGGCGTGGCCTATATTGACTTCAGCAAGACTTTTGACAAAGTTCTTTACAATCGGCTGTTATAGAAGTTAAATGATACAGGTATTGGAGGCGATTTATTATTGTGGATAAAGGACTTCCTAGTTGGTCGTCAACAAAAAGTGTGAGTGAACTGAAATTTTTCTGATTGGGAAACTGTGTTCAGTGGAGTGCCTCAATGTACAGTTTTGGTGCCAATGGTGTCCCACCTGTATGTAAATGACGTTCCTTCTCTATTATCATTATCGGTCTTGTTATATGCTGACGATGTCAATATACGGAGAGCAATAAAAAGTAAAGGTGGTAGTTTAGAGCTTCAAAATGACCTAGAAAATTATCTAACTAATCTCAAGTTTATCAGTAGCCTATAAATGCTTACAAATGCATTTTGATGCTTATTGGACATCGAGGTACAAATACATACACGGTGAATAACTGTGAGCCGCTTGTTGTCCAGTCATACAATGACTTCGGAGTCATCGTTAGCTAGGACTTAAAAAGTTATTGCACACTGACGTGTGACAGCCGCCAAGGGTTTTAGAACCGTATGGTCAATGTGTAGCACATTTAGACACGTCGATGCTAAAACCTTTTTTGGCTTTCCATATAGTATTTGTTCGTCCTAAACTCCAGTACTGAATACAAGCGGATAGCTCCTACCTAAAAAGAGATAGTGAGCTGTTAGAAAAGATTCAAAGAACTTCATTTAAGCTGATTTTCGGAATAGCAAAACTCTTGCGTGATGTTCGAACGGTTAACCTAAGCCTATCTCCATTGTTATATAAAAAAACCGGAGGTGACTTGCTCATAATTTTTTAATTACCTGGTGGTAAATTTGCATCCGATATGCCTTCACTTTTCTAGACTTCAAAAACAGAACTTACGAGGGCACTAAAAAATTTCACAAGCTCAGAGCAAATTAATCTTCAGCTGACTATTGACTTTCTCGCTGAATCACCAATTAATGGAATTCTACGAGGAAGCTGTTGTTATAACTTAAGTTGTTTGGTCAAAAGTTGGTCAAAAATATGTCTGTAATGTTAGCACATTATAACTCAAGTGTTTATTTATTTCTTTATGCTGCTTAGGTAATTGAGTGTTGAAAACTTTGTGTTTGTGAGAGGAAACCTCTTTTACACACTGTTCAGTCTAACGGTCTGAATAAGGACCAATTCGATCACTAGTCTGTCTTGTGTGAATAAAACGAGGAGTAGATGATGGCATGAAATATTAACTCTCGATCACCGGTTGTTCGTCGCAACGCCGCCCCTATGGGGTGCGCTGAAAATGGCATTGAACATCTGGGCTTTACTAACACTGTCCATCTTCTTATGAACACAAATTTATTTGTATGTTTCTATGACGTGTGTCTTGCTACATATCAATGTGAGTAACTTATTGCAGTAAGTGTTGTAATATTTGTAACATTCCGAACTTGCCTAAAAGCTAGTGTACCTCGTGTAACATATCGTTATCTGATAATAAGTTATTATTACTAGTTAGACATGATCCGAATTCGATATTCAATCGGCCACCATATTCACTTAAACTGTAAGCACGAATTGACAAGACTCGACATTTTAACAGACGTATTTAGCCAGAAGAAATCAAATCCTTATTAAAAACTCATTCGTACAAGATCGGGTACCTAGTAAGATGAATGGAAGAGCGTCAGTCCACTGAGAAATGTTTGCAGCCGATAGTGAAGCTTTTAGTTGTCAGTTAAAGCTTCTGGCCATCGAGTGAAACAATTTAAGCAGGTTAAGAGATGAGAGTATCCATTTGAATCTGGTAAAGATCCTATCAAATCCAGATGAACATGGTCGAAAAGAGCGTCTGGAGTTTTTGGAAGAACTTGATGGATATTTGTTGTGCCTGATAAACTTGGATTTTCGGCAGATTACACAGAAGCGTGCCCACTCCCTCACGTCTTTATTCATGCCAGGCCAGCAAAACCGTTCTGCTATAAGCTTGATGGTTGCATGAAGACCTGGATGAGAAAGTTTGTGCAACGTATTGAAGACATTGCGTCGATAAAGTTTCGGCACGATTGGTCGATTCCTATCTGTTGATGGGTCATAAAGTAAAGTTTCCTTATCTGTTCCCATCCGTTTGAGGTTTGTAGACGATAAATTGTACTGAAGATCAGTGTCTTCTTTTTCAAGCTGAGGGAGTTGTAGAAGGTCGTTTCCTTGGGAACTGTTCAAGGAAGTTATTCGAGACAAAGCGTCTACGACTACATTATTTGCTCCAGAAATGTGTTGAATATCTGAAGTAAACTGCGAAATGTAGTTCATTTGTCGAGACTCAAGAGGTGAGTACTTGTCTGAAGAGGAGCTTAAAGAGAAAGTAAGAGGTTTGTGGTCAGTAAAAAGGGTAAATTCGCAGCCTTCGATATAATGTTGAAAATGTCATACAACACAACACATAGCTAGGAGTTACCTACCGAAACTGTTTTACCTCGATTCAGTGTCTTGCAACCGTCTAGAGAAAAATGCCAAAGGCTGCCAGGAGTGGTTAACCCAATGTTGTAAGACTCCTCCGATTGCTGATTCGGATGTGTCTATTGAGATACTAATGGGTGCTTGAGTGTTCTGATGAGCAAGCATCGTTGCTTTAGTGATAAGTTCCTTAGTTGTGGAGAATGCTTTTCGTGAGGTGTCGTCCAGATTTCGCATTTCCACAAAGTTGGTCGGTAAGAGGTTTCATAAGTAAGGCTCATTTCGTTATGAATCGTCTATAGAAACTTGCAAGGCCGTTAAACGAGCGTAATTTCTTGATGGTGGTCGGTTTTGGGCAATCCAGAATGGCCACCACTTTGCCTCTAAGGGGTCGAATGCCTTGCGCATCTATAATATGTCCTAGGAAGTCTAATGAGTCAGTTCCGATTTGGCATTTCTGAATGTTTACAGTAATGTCATGTTTTTGTAGTTGGTCGAAAACATGATCCAAATGCTTGAGATGCAATTCTCTGTCCGGACTTGCTGTTAGACAGTCATCAACATACGCATGTACGAAGTTGATATTAGCACCCGTCGGGTTTATGTCATTCTGGGTCGTTTGAGGCTTTCTTTGACTGGAAAAACTTCGGCATCAGAATATTTCGTGAGTTCTAAGATGCGGTCCGCAGATGCAACCAGCTCGTCCACGGAGTTGTTTTGAAACGAAACGAGCACAGCTTGCACCAGTTGAGGAATTTCGGATAAGAAATGTTGTTTGAATAAGCCATCATTAAAAGGTTCTTTGGCCGAGAACCTCTCTCATTCTTTGCAACATGTCTGTCGCAGAACCGTGTTGCAGGTCAATGTTATTAAGTAGTTGGTCTAACCTTTGTCGATGGGTTAGGTCTCCGTGTTTAAGGATAGATCGATTCAGTATTTCTTAGGGTTCAGAAATATCACTAGAAAACATGCTAGGTATTACATATTTGTTGTATTAGCGCAGCAGTGCCTTGATTACCGCAAGGGATTGTGCACGTGAGTCTGTAGTGGCATTGGACTATAACCATACAATCCTCAAACCTGAATACAAGATTACTCGGAAAATAGGTATTCAATATTTAACGCGAAGAAATACCTAACGATGGAGAAGGCGCGAACAATGAGTTGAATGAATAGGAGTTGATCGAACGGCATGGCTCGGCCATGCAGGCGTGGTCTCTGCTGAATGTTACCTTATATCTTGTATTCATATTAAATATATTGTTCTTTCTCTAGCCTAATCTTGTTCTACATCATGTATTGGTAATTGATACGATACAGTGAATTGGTGTAGTCGATGGTGTGACTTCCACGTGAGATCTTATGAATTAGGCAGTTATATCATGACAAATTTACAAAATTAGGATTAGGTCTATTATTAGAGCAGTACTAATATCATAGTAGATCATAATTCTACATTGGTGAGCCCAACTAAAGAAACGCAACCTATTATTGTTAATCCTTATTTCCACCTTAACCTTCTCAATCGGTTTTTATTTTTGTAAACCCAGTATTCTAATAGTCCTTTGATTAATGGTCACATATATTATCGTAATGTTATATCTATTAGTTCATATAACTTACTAGCTCAATCGATAATAAAAGTTGATCATCTATATCAACTAATTAGCTTTGATGGTTCGTTAACAAGCTTTAATAGCATTTACCTGCTTCAGCGACATAAACTTGTTTAAACATCAAGCTCTAGCAAATATGACCTGTAAATAGCGTAAATATACATTGGCTAACAATGCAATCAAGGATTGAATAGTTATCTGGATCTAATTCTTAGTGTTTCTTCGCTTAACACCTCATCCTGTTTTAAACTATGCAATATCCTTTTCTTCCGACCACTGCCTGCCTAATTTCATATTCTCGAGTTCCATTGCCAAACAACAAGGATGACACTTTTCCTAAAACATACGGTGAGTTTCAGCGATAAGTTTCCTGCAATCATAAGGTCATTTTAGATGGCTCGTTCAATGGCTGACAGTTATCTGGATTCATTCGATTGTTTTGATCCGAGCGAGTGGCAAAAACATCAACAGCATCAAGCACCCTGGAATTAATTGCCATACTGCATGTTTTATTGTGGATACTTTTGGATCATTTCTACTCCTCATGAATGGCGTTATCTATGTGGTCCACTGAATAATCTAATTTTCAAAAATTATCCAGGCGAGTTCAACTATTTCACTTAATGATTTTTCTGTACTTAACATGTATATGTTTTCCAGTTGTGTTTGCCACATATTTATAATTATCTTTAAGCTAAATGCAGTAACTTCTTATAGAATGTTTATAACGCATCATATTCCTGCCTGAAGTTTTACAAGCAGTCTAAACTTTAAAATTATTTGTCTGGTCATGTTCATTATTTTTAAATCGTCATATACGTCAACAACCTGCATGTTAACCTGGTCCATACATACGTTACACTATATCTCCATGTCTTCTAAATTTAGAAATCATCTGGATCGCCTCTAACATTTATTAATAAACCCATCATAGTCGTTGTTGCTAATCGTATTTGGATTTATGGATTGATTTATCATATTGGCAGTCTAAAATGCAAACATAATTTAGATAATAAGATTAAAAATTTAGGTACTATCAACTGCACTAGTAAAATTACTAAATCCTCAGGTAGTTGTTGGTTGAACAAACTTTTAAAATCTAAACTCCGTAGCCTACTAGAATTAACATTAAACAAATATTTCTGAATCGAAATTTATAATTAAATTAGGCGTCTCGGATTCTTTAACGTTATAAATTTCTGATAATTTTGAATCACCTAAAACAACAATGCCTATTTTTCCACTGGCCAATCTTTAATCAACACTATAACTAATTAAACATAATAGTTTCAGGATATCTTCATAAAGCATTGTCATGACTTGACAATCACGTAATATGATTGATAAAATTAATGAAACTATTAACAAAATTGGTCAGCAAATTGACTTATAATTATCACTAGTGTTGTTTTTCTTCATTCACTACAGATGATTACAGTATGTTTCTCTATCAGTTGCTCATTCAGTAAATATCTCAAAACTTTGTCAGTCTAATTGATGGTTTAGCGACACAATCATGCATGCAAATAATCAGTATAAGCAGTCGAGCAAATATCCTGCAAACTGAAAACATCAATGTCAAATTTACCCCAACACTGACTAAGGTTCAAGCTATTATCATAGGCATGAGTTGGGAGTGTACTCCCCTTGGTTACAACTTATGTTCTTCCTGATAATCACATGAGCATCTCTCACTGTTAATCATCTTGTAAAAGCTTATTTAGCCGAATACATCCTGAGGCGCCACATCACTTAGTAATATGACACATGCCTAACTGATTTCAATAACTTATAACCACTATATCTCAATTAAATCGTATTCTGCCTTATGATAAACTGCATACTTGCAACTAACTTGTATGCCCAATCAGCCGGCAAGTATAGATATAAATAAATAGTCTGCCGCAGATCAGAGCATTGAGTCTAAACCATGTCTCATACGAATGCAATCATGTTTAACGAATTACTCTTAGTTATCTGTCCAAAATTCATATAGTTATCACTCACGTATTTAAATTTTGTTTTGATAACCATTCATGTGTATTAGTAGTATACTAAATTCTATCACGGTCAAGTAAAAATGAGGCTGAGAAAATCTCCCCGTAACTAAATAAACCGTATCAAACTAACTGGAACACTAGTTGGAATTCTTCTCCACGGTAATACTTTTGTTCCTTCGGTTAGCCTACTAATACAAATGCAATTGAAAATCAACTCATGGACAACTTACTAGCATGAACGTTATTCGCTTTTATAATTTAAACCAAAACTAATACCAATATTAATTGCTTTTAATATTTCTAAACACAAAATACTTACTACCTATACGTCAAGTTATTAACCAACGGCTATTAACACGCATCACTTTATTATTATTATTATTGTAATCCCATTTTTATAGCTCAAATATTCTTCACCCAAATTTTCATTTTAAGCATGTTAAGTATGAAGGCAGATATTTTAAAATCATTACATGTGTTTCCCGACCAGATGCTGCCGCCTTTCCTTTTTGATTTATCTTTCAGCTTATCATTACCCGGGGGATTCTTCCTAGTCTTCGTAACCTTCGGCACACTACAGTCCCGTCCAATTTGGTATCGAACCAACACCACGTTGATTCTGGTGGGAGAGTAGTGTAGTGGCATTGGACTATAACCATACAATCCTCAAACCTGAATACAAGATTACTCGGAAAATAGGTATTCAATATTTAACGCGAAGAAATACCTAACGATGGAGAAGGCGCGAACAATGAGTTGAATGAATAGGAGTTGATCGAACGGCATGGCTCGGCCATGCAGGCGTGGTCTCTGCTGAATGTTACCTTATATCTTGTATTCATATTAAATATATTGTTCTTTCTCTAGCCTAATCTTGTTCTACATCATGTATTGGTAATTGATACGATACAGTGAGTTGGTGTAGTCGATGGTGTGACTTCCACGTGAGATCTTATGAATTAGGCAGTCATATCATGACAAATTTACAAAATTAGGATTAGGTCTATTATTAGAGCAGTACTAATATCATAGTAGATCATAATTCTACAAGTCATTCACGCCGTGCTCGGAGAAGTCGGCTTCTGCGTACCAGAACCAGGCATTGATGTTGTCTGGCCAGAAGAGCATTAGTTGATGCTAAGGTGAGGATATAGTCTTTAACTTAAGTACCTTGGGTATCTGTTCAGTCATGGTGAAATATCAAGTACGGGAATAAAGGAGTAAAAAAAATACACGTCCGAAACACGGAAACAATATCACAATGTACAAAAATTTAAAACAAGGCAATGATATATAAAATCCCGAGAAGGAACAGACTCACAGTTTGCAATTTGGTGTAACAGATCACGTCGGGCTCACCAGTCATGGTGCCACAGGTGTTCGGAGTTTGTCAACGTCTTAACCAGTAACACCTAATATGAATCGTACCCACCAAGTGAAATCGCAAGACAGAAGCGAGGATGTTCGAAGATATAGTTGATAGGTTGTCAATATAACGAGGATCGTCTGATCTAATTTCGTTAGCGATTGCAGGGGATGTTGAGCACGACGTTCCTACTCGTGATCTCGTGCGGATGCATGACCGAGCGCCTTCAACTAGGTGAGTCCATTAAAACATGTGGTCAGCATCCAATGTCGAAAACTGACAGAGCTATTTATTTTGGGGATTTATTTACCGCTACAGATTTGTTATGTCTCACTGATGAAAAAATTTGAGTTTATACCATTTTTCGAGTGTTACGTGCAATTAATGTGTACAAATAACTCACGGTGAATGCAAATATAATTACGTGTACAATGTTAGGGAGGAATATAGCGTAGTCCGTCTTGTCTTGCTGACGATTTTATCCTAAGACACATCTGTTCTTGGAGTATGGCAGAATGTTGTCTCATCATTGGGGACTTCAACGCACCGCATATCAACTGGATAGAGCTTACAGCTCCAGGTAGTGGTTTCGATAGCGACCTTTTATCTACCGTTATTCAGTGTGCACTTGTACAATGTATCACAAAACCGACACATATTGATTTGCAACATGATCCGTCACTGCTGGACCTCGCCCTCACCCAAAACTGTGAGGATGTCCTTGATATCCAGCACCTTCCTCCACTAGTGAACAGTGATCACGTTGTAATTCACTTTAAGTTTAGGACACATGGTATACAATTCGTATCTGCTCCATCCCGTCCCAATATCTGGCGAGCCAATATTCCGGCGATCAGAAACTGTGCTATCTCGACTGATTGGTCGGTCGACGCGGATGGATTGATCGAAGATGAATGGAATTAGTTTAAGGCTACATTCGAGTCCGTAACGTCGCCGTTTATCCCATGGTCAGCACGTAAGATATCACAATGCCCTCCATGGATTAATAAGTAAACCCGGAAGCTGTTAAAGCGTAAGAAACCTTTCTGGATGTTAATATGTCTAATCTTTTTGCTCCCTCCAGCACTAATAATCTCCGGGGTCATAGCAAGAGGGTTTATAAACCAAGATCTAATAAACTTAAAGTGGGATCCCGTTTTTCTCATCGAGTAGTCAATCATTGGAACGCCTTACCCGAGCAAGTGGTATCAGCCCCATCAGTGAATACTTTCAAGGAGAAGCTGGACCTTCACTGGAAAGCACTGTGTCAGGATTAATACAGATTCATCAACCTACTATCCTTATTACTGAAGACAGTTACACAACAAAAATTAATAAGATATCATGGTCATTAAGATTACGCAATTTTTATGTCATCAAAAGACCCACACTTGACAACTCTTCAGATCAAGGGGTTCAGGTACTGTTTTGATCAGTCGTCTCATTTACTAGGCTTCTGTGTATTTATTGCATCGAAGCATACTTGGTCGACTTTTACTTGGTTTTTTAGTTAAGGTTTGAAAATCCCTTTACATATCCTGTTTTTTATCACCGTTCTAGTTGATTTTCAAGATGGCTAAATCTACTCATAAATGTGGACAACCATACTGCTTATTTTCGTGGATGAAGGGATGCAGTGTGATGAGTGTAATAAGTGGTTCCATAAGATGTGCACCCGACTAAGCCCCACTGCATATAAAAGGTGTTCAAAGCCCAACTCTCATTGGCTTTGTAGTTTTTGTTGCTCAAGCAAAACATTGCTTATCCAGGAAGCAATTAGTCTCCTGGTGTTGGCTAATAAGAAGGTTGATGAAGGCTGTACTGATAACATTGGTACTGATGGCGAAGATTGCGTTAGTGACGTAAGTGCTATCACGGCGCAAGCCAGACATCTACCTGTGCAACCCGCAGTTAAACGTTCTCCCTCGAAACGTTCAGTGAGTGACACGTCATTAGACGTTGGTGGCCATATTGCTACAGCAGCAACCGGTGACCCAGATAAAACAATTACTGTCCCGAGTTGTTCTAATGTAGACGTTTCGACTGATGGAAAATGGATGACGCGAAAACGCAGAAGAGTAGGAAAGATAGCTAAAACTAATGACTGTTTACTTGGTAAGTCCTTGGTGGACTCTCAGATCAATCCACCAAAGTCCCATAGTAAAGCTTCGTCTGACATTGTTGTGAGTCATTCGCTTGACTCCCAGGACTCTTTTAAAATAAAAACTAATCGTAAGATACCAGGAGTTAAAATACAGGATCTAACGTCACGGTCGAAAGCTGTGAACACAGTTTCAAAAGAAGCCAAACCCCTCCCTAGTTTAATTATTTGGAATCTAGAGGAGTCGAAAGACAACGACCCTGCTATAAGACATGCACATGACCTGCAGTTAGTGGAGTCTGTGGTAAGGAATGTACTACCTGAAGAGGTTTCAGGGGTACATATTACGAAAGTAATACGACTTGGTAAATGAGTTGGAGGCGAGACCCAACCAAGAAGAATCCTGAAGCTGGTTCTCGGGAGTTTTGATGAAAGAGACATATTGTTGAAAAGCGCACTAAAAACTCGTGCCTCAAATATCCGTATTCGACCAGATTGGCCACTTGAGGATCGAATAAAGTGGAAGAATGCTCTTACGGAGTTGAGGACTCGCAAATTAAATAGCGAAAATAACCTTACCATTAAGGGTTTTCGGGTAGTCAGGTCTTGGAAGCCAATGCTTCCGAGGCCTGTATGGGTAGAACGATTGATTGCCAAAACACCTTAAGTGTGTGCTACACGAACGCTCGTAGTCTTAGAAATAAAACGTCCGAGCTAAGTCTGATGGTGCAAGAATTATGTCCCGATATAATCGTTGTTACAGAAACTTGGTTCACCGTTGATATAGACTGTCCTCCTTTCATTGCTGGTTATATCTGTATCAGAAGTGATAGAGTTTCTAGTCGCAAAGAGGGAGGTGTAATATTACACGTTAGGGATCACTTTCGTATACAATCAACCATATCAGAGGCTCATGTTAGTGGCACATGTGAGGTTGCATGTTGTAAGATTAAATCTAGAAATGGGTTAGTGACTATAGGGGTAATATACCGTAGTCCGTCTTGTCTTGCTGACGATTTTATCCTAAGACACATCTGTTCTTGGAGTATGGCAGAATGTTGTCTCATCATTGGGGACTTCAACGCACCGCATATCAACTGGATAGAGCTTACAGCTCCAGGTAGTGGTTTCGATAGCGACCTTTTATCTACCGTTATTCAGTGTGCACTTGTACAATGTATCACAAAACCGACACATATTGATTTGCAACATGATCCGTCACTGCTGGACCTCGCCCTCACCCAAAACTGTGAGGATGTCCTTGATATCCAGCACCTTCCTCCACTAGTGAACAGTGATCACGTTGTAATTCACTTTAAGTTTAGGACACATGGTATACAATTCGTATCTGCTCCATCCCGTCCCAATATCTGGCGAGCCAATATTCCGGCGATCAGAAACTGTGCTATCTCGACTGATTGGTCGGTCGACGCGGATGGATTGATCGAAGATGAATGGAATTAGTTTAAGGCTACATTCGAGTCCGTAACGTCGCCGTTTATCCCATGGTCAGCACGTAAGATATCACAATGCCCTCCATGGATTAATAAGTAAACCCGGAAGCTGTTAAAGCGTAGAAAGCATTTCCGGGACTTATTCTTGTTGACAGGTCATGCACCATTTAAGCGTGAGTACCAAAAATATCGTAATATCTCTAAGGAAACCATAGCCAAATCTCGTACCACTTACGAACGACAGACTTGTCCGAAACGATTGTTTTCGTATGTTAAACGGCAAATGAAACGTAGTGATAGTATTCCCCCGTTACTGTTACACGACAATTCAGAATTACTAGCTGAATCAGATCGAGCAAAAGCTGAGACTTTTTCAGACTACTTTAGCGAAGTCTTCTCTACGTTTATTGTAACAAATACTTGTCCCACTCACACCGAGATACCAACCATCGAATCTGTACAGGTGACTGAGGAAACTGTCCTTCCGTTGATAACTAACCTCAAACCTGGTAAGATACCGGGCCCTGACGGGTTACATCCACGGTTGCTGTCATCTCTTGCGGACATTATTTCGAAACCGCTTGCGACACTCTTCAACATGTCCCTCTCACTCGCTCAACTCCCTAGAGATTGGAAGGACGCTGTAGTTAGTCCTATATTTAAGGACGGTCAGCGACAGATAGCATCTAACTACCGGCCTGTCAGTCTAACTAGCATAGTCGTTAAGTTACTCGAAAAGATAATTCGGGTTAGGTTGCTAAGCCACATAGATTTACACAATCTGTTAGCTCCTGAGCAACACGGATTTCGTAACAAGCGTTCATGCTTGACTAACTTGCTTATTGCGAGGGAGGATTGGACAGCAGCCCTAGATAACGGTCTGTCTGTCGACGTGATATTCATAGATTTTAGCAAAGCGTTTGACAAGGTTTCACACGTAGGTCTTATGCAGAAGCTCACGAGCTTCGGAATAATAGGTACTGTACATGAGTGGATAGGAAATTTCTTATGTGACCGCAGACAGAGAGTTAGAGTCAACGGAACGCTATCCGATTGGAAGCCGGTCAAAAGTGGTGTACCCCAAGGCACCATCTTAGGCCCTCTGCTCTTCCTTCTCTACGTTAATGATTTACCGCTGTTACTTAGGTCGTCGACATTATTGTTTGCGGATGATGTAAAAATCTGGAGAACAATAAAAAGTGAGGCTGATCATGTGGATCTTCAAGCTGACTTAGACGGTTTAGTTAGATGGGCTCGAGAGTGGGGCTTAGAAATCAATGCTAGGAAGAGTGTACTAATGCACATCGGTCACGGTTATAGTTACCGTTACACTATTGAGGGTAAACCTCTTCCATGTGTTCAAGAGCATAAAGACTTAGGAGTAATATTAAGTCATGATTTAAAAACAACTAAGCATTGCAAAGCAGCCGCTGTCAAAGGTTTTCGTGCGTTATGGTTACTTCGCCGAGCGTTCAAATCTTTTGACGAGGAAATGTTTAGAATTTTATATCCCATATATGTTAGACCACATTTAGAGTACTGTATCCAAGCAGCTAGCCCGTGTTTGGTAAAGGATACTAACTCCCTTGAGCGTGTCCAGCGTGTGGGAACGAAATTAGTGAAGGGTCTTTCTAGACTCCCTTACGATGAGCGTTTAAAACGCCTAAATCTTTTCCCCTTGTCGTATCGTAGGACACGCGGTGACCTTATACTGGCATTTCGTATCTTTAATTATGATTTGGGTGTTAATATGTCTTATCTTTTTGCTCCCTCCAGCACTATTAATCTCCGAGGTCATAGCAAGAAGGTTCATAGACCACGATCTAATAAACTTAAAGTGGGATCCCGTTTTTCTCATCGAGTAGTCAATCATTGGAACGCCTTACCCGAGCAAGTGGTATCAGGGGTGATCTTATCCGCAACGCAACCATGTAAACTTAATGTACCGGTCATCTGTGCGTTCAAGTAACCACAGATTTTGACATTTCATAATGTATTTTTAATTAAATAACTAGATTATATAGCTAATTTTGATCTTTTTTATATTTTTATTCGCCACGTTCGACTGCGTTACACTGCACGTCCATTGCATGCTGGTATGATATCTAAAGTCATAGTGAGTTTATTCACATAGTTGATTGTTTCCAGATAGACTGTCAGTGCATGATTTTACTGTAGAAAGGTTTATTGTACTATAAACTATGTTTTTATGAACAACTACCTGTTGTTTTCAGTATATATATATATATTCTTTGTCTTCTGTTCGGTAAGTTCAATTGGCCTATATTTCGTGTTTTTGTTTTATCGTCTTAATTATGTCCATTTAACTACTTTAAGCAATATGCCTGTGCAAATGAAACAATAACTATGACACTTGCTTAGTTTAGTATTCTTGGTTGTCGTATAATTCAGTTTAGTTGAAAGAATTATGGTATAGTGCTTGAAGTCTGTAACGAAACAGATCAGCCTAGTAAGTAGAGTTGCCTGTTTCTGATGAGTATACTGATTCAAATCAGTCTGACTAAAAATAGGAAAAAAGTGCTTTTGGTACTGTTGCTGTCATACATTATAAGATAGCGATAAGTATGTTTGGTGTTTATTTCTAGATTGTACATCTATCACTGACCATATTTCATGATCACTGTCATTAAACAATTTCCCCAGCAATAACATCGGTAGCAGGATAGCTAAGTGTCTGAGCTTTTATTTGCCCGCAGAAGAGCAGTATACAGTCTTAGAAGATGTGTCTTCTGTATCTCAATTAAATGCAGTTGGCTGTGGCCAAATGTTAAGAATCTTTTTGACAACTAGGACTTTTAGTTCATCAAACAATAACTCTGCTTGTATGTCTCCCTGTTAAACTAGATGCAGATACATGGTAATACTTAAATGAGAGCAAAATAATAAACGCATTGAGATACGGTATTAAGTCCATGTTATGCTTTGCACAATAAATAGCTGACCTGACCTAATATTCATGAACTAAAGGTAAATCACAACTGCATAAATTCTTTGCTAAAATACATGTAATTTGGTTATTTATCTATTCCACATTTCTGACTAAATTCATTACTGTTTTCTCATTTAGAATGCAACAGGACTGAGTCTTCACAGATGTTAAGAACTGTTTCGCCCTTAGAACTATGGCCCTATGGATCTGTTTACGGGAGACCCAACTAACATCAGATTATAAAAAGGATGCTGGATGTCCATTTTAATCTCACAACCACTTCCAGTACTTTTCGAGTTACTTCCTTTACCCTTTCGTTTGGAAAAAACAACAAAAACTGCAGCTTAACATTACAAATGCAACTTTTAGACTGGAACTTGGTTTAAACCTTTGTTTCATATTCGATTCTTAATGAAAGTTCTCGAATAAATTTTCGAACCTAATGCTACTTTGTTTTATCTACTTAATCGTTGCAAGAAACTTGTGATAATCGAGCCTCTCATCACCTAATTCATGTGTTCAGGCTTCCGTGTCTAGTGGCAGGGGATCACCAAAACCTCCAAGCAGGAACCTAGGTATGTTAACAATAAAAGATCCAGTCGCCTCCCAAATGACTCCTGGGAAGTCGCTTGGACTAGTTCGGCGGGCAGCGAATTCCAGCATTCGACAACTCTTAAGGAGTAGAAGTTGCGTCTACAGTCCATTCTGCTATGTCGTGTCTCTAGTTTCTGGGACTAAGCTCAAGTAGGTGTTTAAGAAAATGTCCAGAAGTGTTAAGGATCCTGTAAGTAAATAGGTCACCTCTAAGACGTCTATACTTTAATGAGTAGAGGTTAAGTGATTGGAGGCGCTCTTTATAAGGTGATTTGGTGCATATATCCGTCATTTTCTTGAGAAACCTACAGGCTCGGGTCCTCTCACAACTTATTCTAGCCACCATGAGTTGCCACGAAAACTGGTGGATGGACACGCGTTACACATCCTAACCGTCCCTGCGTCTAATCCCATAGCTTCTTATTCAAATGTCATATGATAAGCAAGTAATGCTTCTACCGACACTAATGGAACACGAGTAATTCAAAGGCACCCTGTATGGTACTTTAGATTGGTCTACGCACTCACTTAGCTCTTTAGTGGGAATATTACTACAGTCCTGCTAAGAAACCCATGAACCCCCCTACCACCATCAAAACAATAAGTCTGTATTTGCTGCATATAGCAATTTTATTTTTTAGAAGATATAACAGTAAGAATTGGAGTAGAATAACAATATACAACAGATGCACGTGGTACATGTCTTCATCGATCATCTGAAATAGAGAATACGGATATTAGCTTAACATGCTTATTTAGAAAGACTAGTGTTTACTTTGAACTTACTGTGTGAGAAAGTTATACTGGGACTGTGAATAATGTAGGAATCTAGTCTCCCAGGGCGTAAGAAGCACTCAAACTGGAAGACAGTTGTCACAAATTAATTCGAATATGAAGTTGAGAATTTGCAAGTACTTTTCATCGTAAAGGTGAACATATTAGATAACGGTTGACATCATACCGTAAAAATAACAAATTTGCGAGTGGTGAATTATGGTCTATAAAAAGCTGAGCTTAATAACAGTTAGTTACCTTTTTACTCCCTGATCATGACCCTTCGGCTTCCTTTTGTGGCCAAAACAGCAAACATACACTACACACTGATAGCAGATTTCCGGCTTTTCAATGTTAAGCTTGCTTTAACGCACTACGTAATGCGTACAACTCCTCCATTACTGCTATGTGGCATATTTTTTCATAACAAACCCTCTGCAATAGATTGGTAGCATCTGTGAATTTGTCTATGGTTGTCGGAAGCCTGAGTACTTTCGAAAACAATACTGACATCCCCTACTGCTAGGCACTAAGTATTAGTTTGACTCATTGGTGGGATATTGTTGTCCGCAATACTGAAGAAAATTAAAAACCGGAAATTGTTTCCTTTCATTTTGCCGATAACATCATAGAGGACAGTTAGGAATGAACATGCGGACAGTTAGTCACAAGAAGCAGCAACAGTTATTTCAGCTCAGGAAAAACGAACTTCGGCTTTTGATATCTTGAAAACAAGTCAAAACTAAACCGATTTCCATTTTAAAACATAAGACTAACCAGCTTGACTGAAGAAATACATTGACTTGAGTAGAAGCAGCAAAAACCCAAAAAACAATGCTGATTCGAAGTAAATTTCACACCAACATGTAGAACCCTACACTAACTGCGGCATCTTAGCACATTGAAACATTAATTACACAGCTACACAAAAGAAATAGCTAAAAGAAGCACAGAACGAAGAAAGCCGGCCGCCATTACGTACAAAGATGGCGGATATAATAATTCCCGCCACATTCTGATTGGTTGCTAAGCTGAAAAGCACATTTACGAAATTGAGTTGCGTTTAATTGCAGCCGGTATCAGCCCTATCAGTGAATACTTTCAAGGAGAAGCTGGACCTTCACTGGAAAGCAATGTGTCAGGATTAACACAGGTTCATCAACCTACTATCCTTATTACTGAAGACTGAAGAAGACTGAAGACTGAAGACATTAATCGAGCATTCGGGCTCGGGATATTGTACATTGCACATGTTAAGCGGCAATTTGGCTTCGTCGACACTGTTTCAAGCACACTATGGTTTCAAGCCCATACATAGTCTTTTTTGATACCTTCACTCACAATGGACAAATCCAAGTAATTCTCTCGAGAAAATTTAAATTATTTTTCATCAGGAAAGTGTAGACTGTGTCCGGTTTAAGAGTGGCATTGAGTTGGTGAAGATATGCATTTTACCGTTCGGTTCTGTAGTCGAGAGTAACTTATCTGATGAACCGCTTTTGGGGTAATTCCGATATTCATATTTGCAGCTGACAAAATAGAGCTACCAATCCTGCATCTTTCGATATAACGGTTTACAGCAACAGCCAAACAAATTGTATTGTATTACAAAGTGTTGCTAAGTAAATTTTGTTCATTCGTTTATATTTGTCTTCACAGGTATTTTTTCAGTGAAAAAACAGGGATCAATACTATCTACTTTAAAAAGCCTATTCAGTCGAACTTTTTACTTTTCCGTGGAATGTACTCAACACTGACAATTGCCCTATTCGGCTTGCCTACTATGTCTCTATCTGTTCAGTCACTGGCTCCAGCCACTAACCTTTCGATACCCCCGCCTACAATGGGCTTAACAATTGGAGCTGTGGAAACAAGTATGTGGACCATTAACCTCTCAAACTTTAGCTACCTCTGGGTTTTATGCTCCAAACAAAATTCCTGAAATTCAGACGGAACAAAAGGTATGTTTTTAATTCTTTCGGTATTTTCTCCTGAGTAGGGGAAATACATCGTTATTTATTGCTCTGTTAGCTTCGAGTCTTTTATGTCTGTGTAAGAGGCATTTTGTGCGCTACACAAGCAGTCCCTACACCGTATTTATAGGACTTAAATGGCTTTCCCTGTCGCCTGGTTAGGATCTTTCACTTAGTTGTCTTAACTTTCGTCGTCTTTATTGTGTCCCAGGATTTTTAATGGAACTACCTAGACTTCCATGACATGACTGAACTTTAAGTTTCTGTTACTTAAAATCTTATCTATTGCTCCAAAATTACCCAGACATATTTGTTGCAAACTATTTTAAATTAGTACCACCCAATTAATTATTATCCCTGTTGTTTGGAGAATAATTAACTGGTACTAAAGCCCTGCGTCCGATAACACGTAGTAAGAACATGAAAAATTGATAATATTGATTTATTTAACCCTCAGAATAAATCGAAATGATAAATGAATACATTCATGTGTTTGTTGATTTTACTCACAATTTATGATTAGTCAATAGTTATCGCATATAGGGAAAATATATAGGACTACTGCTAAAATAGAAGCTACGAACTTCACAGAGTTATTGTAGAGAGTATCACCTCGAATAAACATCATACGGAAATAGATCAATGCTTTACTGAATGAACCATAATACTAAGAAAAACAGTCAGGTTTCTCACTTTCAAGAATTTCAGAAATGTGGTCTTTCTTAAGATATTCTGCATATAGGGTATAACTACAGTGTCGGTTTACTCATATAATCCTTTATTCACTTATTGTGACTGAATTCTCGGGTATTGACCTCTTTCCAGAAAATCCACTTATCGACTTAGAATGCGCAGATGACATAGTCCTGTTTGGTGAAGATGATGATAAAATTCAGTCTTCTGGTAGCACTAAGCAACAATACCAGAATATTTGGAATGCGATTCTCATCCTATAAATGCAAGTCATTGCTTCAGAACTGATCTGTGTCAAAACCTAAACTAAGGATAGCGAGTGAAGTAGTCGAACGCGTTGACAACTTCACTTTTCTTGGAAGTCTGATCAACCCTAATAGGTTGGTGTCTGAAGAAATCTCAGCACAGGTTCGAAAAGCTCGCTTGGCTTTCGCCAAATTACGTCACATATGGTGAAGGCCAGATATCCGTCTGTCAATTAAGGGATGAGTATACTGCGCAGCAGTTCGTTCTGTTTTACTTTATGGCTGCGAAACATGACCATTGAGAGTAGAAGATACTCATAAGCTACTAGTATTCGACCACAGATGCCTTATAAATATTGCTGGCGTCTGCTGGGATCACCGGGTAAGTAATAGTGAGGTTGGACCCAGGGTATTAGGTAATGATGGTAAATCAGTTTATGAGGTTGTGAATCTTCATCGACTGAGATGGTTGGGCCACGTGTTACGTATGCCTGAACACCGATTACCACGACGTGCAATGCTAACCGGTGTAGGGGATGGTTGGAAGAAAGTAAGGGCGACCAAACCAAAACGTGGCATCAGTGCTTGAAGTTACTAACTGCTAGTCTGAGCCATGTTGGTAGATGCAGACTACTTGGTTGGGGTCCGCGTGACTATCCTAAGCAATGGTTGGAGACTGTTGGACAAGGATCAGAATCGATCACAATGGCGTCGGTGCATACACTCCCTGTCTTCCCTTAAACTAAGAGATAAAAATCGCTTCATATTTTTCTTTCTACGAACTAATTCTTTCTTCCTGTACTATATCCTTATTGCAATCCTTCCCCTATATACTACCACCTTTGACCTAACCACTGCTATGAATCCGGTGTTTATTTTGCTGTGCTAATGAGGTATGACAACTTGGAGCGATGCATATATGTGCCTGGTCCTACGTTGTAGCTGACTGACTGACCATTGTGACAACTGTTATGAAGTCTCATAAGTACTTGGTATTTTGTGGCCCTCGAGGGGATTTAAAATCTTGTAGGACATGTGAAATTGAACAAGTGAGTCGTAGTAAGTCTTGTTAAAATTCATTCAGGTAGTAAATAGTGATTCGTAAGGCTAAGATTTGACTATTTAGACGATTAAATCCCAGCTAGAGGTGAGTCTCGAATGTTATTGTGAATTTGTTGTTCATCTTGATTTGTCACAGCAGTTTGAAAACAAGCCTATTAAGTGGCGACTCTTATAAGTTTAAACAGATACTGGTCGATGTAGTGGTTGAATTTTTAACTTTACCTTGGAAAGTTAAAAAGTGCCACGTTGTATAGCGTCTTTTTCCGTTGGGTGACTGTGAGACTTAAGCATGGTTTCGTACACAAAGCTTTTAGTTCGACTTTCATGATTTTCCTGTTCACATCCTATGCTGCTTTTTTGCGTTAGACTTTCTGGACTTTGTAGGTAATAAAATTCTTCTGAACATATTTCACTTTTTCATTCTGTAGCTCAGTGTTGTTTTCATTGAATTGGTCTTTTTATTTTTAGCCTGACGTTTCGAGTAATTGGCAACAATGTAGTGTCCAAACATCTGCAGATAGTTATATGAAGTCTCAGACCCTAAATGTTTGTTCACTACAACTTGAAAGTGATCAGTCTTCCGTCCTTCCTGTTACAGAGACTGAACTGGAGGAGAAAGTAGATGATCCTAAGGCATTGAATACGGAACCTGCTGGTATTTATGAAGATGGTGAGATACAAGTAAGTTTTGGTAAACCGTTACTTTTATGACAGTCGGTAATTTCCAAATAGTACTTTGTGTTATCTAGTGTGTTTGATAGGTAAACAGTTTTATTAGTGTACAGATGTGCAAGACGGAATCGTTGGTCTTGAATTTTGCGTCCTTTAATCAAACAGAACTTCATTTGCATTTCTTGACTCTCATCTTTTGACACATCCATCATGTCCCTTTCCTTTTACGGAAGTAAGTTAATGTATTTAGGTGCGAAAGATCAGTCCCTTTAAAATATGTTGGAGCAATTACTTCTGTAGAGTTTTGGGTACGATATTTCAAATATAGGGACGTATTTGGTTAATTTGTATCCTTTAAGCTTTGTAATAAAACCATTCTCATGGACTTCAAGTTGATTTTTGATTTGAAGTCAGTATTTAACCTTATCATTTTGAAGTTTTCATAGCAACGCTTAATTTTGGAGAGTGTACGGAATAGCTACTTTACTTAAATCCATGGAGTTTTGTAAAGGCTTAAAGGGGTTCCATTTAAAGCGTTTTGGTTTTCTTTTTGCTGTTTTAGACGGTTCTGTTAATTTCGTAACCGGAGATTCACTGTCATTCTTAGAAAGTTCCAAGTGGCTTTTAATGCTTCAGATTTAGTTGGATCGATAGTTACCGGTCGAAAAGCATATTTGATTCTTTTGTAGCGAATGATCTGTCTAACTATCTTTCAAAATATTTCATTCAAAATTCAATGTATCCTTGTATGTTACTGGTTGGCGTCCCGTTTAAATTAGCATATTTTTTCCACAAAAATCATGTTTTTATCTGGATCAGTCAAAATATATTATAGCTGTTATTAGATATAGTTGTTGCTTTCGAACTGTTAGCATACCATGCTCTTAACGAAGCTTTCCGGTCCGTCCTTTATTCTATTTTATGTTGTAGGAAGCTATCCCTTGCAAGCTGGGGCATTTTAGTGATATCTTGTCAGTGTATTCAGTGCTTATCTGAACTGATAGCTAAATAATTAGTTGCAACAATATATATATATATATATATATATATATATATATATATATATATATATATATATATATATATATATATATATATATATATATATATATATATATATATATATATATATATATATATATATATATATATTCGAATTTAAATTGTCCGATAAGGTTTGTGTGCAATGGCTTGAGTTACGTTTATTGCACTTATTATTTATTTATTATTTATTTATTTCAACACATAGATAATGGTACAAAGAGGCACCAAATACATATGCGCCACACAAATCTCATCCGATATGTGTGAGGGCTGTGATACTGCCCGGGTGCCCAAACCGAAGCAGGTGGTTTTCTTAGGGGGCCACACCCCAAGCCTTCGACCTGAGGGTCTGATCCACAAGACAGTGGAGCATCGTAAGGAGATGCAGTCCCATGGAAGCCGGTGACCAACAATTGGTTCATTCGCCATTTGTTCCCGCAGGATACTGGAGCCCATGTGCACCATTGGTTTGGAATCCGGTTAAAGCGCCGGACATTCGCTTTTCGTCCTCTCATTTTCGTAAACAACACCCCCGCCACGAGAAGGCAGTGAGTAGGACTTCCCTGGCAGAGGCTATATACGCGTGGCCGTGTGAGAGTATTTCGAGGGGGAGAGCGGACTCTCCCCACTCTCGGCCGTACCAGGGCATTTGGGGGCACTTACTATAAATGCTACCTGAGTTTTCTGATCACAGTAGTTAGATCAAGTTTGATCACTATGTTTCAGCCTTACTATAGATATTCTGTGCAAATATCATTATAAATTTAGTGTTTTTGTGCTTTGTCTAGTGTATAACATTACTAGCATTATCCACCAAATTTATGACGTACACTTTCGTTTATTCTATATATAGGATGTCGATTATGAGGAAATATCATCAAATGAAGAAGTGTTTTCCGAAATCGAGGATGGTGAGAATTTAGAGGTATTGGTTCTTATATTTTATGTACTTTCTGATTCAAATCAGTGTTAAGAGTTCATTGTTAGATACCTTAGGTTATAATAAAGTTCTTTGGAGTGAAAAATGGAATTTCATTGAACAAGACCTTTATTTTAACGAGATATTTTCATTAAAATGTATTTTTAGTTAACGGAAGTCCTAAAACAAATGTGTTAAAATGGTGTTACTTCAAAGTTATTCTAGTAAGAGATATTGGCATTCTTCTATAATTGTGGAGAGTATTAAATGTGAAATCCAGTGAAAACAGTGAATATAATCTGCATTAAAATCCATAGTTAGCATTATTAACCTGTTGAGTGAAGACGGGGATTACTTTTAAGGATAATCTTAAATTTTCCTGAAAATTAAGGGACAGTTGCCATAATGATCTTGGTAAACTCTTGATAACACCTTTCTATTGTCACATTTTATACATCCAGGTATGCAGATAAATCCAAACTATAAGTGACTGATTTTTCACACCTACAATATATCAAGAAGATTATACTAGAACGGTATATTTTTGCTTCTATTCTCAAATCTTAAGATCATATAATTTGTTTACCAAATTGTTTCAGATTGGTGATCAACAGTCAGATATTGAAGAAGTTAATGAAATTGAATCTCAAATTTCGTCATGCCAATGGCGCTTCAATCCATTTGATTTAATCGACCAGTATACTACCGTATTTTCATGCGAATTCCATCGGATTGCAGATCCAACACTAACCTTATTCCAGGTGAACGACAGTACTGTGCTATCATTTCATTCGATTTCAGTATTTTTTGAATGTTGATTTATTAACCTAGATACCTCATTGACCACCAGTTTATAAACTTATGGTTCACCTCT
This sequence comes from Schistosoma margrebowiei, assembly GCA_944470205.2. NCBI lineage: Eukaryota > Metazoa > Platyhelminthes > Trematoda > Strigeidida > Schistosomatidae > Schistosoma > Schistosoma margrebowiei. The sequence continues at coordinate 49,747,822 of OX104024.1, forward strand.
GTTAAACCAATTATTATAGGTTACCTCGTGGTTTATACAGTACGAATGATTCATAACGGCTTATCCTCATTATCTTGATATGTTAACTGGTTTGTTTCTGTTCATAAATGGAGAAAAGGACTTTTTATCGTTTAAAACATATTATGGTCTGGAAGTGCTGTTTAGAAGTTAGAGTGGGTTGCTAGTTGTTTTACGCGATAGCACGTGCCTCACAACTACACTTTTAAAAGTTCCTTTCACTTATACACTTTCGTTATGAGGCAGATTATTGCTCAAGACATGGTAGAAAATCATTCTAAACCGGTAGTTTTATATTGTACATGTTTTCACTAGCTACACTGCTGGCTGTTAGAACGTGGATCATTGGGTAAAGATCAGTTGTTTTCAGAAAATGAAATGTTTCATCAGAATTCCAGTGAAAATGAAGTTGGTCCGAACATAAATTTACTACCCCCTCCGGATGATTGGGCTGATGCAAGTCAATCTGCGGAATTTCTAGTTGAAATGGCGAAAAAATACTGTTCAGGATCAACTACAGGCTTTCATGAAGAGTAGGTGGTATATTTTAACCGGGTTTCTTGCCTTTTATTATATATTTATTTCTATATTCCCACTTACTGTTTAATTTTGTAAAGTTGTATTCTGTGCTTGTGTACCTGTTATACCACAAAGTATTGTCTATTTTGAAAAAAAGTAAAGAGTTTCTCAGTATAAGAGACTTTTGATGTTTAGTTTCTGTTGGAATTCACGTTTCACATACATATCGAGTCATGAGTCAAAGTTATAAACAAACTTCCGACCACTATTCTCGATTTTCGCTGATATAATTGAAAATGTATCGAATGTATGAAAACATAGTAGGAGACATAATTTATTGTTAATAGTATAGGAGGTTGTGGCAAGCACATTTGACCACTGTATCATTTGTCTATTCATTGTAACTCAGACACTCAATTCATGTTAATTTGTGTGCATTTCAGACTCTTAATTCACTATGTTAAGTTCGGTGTGTATGATCGAATGCATGTCTGTACATTAACCCCTAAGCTATTCTCCTATTGGTGGTAATATACAGATAATCAATAATTTATCCACACCTGATTAACTCTGAAAAATATATATGGATTTTTGACACACACACTGACTCACTCACTTTGTTTCATCGTGTGCTTGCTCGCTGTACGCTTGTGGATTTTTATTGATCATTAACAATAAACTATCTCTGTAACTGGTGTTCAGGCTTCTCAATAATCTCGAGTAAATCCGCAATTCTACTAGGAGATTAAGCCTACCTTAAATACTCAGTTTTACGGGATATTATTTATTGGAGTCAGATATTGAGGACATTAGCCTCAACATATTAGCAAGCCGCCGTCACAACACATCGGTGACCCGCCTTTAGAACGCGCACCATTTTCCTCCAAAGTCTGCTGCATTCTCCTCAAGAGTATCATAAAGAACTTCATATTGGAATTATTATTATAATTAATAACAATCCATTGACAGTCATAATAAATTCACTCATAATATTTTCCCTTTGGAATTATTACTGTATATTCTCATACATATACCCAAAGTGACAATTTTTCTTTTCGGTGAGTCTTATATATTTTTTGTTGTTATTTTTGATTTCTTCATATTGTATATTTCAAACCTCAGCTTATTATTATTATTGCTCCTTCGTACCATGTCAGTTGATAATTCGCTAAGCCTATCATCTAAATCTATTTCCATGGGTGCCATTTCTGTACCTTTACCTATTTTTAATCCACGAAAGGCTGAACTCTGGTTTGCTCGCTTAGAAAGCTTTTTTGTTGCAAACAAAATCACAAATCAGAGTACGAAATTTAGTTACGCAAACTCACTGCTGCCGGACGACATCATTGAACAAGTGCCTGATGTCATTTTCAAGCCAGATCCTGACTCACCATTCGATTGTCTAAAAAGAGCGGTCATTCGTGTAACATCTCTCACTGACCAACAGACAATTGATCAACTTTTAACCAACATGGAGCTAGGTGATAATACACCATCACAGTTAAAACGCCACACGACAATCTGGCCTATCTGTTTCGTAAGGGTATCAACTGATCGTCGTAACTCGGCGATCTCATCAGTTGGGCTTGATTGGATGTGAGATACAGGGTGAGTCTTGGACCGTTCGTAAATTCTGTCGGCTATGTCTGCCAGCCTATCAAAATCGACGTATTCGTCTCCAATTGCAAGTATCTGTTGAATGTTTCGAGGGAGACGTCTGAGCCACAATTGATATAGTAGACGTTTGTCTACTGTACGATTTCCTAATAAGTTTGTCATGTGGCGTTTCAACTGTGATGGTGTATTGTCACCTAGCTCCACGTTGGCTAAAAGTTGATCAATTGTCTGTTGGTCGGTGAGAGATGTTACACGAATGACCCCTCTTTTTAGACAATCGAATGGTGAGTCAGGATCCGGCTTGAAAATGACATCAGGCACTTGTTCAATGATGTCGTCCGGCAGCAGTGAGTTTGCGTAACTAAATTTCGTACTCTGATTTGTGATTTTGTTTGCAACAAAAAAGCTTTCTAAGCGAGCAAACCAGAGTTCAGCCTTTCGTGGATTGAAAATAGGTAAAGGTACAGAAATGGCACCCATGGAAATAGATTTAGATGATAGGCTTAGCGAATTATCAACTGACATGGTACGAAGGAGCAATAATAATAATAAGCTGAGGTTTGAAATATACGATATGAAGAAATCGAAAATAACAACAAAAAATTTATAAGACTCACCGAGAAGAAAAATTGTCACTTTGGGTATATATATGAGAATATACAGTAATAATTCCAAAGGGAAAATGTTATGAGTGAATTTATTATGACTGTCAATGGATTGTTATTAATTATAATAATAATTCCAATATGAAGTTCTTTATGATACGATTGAGGAGAATGCAGCAGACTTTGTAAGAAAATGGTGCGCGTTCTAAAGGCGGGTCACCGATGTGTTGTGACGGCAGCTTGCTAATATGTTGAGGCTAATGTCCTCAATATCTGACTCCAATAAATAATATCCCGTAAAACTGAGTATTTAAGGTAGGCTTAATCTCCTAGTAGAATTGCGGATTTACTCGAGATTATTGAGAAGCCTGAACACCAGTTACAGAGATAGTTTATTGTTAATGATCAATAAAAATCCACAAGCGCACAGCGAGCAAGCACACGATGAAACAAAGTGAGTGAGTCAGTGTGTGTGTCAAAAATCCATATATATTTTTGAGAGTTAATCAGGTGTGGATAAATTATTGATTATCTGTATATTACCACCAATAGGAGAATAGCTTAGGGGTTAATGTACAGACATGCATTCGATCATACACACCGAAATTAACATAGTGAATTAAGAGTCTGAAATGCACACAAATTAACATGAATTAAGTGTCTGAGTTACAATGAATAGACAAATGATACAGTGGTCAAATGGGCTTGCCACAAGCTATTACAGTCTTCATGTTTTCTTGCTACATAATAAACAGTACGTTGGAATTAGACTTCGTCACCTAAATATAATTTCTCTTGTAGATATCTATCAGTTGATCCAATTTATTCTACATCCACTTTATGAAACATGTTAGTCTTGTGTATGAACTATTGTTAGGAGAGTGTTTTTCAAAGCCGCTCAATCTTATTTTTAATTTGCTGTCTTAATACAAAGCTCACATAGTGTTACGTGAAGTAGCTCAATTGATTGCATTCTGAATAATTCTGAACCTATAAGGGATGTAAGTTGTTTGAGGTAAATTTATATCTGGTAAGCTAAAGTAGAGGAACAGTCATGGTCAGCTAGTTTGACAGAATCATTTTGTCCTGGTTAGATTTTGTGACTCATCCAAATCAAAACTCATTGTTAGTGAGCAGATAAGAGTTCCAGATAGTTGTTGTTTATGCCTACATGATAAGTATGTTGATGGTTTGCGCTTGGTTATTTCATTACAATAAGTTGCAATCCCAGCGTTTTTTAGATGTTTATAATTACTTTAGCTTCCACAATTAGATACAAATGATAGTTTCGAAATACTTGCTCTTCTGTATCCTTCTCGAATAAAGGTGATATTTCTTAAGAACAAAGACGAATGTTTTTGCCAGTCGTTTTCATCTTTAATGAACTTAAACGCTGTGTTAGCATTGTTATATGTTAACGTTTTAAGAACATTTATAATGTAGGTATACTATGTATAGCACAGTTTGTCGCTCATCCGCTTGTTTGGTCAACGGTGCACAACTAGGGGGAATGTTTAGGTCTTAGTTGGCTTAATCGTCGGTGGTAACTGTGACTAAACCGGTTAATGTGCTTAACTCTCAACCATTAGGCGAGATGTTTGGATGTCTTCGCAGCTACTTTAGTTCAGGTAACCTGGTAGCATCATTATCTCTAATACAGTGTTTGACTGCAAACCAGGTAAAGGAACTTATACTTGTGGTTATTGAGTTTCTCTTATTAATAGTTGTTTTATTGTGTATGTAAGCTTTTTTTTAGATTAGATTAAGGTAGTATCTTATATGATATCAATTGATAATAAATATTGTGTTGATAACTGATTTATTTCAGATGGGTTGATGCTTTGGATACTATTGGTACTCATTTGGCTGAAAGTTTAGCTTTTCTGTACTGCACAGATCGGAATTTGTATCAGAGTATGTTTTATTTTGATTAGATAATTTAATAATGACAAAACTTCAATTATTTAGAAATTTTCGAATTTCCTGTTAGTTTTAATAGCCACAATCGCTATACAGTAACTTACATAATGACGTAGCTGTACTTTAAGTCAAATCGATATATTCTTTGCGTGATTTAAAAGAACCATGCTTTAGTTATTCTTACTGCATCTGATTTGCTTACTGCTAAATAACAAAGCACTACTTAGTAATTGGGGATTTAAAAAATGGCAGCAGTAATACCATAGTCGGATATGTTCAAACTTTGTGAAAAAAATCATGGATTAATGACTAAACTTCAGAGTAATGCATCGAACTATCAAACCAACGTTGCTGTCTACTGTTGTCCAGCCAAACAATTCCTATTGATTATAGGAATTGTAGCCTAGAGAAAAAAAGACTTTCCAAAATCACTGATTATTATAATTATATTTTGCATAGGTCTGCATATACCTTTTCTCTCTATTTTTTCTACTAGGTGTCGTTGAAACGCTTCAGTTATGGGTTTACACAGGTTTAAATATGGATTTGGCATTAAGTCAACCGAATGCATCCTACATTGTTAAGCATATTATGGCTGGTGTGAATCTAGCTGGTCTTGTAACTAGTACAATTAATTCAGAAATAGCAAATGCATTACTTTATCCAGTTTCTGCAGAAAATGGTAATAATACAAATTTTGCACAGATAGAAGATTTACAAGTTAGTAATTTTAATATGAATTTTAAATTGTTATGTGTAACTGTTATCATTCCCATCCATATACATATTTGATTTTAATAAACCGATGGGAAAAATACATTTGTAAATAATATGTCTTGCTAGATAAACTCTCGATTCATTTTCCTAGTTGGTTCTGAAACCCCCAACTACTTCCACGCGACAAGAGGGCGCGAATAGAAGCTATAATCCATGGTTATTTTTACTGTTCCAGATAGTCATGAGCTTTTAGGATCTTCTGGAACCATGCTATATTAGTCACATAGGTAATTACCCAATAACAACCGTGACACGTGATTTTTTATTTTCTGCCAAGATTCTATTCAGTACTGCTTGGATAACAAGTTTCTTGGGGTTTATGCACCTCTAGGGACTTTTTGATGGATACTTTTGGGACTCCTCCTACAGTAACTCCCAAAAGTTAAGGTGACGAATAAGTTTGCCATGTGCATTAAAGGCGACATATCATCGCTTTTTATGTCCACCCATCTTCATTAGAAAATTTTAGTAATGCAGCACAATACTTAAACGATGTATATTTTTCCCGAATATGAGAAAAATGGGATTATTATCTTGACAAACAATCATCTTATGTTTATTTTACTTGATTATTCCTTGTGTACTTCTCTTTAGTTTATTGTACCAATCTCTTTATTTTTATCAAATACTTGTTGGCTGGTTGAGTTCTTTTTCATTATTTTCTCCTATACTTCCATTTGTTTGTCAGAATTTTGAGCTCTGTACTTTATCATTGTTTCTATTTCTGGCAAAGTATTGTTTTAATTTGAGAACATGTGTGATTTGAAGATCAAAATAATTAGTATTTAATTGTAGACGAATTTACTAAATGACTGTCAGGGCATGAAGATGTTCTTAATTGTGATTTTAACTGACATTATACCATTAAACGTATTGTCGAATTAGAAACACTATCAAATAATATTCAGATATTTTTTTGTTTTATTTGTTTTTTGTTGGTTCACTGAACTGTTCGATATATATCGTCATAATTGCAGGTTCAACATTTACTCTTAAATCTTTTGGAATCTCCTTTGATTACAACACCATTAAGACTTACTATCTGTCGTGCTTTGGATCAAACTACACGATTGCCTATTGGATTAAATGCCTTTTTGGGGATAACACAAATAAATTCAGACCGAAAAGGTGATTTTAAAGAAAATTTGGACAGTTCCGACTTTAAATCCCTTGAAACCAATACAAATTCTGATGATGTAGATCACTGTCATACAATTAAAACAAATGATGAAGATAGTGAGCAATTCAGTGATCAAACGAAATGGGATGAGTCTAGTAAAAAGCAACATGTCATTAACAGTGATGATGTGGAAATGTTTGATAGACATTTACCATCCAACAAAATTCAATCACCTTATCAACGTTTCATTTTTATTGTCAGTTGTAGTAAAGTAAGGCTTATATATATTTATACTTATTTCAATTTATTATTGTGGAGGTTATATGATTGATTGATTTATAAATGTATGACTGACTGACATAATCTTGATTGTTATAAATGATTCACTGTATATCTTATTCAAATGTGTGTCACGCCGATTCAAGTTTACTCAAATTAATCCCCTTATTCTAATACATTTCAAATAAGTATGGTATATTTACTTAGATTGATGGCTCAGTGATTATGATGTTTGACCTTCAGCTACTAGATCACAGTTTGGAATACCGATCCACCTTCTTCAGTTCCTGCTTCAGAAGTGTATCATTAACTCACACACATAAGGTGTGACTGAAAGTCCAGTACATGAATTAGAAATTTGTGATAAGTTTCAGCATAAAGTCTTTCATAATTGTTATAACTAAAAATTGTACTTACTATTCTTGAATCACGTTTTTACCATTTAAATAAGCAGTGTTTAATCTTCACTTACTGTTTTAACAATATTGTTTTTCTATAAATTCTATTCTCTTATTCAAATATGTTAATTTTCTTACTTTAGAACTCTCGTACAACTGCTGCATATGAAAGACTATTAAATAAAGTACATACTTATGAACTCTTACTGGAGTTTCCAAAGTTAGTAAACCGGTGAGTTTTCAGTGTCTTCTAGGATTTTAATTGAATATTCATGAAACAGTAATGTAACAAAACTGTTTCAATGTCAGTTAAAGCTAGATAAATTAAATATTGTGATATGTTATGCTGTAATGAACCCACTCAGGAATTACTCAATCTAATATATTCTGTATATTTTTATCTTAATGGAAGATCATTTTCACCGTAGGCTGAGAAAAAACTACACGATCGTTCAAGACCAGGAGGCATTGAAATTTGTTTCGTCCTAGTTTTAACTTCGTATTTGGTGTGTTTTCACTACTCCGAATGGAATGGAGATCATAATTTTTAAGTCTTTTGTGGTGAATGATATAATCTGATCACTAATTTGGAATCTGATCTTCCATATTTTGCAACCTCATTCTAATATAATAAGGAATAAATAAAACTGGTGGTTAGGTTTTGCCTATATTAGCTGATAAATAGTTTAGAAAAATCTATTTCCTATATTTGGTCACCTTTTAAATGACTTCTAATGTTTCATTGTTTTGTTTTAAATATTTTGTATATATATCATTAATCAAAAAAAGGAACAACTCTGGTTATTAGTTATTATCTCTTTTAATATCTGTTTGCTGATATTCAAGTAGTTAAGCTCATTCTTAATGTTTTCAGTTTACAAAAAATCACTGAACAACAATTGTCCGGAAATGATGATAGTTTGTTTAAAATTATGGAATTACAACAAACTTTAATCAACCATTTAGGAAAACTTAAACATATTTTTCAAAATGCTGAGCAAATCATAGTAAGTCAGTTATTGTTGTACATTATTGCATTATATTAATTTTTTTTTTATCACTATCTGTTTGTCTGTTATTACTATATTTAATGAACATTGTACTATGTGTTCTTCTGTCAATTTATTTTAAGATAAAGTGAATCTATAACATTATTATTTGAACTTTATGTCGTATCTGCTTTGATAACATACTTATCAAACCATATAAATCAAATAACCGGATACCCATTTTAAACTATAATCCACAGATGCTATGCATGAGAGATGATGAAGCTATTTAACAATCTAGATTTTTCGAAATGTCACTGGTTTTTTAAATTATAATCTAGTAGGTTAAAAATTAATCCCCTTTATTAAGTTTAAACTCCACCTGAATTTTTTGATCAATCTACTTGTAGATTTTACCCATTTTATCAGTATTTGTAGATATATCATTGATTCAATATAGTCTTATGGAATATGCAATTTATGGTTTTAGTATTGTTTTTACAGATATTAATCGTCGTTTGGTTGTTTTGTTTCTATTTCTACATTCTTCAATGCTAATTTATTTTCAGTTTACCAGAATTTCACATATCTAGCTTATTTTATTCTTGATCATTTCCATAAACTATGTAATGTGATACTTTTAAAAATTTCAAGAATAGATAATTAATGGCTCGTAAAGGGAAACGAGGAATCATTGATTCATATCAGATAGACGCATATAATGTTGAATAATAATCAGGAGAATGTCTTGATTCCATGTAACAAATAGTTGTATGTATGTAGTCCTATATTTCGTAAACAGTTTGAGTGATATAATTGAACTGATAAATACATTAAGAACTGGCTGAAAAATGACAATCATCTTAATATGTTGATTACATTGTTAGTGATGGATAGAAAGTACGTTTTCAATTAACCAATAAAGTATGACTTATGTAAAAGTTTGTCATAAAGTAGCAGTAGGCAGTTTTGTGTAATGTTGTTAGAAAAAACACATAAATTTCACAAATTTTTCATGCAGATACTGAACCATTTCTCTTTTATGATTTCTCAAAAATAACTACAGAATTAATGTGCAACTACCCTAGGACTATTTTATTAGTATTATTTAGTTTAAAATATAATTATCACTATGATGTTGGTATAACACTGTACTCCCATGATTTATTAAGCATTAATAAAACTACTTTCTTTTCGTTATCTTTCTTTCCTAGTGTTATATTGTTACGGTCAATGGTTTGTAAGCATTTTACCTGAGTAATGCAAAGCTTTGAGATATTAAAGTCCCAGTATAGATGATTGCGAGTTCATTGCTTTGGATAGTGAATTTTTGGGACAATTAAATGTCATCATTGAGGAATTCTTTTAATTAGGTGTTAGATGGTGATCAATAAGCACAGTCTCTTCTGAGTAGTTTTTGAGTAATCATATATGCTTAAAATTTAAATACTGTAGCAAAAAAATTAAAATTTTCTAAGAATTAAATTTTAGATGAAATGGTTGAAGGTCCGTCTTAATGGTACTCAGATTAATTCATTTGTTATATCTCTATTAATTTCAAATTCTAATATTTATCTTTTTCATTCGGGTTTGTATGGTTGTTGTAACCAATGGTTAGAAACGTTAAATGACATGGCTTAGAATCGCTCTCAATCGTGCAAGTGAATTCACGCTTTGTTTTCTCTTGGATCCTAATTTCCTAAATTCATTATGAGTTTTTTTTATTTCAATAGTTTATATATTCTTCTCGAGTCATATCTTCGATACCTAATCGTTTCTTTTGGCACATATTGTTACTATTTCTATTATTTTAGCACTTACCCCTTCTTCTTCCTCTTATTATTATTACTCTTATTATGATTATGATTATTGTTATTTTTTTTAATTATTATTATTATCACCAGATTGTTTGGCTTCTCATCCTCCTAACGTCCTGTCACTGTGCTTTTGTTTAATGTGGCAGCTTAGACTGATTCAGTTTTGTTTCGGAATCAAGTTCGCTTGTGATTTACCGACAAATAAAGTGGTTGATTTATTTAAATGTTTAACTAAAATAGGTACAAATTCAATATATGATTGTCATGATTTCTCAGTTATTATCTGAGTGGGATCGAATATATTTTTTTGGTGTGAATTATATTAAGTTTTTTCTAATGAAGTGTAGTCATGTCAGTACACTAACATATTATCTGCATATATATTTAATTTTAATTGTAGGCAAATCCGAGATATTCTCTCCCATGTCCATTATTGTTAAACGGTAACAAATGTATCTCTCACAATCCATACGCAGATTTATGTGCCATGCTGGACTCTTGGCAAGTTTACTGTTTCATGAAGAGCGCTTTTTTTTTTTTTTCTTGCATAAATCATAAGTGTAATAGTAATAATAAGAGCAGAAATAGTGAACAGATGGGTTTTTAATATACTTTTTTTTCAACTGAACATTTAAAACTATTTAGCTCATGTTGCTAGCTCAAAATTCAGTTCACTTTGTTAGCCTTGAAATTTAGTAAACACTAACATCTCAAGCTTATTATTACAAACAAGTAAATGAGCAATAAAGTTTTCAATTATGGCACTGAATGTGTTCAAGTTCAGATTGTAGAAAAATCGTACTTCGATCTTGAACACATATGCTTTAGAGAAGAATAAAATTACTACTATAAAACATGAATGTACAGTTCTCAGACGGTTAGCTTTTAATATTTAAGACTAATCGCCATCCTCTCCAGTATTATTCCTTTTAAACACTCAGCTACGATAATTTCCATTATTTGTTTTCTAAAACAATTGAGGGTTAATACAAGTTATGCTGAGGGAGTCATTTTGATTAAGTCGTCACCAGAAGTTAATGCTTATAAATAACCTTATCCAAAATCTGTTTTTTAATTGCTCCCGTAAAGTTGAATTAGGCATTCTGAAACTGATTTTCAGTTTCTGATTCTCAAGAATGTTTCGAACTCTACAAATACGTACATACTTCATATTGTATCACCGTCGATCAGAGCTTTCATAAACCTTCTGTGTTTTCCTTCTCTTCGCATTTGTTAAAGGATTAGAGGATATTTTTGTCATGAGTTCTTTGGATTGAGTGTCCGAGATAAGTAGTAGGAGATGTACGTTGTATCATATATATATGTTGATAGTTGCTCTTAAATTTTCATATATCCTCATTTTTATTCTTTTAGTGATCTGATTAATTCTTTGACTGGTTTAATGAATCAACTCACTAACATCCATGAAGATTTCTTACACGAAAGTGAATTAGATAGTCATTATGAAATAAATCTGTCGTGTTTAGTCACTCAAATTCAAGCGTCAATTCATGAATTATTATGCACTTTGTGTTGTCATTCTTCTGGTTTGTTGTTTTTGGCTTTTCGACCTGAATCAACTAGTCTACTAATTAAGGCTTGTTTACAAACATTTTCCAATATCATGTTGAAGGATACCATGAGTAACAGTAAAACAGTTGCATCAAATTATTTAATATTCGGTTTGGAGTTAATTTATAAAATTGAGGCTTTACGATATTTAGATTTACTGATTGATTGGACAAGAAGGAAAGGTTTGTTTATGTTAAACTTATTATAATAACTTAAATATTTGTATAATTAAATCTATATGGATTTATTTAGTATATATATATATATATATATATATATATATATATATATATATATATATATATATATATATATCTGTCGTGCTGCTGTTAATGTTGAGCGTTGTAAGATTTCTAAACTCTCAGGTCACGGGCCTGAGTCCTGCCTCATATACAATTCGGTGTGAGGGGTTAAGTAGTGTCATCATTGCAGTAAAAATTTTTCATGATAAATCCGAGTAGAAAGTGTTATATTTAGTTATTGAGTTTCATCATCTTATTGATATGTTCACCATTACAAGTTCAAATCTGTGAGGTAATCAAAATACATAGTTTTAGATAATTAATAATATGGCTCGAAAGTCACAATATCACAGATTCAGTTTCTATTTTTCATTAAATCTTCAGGTTAGTGTATTTTAGGTGGTTGTCATCTTACGATCCTTTAATTCTTTTTAACTACGTATCTAGTATTTATCTGTCTACTATAGATCAAATGATCATTTTTCATTCTCTATTTATCATCTCGTTGATTTCCCTTTTTTATTGTTCTGGTTGAGTCGACTTGGATTAATTCCTGTTTGTACTAAATTTTACAATTCATATGACTGACTGTTTTTGATTAGGATTAAGGATGTTTTGATATTTCTCGTGGCAGACGAGTATTATTGTTTAAAAAGATTATATGCATCACTTCGAAAGAACTGTCACTATTATATCCATTTATAATTTTGTCTACAATCATAATCATATTTTACATCTGGATTAGTAGAGTTATGACTACAAATCATAAAACGTTTGTGAACTATATTTTGTTGTTATACTTATTGAAATTAAGTCTTTGAATTGTAATAGTTTTCCTGCATGCATATGTGTAGACATCGTTATAACATGGAATTTCGTATATAGTCTATCAGGCCAGGTTATCGCAGTCCTTATCTTTTGAAACCATTTCAGTACTTTTTATTTCGATCATATTAATATAAATTTTATTATCAAATATAATTTTTTCTTGAGGTATGACAGGTGTTTATTCCTTTATTACACAACTTCAATCAGAGACTAATATTACTGCTGATCTCCGAGCCAATGAAATCAATATTCGTGATGCTTTATTCGGATTAACCAGGTTAACATTGAATTCTATTGGACAATTTTCTAATTTTATGGATATAGATTCAATCAATAATGGTTTTATGGATGATGATCATTTGTTTAATGTAGAAAATATAAAAGAATATGTACTTACAACTCTTACTACTGCAGCGCCTATATGGATTGCTGATGTGGTCGCTATGGATGATTATTTTGCTCCATTATTAATGATAATTGAAGCTTTCTCTGAGCAAGATTTAGATGCAAAAGGTGGAGGAAACAGTACAGGTAATAAATCAATGACAAAAAGTGAAAAACCGAAAAGTTCAAGTGATGATATAAAATCTAATAGTAAGTTACCTGACATTCTGTATGAAGATCCTATTGAGTATATTAAATCTTGTTATTTTCCATATAGTTGCATGTGAGTTTTTAAATTCACTATATACAGTAGTATGCTTTCATTATGTGACTAATTATTTACCATTCAAATCTAAATTCATTTTGATCTATATACTTATTATAATCTTCATATATCTTTGTTAGCGGGATATAGATTAGATTAAAGCATGTTCCGCGCAATATTGTGTTGATTCAGTCAATCCCATTAATTATTTTAACCAAGGATTGAAGGCTATAATTGACAGTTCGGAATTCGTTGCAGTATCTCAGATCTATTCCACTAAATCTGTAGATTAAAAATAATCTTATACTTTTGTTTCCTTCAAATTTATTTTTTCCTCCCAAATCATATTGTCTATAACTAAGTGATTTTTACTATCACTGATACTCTTACTACTTTACTATTGTCTTGCTAATCTCATCATATTGTACTAATAAGGTGACTTGTACCAATGTACATATGTGCTTAATTTTAAGTTTCTTTTGATTAACTAGTTAATTGTTGTGTATCCATATAATCATATTTCACTGTTGAATGTTAGAATATTCTTGTTTTCTTTTTAAAGAAAATGCTTTTCTATTACTTCGGATGGCTTAATCATGTCTCCATATAACGGTTTATGATAATGTATTCTGTTAGTATTTTCATTTTGAATAACAGTTATTAATTAATCTTTATTCAAGGGATTTTATATTTTGATGCTAATTTCTTTAAAAGTAACTATTTCTTTTAATCATAATATAAATTATTATTAAACTTGTTTCACATTAACATGAAAATCGTGCCAAGTGTAATATTTAGAACGAACTTAGTTATATGTTTGTATTCTCATCTTAGTGTCCGTTTTATCTATGACCAATTTTAACAATGCTTTTTTTGCTTTATGGTTTTGATAAATCTTGTCAATTGAACGCTATACTTGTTCCTAAGCTATTCCGGTAATCCGCAGTCTAGAACTACAGCGACTTGAACACCAGAGAAAAGACACAAGGATACTTTATCCCAAGGTTCATTCTTGTACAGAAAATCAAGGGTATTTATAGATGTTGGCGTCTGTTAAATCAACATCATTTTACAGCCAATTTGATAACGATATACTATGCTACCGACCAACAGTAGCACGCCACGTTGGAATTCTAGAACGTTCCATCATACTCTGATTGGCTAGTTCTCTTCGGCTCCTTTTGGGCCTTTGGAGGCTCCGTTGTTCTCCGGAAGCCGACCCAACAGGCTTAATATATAAGTCATGTTTAGTCTTGTTTTTTTTTCTTCCAAAATTTTTTTATCATTACATTTTATTCTTTGTTACTAGCTCAATCGAATGCTGAACAGTCCCCGACAAACGATCAAGTCGAGGCGACAAATGTATTAAGCTCAAAAGCAACAATTCGTAATCTTCTCTCTGGACCAATACATTTGAATAGTTTAGTGAATACATTGGTTATTACTGTATTACGTCATAGTGAGAATGTGTTCTACTTAGATCGTTATGGACCTCGTTTAGCACAATTGATTACTCGTAAGCTGTTCCACTAAATCGTTATTTATCATTGTGTTCATTTTCATATCTATACTTACAATATGACTCTTCCATTCTGCAGTTTAATGAGAAAGTTTCCCACGCTAGTACTTCGTATGCATCGAGTTGGGCCTGAGCGAAGTTCCTCTAGGTCTCAATTTCTCTTAATGAGAGCATAGGGCTTTTATTTAATCAAAGTAGTGTCGTGAGATATTACGTTGTATTAATGTTCAAGCAGTTTTCATTAGTCGAAGTTAAAGCAGTGTGTTTCATCTTCATAAATTAATGTGACTCCAAATTCTAGTATACATGTACATATTTGCACTTGTTACATTGTTTACAATATCATCAGTATCTTTTAAACTCTTGAACTGCCAATCTATCGTAACGTCAATTAAGCTAGTAGCCAGGTATCTCATATTGACTTTGTTCATTTAGTAATATTTCGAAACTTTTTTTATTTTCAAAATATCTATTCATATTCTATTCTTATTTTTTCAACGGAAATCTGTCAGGATTGTTTAGGGAAGTATGTCTATGTGGAGTTTGTGTACATCTGTTTAATGTTTCCCATATTAGTTTGCCTATTGATTTTTATTTTTTGAATATTCGACTTTCATTTTCCCCAGCGAATGCTACATATTTTTCCACTGGCTTTTTACTAAGCTTCTCAATCTGTTCGTTTGCTTACTTTATAGTTGTCTAGTTTCAAAGGGTATAATAATAACGTTTACGACTAATAGCTCTAAACCTATCTTACACTATGGCCGTCGACTTTGCACTCTTTATGAAACTAGTTCTAACTAACTGAAAAATAGGGAGTTATCTGTCTGTTATAACTTGTGACCGCCAATTAGGGAGCAGTGACTTATCGATCGGATTAATGACGCGCAAACCCTTATGAGCAGCCTATAGTCCTGATTGGTCCTGTTTTCCGCCTAACCCAGCCAGTTAAGTCCAGAATGCCAATCTCAGGCTCTTCAATATGAATCATTATATTTCAAACGTACTGTGTTTATATACCAATCAAACAGACCACAGCGTACCAATAAAATATGAAACAACATTTGTACAAGAGTTAGTCAGATGTGGTTGTGAATGAGGGATGTTGTAATACTGGGTATAACTCAAAGAATGGTAAAACGTATAATAATAGTTTATGGGTCAAAATAAAGCTTATAATAAGAGGAATATGAATATGCATAGTTTAGTTAATTAATAATTATACAGTAGATATATACGTTTAGTATTGGTCTTTAAATGAATTCTAAAAGTTACCATTCATTATTCTTGTCGGGACATAACACTGTCGTTTAATGTTCAGTATACCTATTGTTCTAGGAGCTAATTCATAATTAAATTATTCGCATATTTCTGAATTCTTTAGATGAATACTAGATAATATTTTTCTTCACTAGTAAGTTTCTTATCCGACGGAAATTTTGTTGAGATATTCACTTGATAACTCGAATAATATTGACTTAATTTAAATATATTTTATGAAGTTACATCAGACAATTGAGTTTAGAAATTTCAAGGAGCCAATAATGGATCTACTTGCGTGCTTATTTATATCTTATCTGATTTAATCATTTGTGATTCTTCACATTAGTTCACTGTCTCAGCAATCATGGTCAGTTGTACAATCGGTAGTTATTATAATTAGGATTTCATAGGGTTTTTTTCTAGTTATTTGTGAGAGGAAATATAATAATGCCAAATTACAACTACGTACTAAAGCTTGTCACTCCAGCTTCAAGTAATCTATTAACCTTATTTGAGGAATTCATCTCTAGAAATCACACAGTATAATGATAGTCATAGGTAAATCAAAATACTAATATAAAACACTTTAAATTTTTGTTGGTAATATGTATTGCATCAACTGACAATTTTAACTGGAAACACTGGTATATACAATACACTTTAGGGAATGTATCGAACATATTGTTAACTTAATGTTTTTGAAGTCTGGTGTAAAATACCATGTGAACTCTTTATTTACTCATGTTTTTCATACCTTACTTCATCATCGTAATCAGCTAAAAACCTGACACATTTCTGCATCAGTTAAAATTACCATACCTCATTACTACAGAGAGGCACATCCCAGAGTAGTAAAAGTAATGCCAGTATCATCATTATTAATAATCAATGTTTTTAAAAATCTTTTTTTAGCTTCGCAGCAAATTGAAAGTATACAAGATATTCCACCTATTGATGTATTAGCTCAAATGACTTCATTTACACGAACAGTTGGTAGTTACTTACATTGGCTTCGTGATGGACCATCTCGTTCTCATGTAACTGGTATTTTGAATATACCATCAGACTCCCTACTTTCACCTGAATCTTGTTCGTGGTTAATTAAACAGTTACAAACAATGACTAGCGAATTTAATGATGCATTAGATACAATTCTAGGTCTTGAAGTTGCTGATGATCTTCTTGCAGCTCCAAATAATGTTTTCACATCACAAATTAATTATTCTGGGCGTCGACAACCAACTTCTCAACTTTCAGCTGGTCGATTTATACCACCTAGTATTTTGTTAATACTACGTTTATTGCGTACAAGCATACTAGGCTCCAATCACTCTTCAACATTTAATCGTTTATCAGATAGTTCTTATTCAGAGCAACAAATTATTCTATCTCGCACTCAAGTGCTTATTGAAATTTTTAGTATGAATGGGTTGAATACATTTATCACATTAATTCAAGTAAGTTCATGCTTTTCAAGTAATTTCTACTCCCCTACTTTTATTATTATTTTTTGTAAAATATAGGTAGCTGACTTAACAAGAACGAGAATTTTTGAACGTGAACGTTTGCAGATCTAGTGAACATAATTGATGTGATTATTAGATAATAATAGTTAGCTTGCTGAGATGATAATAATACGATAAAAGAAATAGATGACAATGACATATGAAAGCAAACGTTCCGAAATATTTTGATAACATTTTCATCTTTAGAAGTTTTTACTATTCAAGTGATTAGTTCAAGTTACAGTGTACCGAAAGATATATTGTGGATAAATAAGTATTATTTATTTCTGATATTTTTCAGTCTACCGAGTTTTTTGAAATTATGGCTTAATAAATGGTTTTAGTTAGCCTAATATCATATATATTGGCGTTCTCTTGTACCAATATTTATGTGTTCAAATAAATAATAAATAAATAAAATAAAAAAGCCTAATATCATAGTACAAACATTCAATCTCAATTCATTTGTATTGGTTGTTTAGATCTTCCCACTGACGTTGAGAACTAGAATTAATCAGTCTCTTATTGGCGTTTACAGTTAATCGTAATATCTTCTTTGCGTTTATCAACTGAAACATTTCTCTTGATTGACTTACTTACTAGGCATAGATTTATGTACTTGATTTTCTAGCCACATCCAAAGTACAAGGGTGAATGATAATGCTCGGTTATAAGTTTTTGTTCTAAATAGAAATATAGTAATTGGCTTTACTTATTAATTAGTTAAATACTAACGGGTAGGCTCACCGATAGCATAGTATATTGATAGTGTATCACGTAGTTTAATTTCTTCAATCGTGTGTTTGTGTGGTAGTTTACAAATTTTTCCAAAATTCATGAAACCAAGTATAGCTTGATCGTATACTCAAAAATTTCAGTATATAAAAATAATTAATACTATATATTTGAACTGTGAATCTGCCTTCTCATGGCGGGGGTGTTGTTTATGAAATTGATAGAACGAAAAGCGAATATCCGGCGCTTTAACCAGCTTGGCGGACACGGAGGGTCCACCTAGGGGAGTTGAAAAACCCTGATTCCAAACCAATGGTGCACATGGGCTCCAGGATCATGAGGCGTATGAACTTAATGTTGATCACCGACTACCATGGGACTTCATTTTATGATGTTGTTTCACTGACTTGTGGATCAGACCTTTAGGTCAAAGGCTCCGGCTGTAGTTCCCTGAGAAAACCACCTCTGGTCTGGGCACCCGGTCAGTATCCTAACTCACACACGAACCAAATGACTTGTGTGGCTCATATGCATTCGGTGCCCCTTTATACAAATATTTATGTGTTCAAATAAATAAATAAAATAAAATTCTTTATTTTTGCTCAAAATCTGATAAAAAATCATCGTTCGAAGTTGATATTATGACAATAGTTCTCTTTATGTATTATTTAAGAATTATTAATTGTTTGTCTAATTATTAACATTTATACTTTCTGTTACATATATTCCATTGTTAATTATTTACATAATATATTTGTTGTTGTTTTATTTAGAAATTATCAGATTTTTTCATAATTCAGCTTCAAGCTACATTATCTCAAGCAAATAATACAATTGATTTAATCGATATAAGTACTTGTAATTCGAATATCAGTATAATATTTTCCATGTTTGATTCTTTAACACAAATTGTTTCTGCTGTTTTGCGTACTATCATATCAATTCAAGGTGTTGATTTTCAAGATACTAGAATTTTAAATCCATTATTTCATGCATATGCTTGCACAATTTTTACTTATTGTCCACCTGGACCCAAAGCTGTTCAACTTGAAAGGGTAAATATACACATTTTTATTTGTTTTAAAAGTTTAGTACAGTGCTTCCAAACTATATATGTGTAATTTGTATGATAGGTTTCATGTAAATTATGGTTGGGTTTGTGTACTAGTCCATCATTCGCATTCTTTACATGAAAACTTATTTGTACTACCCAACTGCTCAGACGAAATTCAGATGTAGCGTAGTTTAGATATGCGCTCAAACCCTAGCCATTAAGTTATCGCTTTAGTGATTCATTGGAATTTATCATACACTAATGTTAAATATAATTTATCACCATGAGTGTATGCAAGTAAATAAAACATAATAAAAATGGAGTTTTATAACAAAACGGGGTTATAAAATCAGATACACTAATGCGTTATTATAACTCATATGCAATTCTACTGGAAGAAAGTAACTAAAGGATTACCAAAATTTCAATACAGAATTTATTTATTACTCATATTTTTAACATGGAATAATGTAGTATTGTCATCATTGCCTTACTAGTATGTTAAACAATAAACGTTCAATGTAAAAATTTTTATACGAAAAGGCAAAGTATCATGAGGAAATTCATCTAATCCGAAATCCGGTAGTGAAAGTAACCCAATTGTTTCCAGTGGATATGGCTTCTGAAGTTCTAACAAATAATTTATATTATTTCATTACTTACCTTGATAACATAAAGTCAAGTCATATTTATTTCTAAATGAGGTAGTCGTTTCTTAACAAATCTACATTAATGCAACATGAATTATGGATATTAATAATATCTTATTCGTTTACCCAATTAATGTACATTTCATTCTCTTTATGTGTTTAGATTCGTGATAGTATAATAATTGGTCTGTTGGCTTATACACATTCCGAGTTAAACAGAGTACTAAATGTTCAAGGTATAGTTTGATGATAACTACTATTATCATTTCCATCATTACTCCATGCTTATTTGCCTTTATTATACGAAATTACTGTATGAATATGGTTTTAAATGTACAAAGCATACGGTTAACTTATATGATTAATATTAAATTTTAAACCTCTGACGAGTTTGATAAGTTGCTTTGTTAACCTACTCGCATCTTATAGAATGCCTTGATTATTGATAACTTCATAGTAGATTTCTCCATAGTAGTAGTGTTTGTAATTGAAGTGTGGGTATCTGTCATTGTTGAAAATTTAATTAGGTAACTGTGTGACTAAACTTTGATAAATAGATGGTAATTTTTATTGATGCTCAAATCTGAATTTTTTTAAAATTATTTTGAATGTATATACTAGCTGTTTTTGCAACCTCAAGTGGTGTCCATTAAGGCTGTCCACTTTCTCCATTTTGTTTGACTGAATTATCGGGGATTGAGCTCCTTCCAGGAGGTCCACTTATCGACTTGGAATACGCAGATGATATAGTCCTGTTCGGTGAAGACGCTGATAAAATTCAGAGTCTTCTGGTAGCACTAGCAACAATGCCAGAATATTTGGAATGCGTTTCTCACCCTCTAAATGCAAGTCGTTCCTTCAGAACTGGTCTTTGTCAAAACCTGAACTAAGGATAGCGAGTGAAGTAGTCGAACGCGTCGACAACTCCACCTATCTTGGAAGTCTGACCAACCCTAATGGGATGGTGTCTGACGAAATCTCTACACGGATTGTAGAAGCTCGTTTGGCTTTCGCTAAATTACGTCACCTATGACGAAGGTGAGATATCCGTCTATCAATAAAAGGACGAGTACATTATGCGGCAGTTCATTTTGTGTTACTTTATGGCTGCGAAACATGGCCATTGAGAGTAGAAGATACTTGTAAGCTACTAGTATTCGACCACAGATGCCTTATAAATATTGCTGGCGTCTGCTGGAATCACCGGGTAAGTAATAGTGAGGTTGGACCCAGGGTATTAGGTAATGATGGTAAATCAGTTGATGAGGTTGTGAATCTTCATCGACTGAGATGGTTGGGCCACGTGTTGCGTATGCCTGAACACCGATTACCACGACGTGCAATGCTAACCGGTGTAGGGGATGGTTGGAAGAAAGTAAGGGCGGCCAAACCAAAACGTGGCATCAGTGCTTGGAGACACTAACTACTAGTCTGAGCCATGTTGGTAGATGCAGACTACTTGGTTGGGGTCCGCGTGACTATCGTAACCAATGGTTGGAGACTCTTGGTGACATGGCTCAGCATCGATCATAATGGCATCGGTGTATACAGTCTATGTCTTCCCTTAAACTAAGAGATTAAAATCACTTCATATCTTTCTACGAACTAATTCTTTCTTCCTGTACTATGTTTTTATATGCAATCTTTCTTTTATATATTAACACAACTGAATTGACTACTTTTATGAATCCGGTGTTCATCTTGTTGTGTTAATGAGGTATGGCATCTTGGACCGATGCATATATGTGCCTGGTCCTATGTTGTAACTGACTGGTTGACCCACCAGCACATTAATCGATTCAAATCAGTAATACTTCAGAGGAAATCTAAAGTATATGTTTACTATTTATGTTGATTCAACTAATGAAATTTGTTTAGCTACTGTAAACATCAAATGGTTTTCATCAGAGCTACCGACTGTCTCCATCTTTCAAATTTTATCATAGATATCCTCCTGGAAATAACATTTGCTTCATCTAAATTTTCAGGGACGAATCTCCTACAACGGGGTTTGCAGATGATATAATCCTATTTGATAAAGATACTAACAAAATACAGAATCCTTTACTCTGAGAAATAATGTTGACATCTTTGGGATGCACTTCTCTTCGTGTAAATGCGAAATGCTACTTCAGGATTAGCATCAACGCCTGAGATAATTATAAGGAGTAGATTAGTTCAGTGTCTTGGCTACTTCAGTTATTTTTGAAGTCTCATCAGCCTTGACGAAACCTCGGCCTGGGTTCAAAAGCTTAGTTAACCTTCATTATTTTGTCATTTGTAGAATAGGTATACTGCGCAACAGTCCTCTCTGTATTATTTCGTGGCTGTGGAACGTGGTGTATGAAGCAAAAGACGTAAGCAGGCTAGAGATTTTTGATCACAGGTGCCTTCTAAGCATTGGTCGCGTTTCGTGGAGTGTCCGAGTGAACAATCTTGATGTTAGGCATTGGGTAATAAGCAAAAGTGACCAAGTGGTTGATGAAGTTATCAATTTTCGTCGATTGAAATTATTAGGACCTGTGTTACGTTGAAATAATCATTGCTTATCTGGATATACGATGTTTACTGACGTAGAAGTGAGTTTAAAAGAAGCTTGGAGTGCCCAAACCAATACGTGATATCAGTCCATGAAGTCACTGACCGTTGTTCTGAGCTATGTTGATAGATATAGATTGCCTGGTTGGGGTTAAGCGCGATAAGTGTGACCGGTTGTTGCAGACGTCTGGAATCACAGTTCAGAATCGGTTACAATGACGCAGATGGCGCTTGAAGCGAACGGTATTGGGTTCGAGTCACTTATTGAGCATCATCTCTGAGATGCAGATACATCCAGCTGACAAGTCCCAAATAAAAACGCGCGTCCTGGATTCCACTGCTTCGCTTATAATGCTTATGAATTAAGGCAATACACACAGTATGCAAATATACCAGCAAGAGACTGATCAATTACAGTTCTAAACATCAATGGGAAGATTCAATTAAACACTACCATGTGAATTTAAAAAGGTTTATTTTGTGGATTTTTTTTAACACCATAAGAACTTGATTGTTTAACATAGTTACCCTTAATTGTCCTCGTTATTTCTTTCTTCTAGAGATTAATAAATCATTTTGGGTTTTAATGCTGAAAGAATTAGTTCATTTTACTATATCATCACCTTGCTTCTTTTTACCGGGCATACTGATATTCTTAGATTTATTACCTTTACCATCGCCGGTAGTTACTGTTCAAGGATCTTTCGATTTAAATGATGAATCTAAGGTGAGCATCAAAGTAATTACTCTTTTATCTCAATAAAAAGTGGCTAGTTATAATAGACAAAAAACTGCATAATTATGTGGTTGATTGTGATCCGTTTGTTTATGTGACATTGTGTCGCCAAGTAACAACTACTTACAAAGCTAGATAATTAGTACTGAAATTTTCCAGTAAATTGACCAGTCAGTCAGTGAGCCATAAAGTAAAACCTGTATATAAGTACATCGGTTCAAGTTGCCATACCCCATTAGCACAGAGAGATGAAGTTGTCAGACCAAATCCCAGAATAGTAGAGATAGTAACAGTATAAGTGGTAATTGACAAGATTAGGCATCGAATATACGACTCGAAAAGAAAATATAAATTAGTGAGACAGAAATACAACAAACGTTATCAGGAATTTGATGGAAGACAATTAATGGATGCATCTGCGTCGCTACAAACAATTTTGGACCACATCATTCACAGTCTCTAGTCGTTAGTCACAATAATCATGCGAACCCCAACCAGGTAATCTATTTATTTATTTATTTCAACACATAGATATTGGTACAAAGAGGCACCAAATACATATACGCCACACAAATCTCATTCGATATGTGTGAGGGCTGTGATACTGCTCGGGTGCCCAAACCGAAGCAGGTGGTTTTCTTAGGGGGCCACGCCCCGACCCTTTAACCCGATGGTCTGATCCACAAGACAGTGGAGCATCGTGAGGAGATGCAGTCCCATGGAAGCCGGTGACCAACAATTGGTTCATACGCCATCTGTTCCCTCAGGATACTGAAGCCCATTTGTACCATTGGTTTGGGATCCGGTTAAAGCGCCAGACATTCGCTTTTCGTCCTCTCATTTTCGTAAACAACACCCCCGCCACGAGAAGGCAGTGAGTAGGACTTCCCTGGCAGAGGCTATATACGCGTGGCCGTGTGAGAGCATTTCGAGAGGGAGAGCGGACTCTCCCCACTCTCGGCCGTACCAGGGCATTTGGGGCTTAATTTTCAGTAACTTCATGGACTGATGCCATGTTCTGGTTTGGTTTCCCCTATGCTTCTTCCAGCCCACTCTTGCACTAGAAAACATCACTCGTCAAGGTAGGCGGTTGTTGGGCATACGTAACACATGTCCCAACCACCTCAGTTGATGAAGATTTACTTCCTCATCAATCGATTCCCCATCTTTACCGAGTAATCATTAAATAGATATATTAATATTACTCTTTTGTGCGATCGTGCCAATGTAAAGTAAATAAGTGGATAAATAATAAAAGAAATCTATTATCTCATTGCAGAGGAATTACGTAAATTTTTCTCAATAATTTCATTCAATCAAGTTGTGTAATTGTATATATGGTTATTTAATAAATAAAAATATCCTATTAAAGAACAAAAAATGTATTATCTAACAAAGTGTCCGGAAATTTCAATTGACAAAAGGAATTGAATAATCAAGAAATTAAACATAATTAATATGATGAGACCTAATTTGTTCAATGAATAAATATTCTCTATTTTTATTCCGGTTAATAATAATATAAAGCAATCAGTCCCTTTTATAAATTTCGATAGAACAATGGGAAGACGGAGTTGATCTGAAAAATGTGATGTATTTGCGCTGTACATTTCGAACAATCTGGTCACACATATATTTGTCAGGGCATTTTATTTGAAAATTAATAAAGGTTAATTAAGTGAATAATCAAGTAAAAAAAAAACTAAATTCTTATTGCATCGTCTGTTTCAACTGGATGAACATATCTACAGTAATATTAAGGTCGAAAATGTGGATTGACTGTTTGACCTAAGGTTAGTTTCAATTACGAACTGACATCAGCTAAAGATTCATGGAAGTGGAAGAGGCGTGCAATTAATTTATCACCAGATTCTTTCCTAGTTTGTAGCGTAATGGTCGATCAAGTTTGTAATGAAGTAATAAATCATTGATATAAATGCGTATCAGGCTATATCATATATTGACTGAAGTATAAAATGTAGACCATTAACTCATAACTCACTTATTCAATGTTATAGTGCTCACCATGAATCTTGGACTCGATCCTATGTGTAGTTCTTCCCGATGAAAAGTTATTTAATAACAAAATGGGTGTTTAGGGCTATTTGGTTTCCAACGATTCCTTACTTTTGTCCAGTATTAGTCGTCTGTTGTTAAATACAGATCATCTGGTTGGGGTCCACGTGACACTCACGATCGGTGTTTGCAGACGTTAAATGATATCTCTCGGATGCGATCACAGTTGTGTAAAGGCATCCGTTCGTTTTCTTGCTTTTCGATCTCGGGTCCCGTTCTGTCTTTTTAAAACATATTTTCAATGGTTAGTATTTTTCATTCTCATCGCCAGTAGATTGTGTTCAGCTCGTTTGTCATTCATTTAGTCAGTTTCATCGCGTCTTGTTAATTTGGTATAGCAACCTGGGTTAATACATATTTGTAACAAGCTCTAATTTCATTTTTATTGATTAACTAATCAGTTTTTGTCGATTTATGATCACAACTAACTTAAAGCATTTGTGCTGCTAAGCAGCACTTATGTTATAACTCCAGATACATGTATATGGGAATCAATATCCGAATTCATTGATCATATTATTGTTTTCTTGTTTATTTTATATTTTTTTCAGTAGATTCTTGTGGGTTATTATACAAATTCACTTTTTTAAATGACTTATTGTGAATAGTATCTAAAGTAGTTTTTAATTTACATTAAAGAGTTGTTTCTTCTTTTTCTGTCTCTTTCCCCACTCTTTATTTTCTCTTCATTCGTTTAGATAAATAGTTCTCGAGATATATGGGCTGCACATCTTCTGGCTTTATCTTCCGAATTAATTGGAATGATACAGTTATTAAGTGCAACTATTTCATCACCCAACAATCTTCTATTCTGTAATCTATTCAAATTTGTTGAACGTTTAGCTGATATTTGTCGTTTACCGTTCGCTAGTTTATTGGCTAATGCATGTTTAGATAGTATCGGTGATGTAAGTATTTTCTTGGTGTTATTATTATTATTTTTATTTCTTAAATTTATGTTTAATCTATTTTTAATGTTGAGTTTTTTTTGATATTCTCTTATGTGCTTTTCTAATCATTTGATTAGGTTATAGATTGTGTTATACTGTTGTATAAGATTAAGCGTTAGTCCAATATCTTGCTGGTAAAAGTTTTGTATAGAAATAAACAAATGGGAATTAAAAAAGTGACTTAATTTTTCGGGCGAAATTCAAAAATGATCGACTTCTGCCTTAATGTAGTTCTAAGAACGGCTAAAAATTCTATAACTATATAATAATATTTTATCACACTTTTTCTGGGTTAAATTTCTTATTATTAATATTATGATATCCAGTGGATAGAGTGATGGATTGTGATGTTTGCTGAAGTTGTGTATTTTCAACTACTGAGTTAGCGTTTCCCATTTCACTCTCTCTATCTACTTTGATTTGGAATGCAGTTGAATTTATACTACATCTCCAGTTATCACTTTGAGATTCTACAGACTAGACTACAGCTATCAAAACGTAAATACATATAAATTTCGTTTTCAACGAGTGTATTGATCAACTCCAATACCAGTTACTGTTGGTTATATAACTAACTACACTATCTACTCGTTGAATTATTCTCGTTTCAGAAAGAAACTAACAAATGATTACATTGTTCAGGATAACATTGGTCAATTGGTTGGTGGGAATCATTTCATGATCCAAGTATCATTTTGATGTCATTTCACTCGCTGAGCTGAATGTTTTGATTTTGACTACCCTGCCAGTGGCTATTGAGATATTAAGGAGCACGATTAAACCTTACAGCTCAGAAAACGGAAATTCACCAAAATCATCCACCCGTGATATAAATATTTTCGACTATCTCAAAAAAACACGAATTGGTTTGCCAACTAAAGATTACCTTAATCTATTGAATCCATCTGATGGTCACAGTATATGCTACTTTAATTATTTCACCTTCTTCCTAAGATTGACTCACTTTTGTCCATTATCATTTACTTTTTCTGAAAAAGAATTACATCCATTCACCTTGCAATATTTATCTATCTATTTATCTTTAAGATTAGAAACCAAATATTAAATGAAACTGAAAAACAAGAAAAACAATCAACGGAAAGTACATTAAATGATGGAGATAATATCGAGAATTTATGGTATGATCTTTTGTTTTCCCTTGGGTTTTAGTCGACACTTAAGACTGTTACTTATAACTTAGCATTTTCATGACATGAACTACTCTTAGCATATATATATATATATATATATATATATATATATATATATATATATTCTGTAATGCACTATGTCGTTATTCTCTTATTTAGTCCCTCGAATTTTTTTCTAAACTTCAGGTTGATGACCAATTGGGTTAGATTCACTCTTTTTAAACTGTAATCAAAGTAGTAGAATAATGATTTAGAACTACCGGTTGATCTTCAACCTCAATTACAAGACATCTCGAGGTCAAGCAAAATTCACAAGGTCTTTTACGACAGTTTGTTCCTGACCTGTGTTGTCAAAGTTTAACTTAATTCCGTTAGTTATTTCCGGGTTATTTTCTTTATTTCATCTCAATCTTCCATTTTATTGTGCTGATGTGAAGCCTGTGAAAACTTTTAATCGTTACTTACTTTTCAATTCTAGATGACATCTAATCTTTCACGATTATGTATTACTCTAAGTTGCTACGCTTCGTTCCATTATAACAAGAGATGCAATCAGCTATTCGAGGAGCTTAAGAAAGTGAATTAATCATATAAATTACAATGGAAAGCTAAATATTAGAAACGTAGCTTAGAAGGAATGAAATAAAAGTAATAATATGCAATGTGAAATGGAATTGAACTAATTATATCATGAAAGAGTTACTATGAATGCAACTGTACCACCACTATGGTGAATTTTGATCTGTGTCACTTAATGTCTTTAATGTGTCAACTTGGAATTTTGCACCAATAAACACAATTTAAATTAAAAGTTGATTGATTCATAGGTTGCCACTATATCTTTGTTTCATTGTCCTTATCTTTAAGCCTACATCTAAGCCATTTGTACGAGGTCCTATGTTTCTGTTTCCCTGATATTCGTCATTATTTTACTATATTAACTAATTAAACTGTTTGTTTTCGGTATTCAGTTCAAAATCAGTTGAGAGTTTATCTTCATCATCTTCAATGAATAAAAATAATGATTCAGCTGGCGAATTAAATGCTCCTAGTACAAAATTATTATTAAATCCACAACCTATACTTGATCCACGATTAACATCACAACAGGATTTAGGAATTAGTTCTTGGCAAGCTAATTCTATGACCGATTCATCTGTTACAATAAACTCACAATTCAATAATAATACAAAGAACATGACTGCTACTACTAACAATAATTATAGCAGTAATAATGCAAATTTAGTAAAATTTTCAATCAAACAAATCGAATCTACTGAATTGAATGCTGCATTATCTATGCTATTCATTCTGCTTAAAATACCATTTTATCGATATGCCGTATTAGATGCATTACGTCATCAATCGTAAGTTGTTTCTGTTGTTTTGTTATTTCTCATAACTGGGCTTTAATTGTTGTGTTATTTTTATCGTCATCATTAGTACTAACGTTTGTTGTTAAAAAATACTGTGGTTATCCTGCAGTTTTTATTCGTAATATTTTACTAGCAAAGTAATTCAGTAGTATATAATACATTTACAAATTTAAAATGAGCAGTTCTTTACGACCTTTTTCTCCTCATTGAACTGATATTCTAAGTAGTTAAATATCTTTCAATAAATTACTTTTCGTTACTGTGTGATCTGTTGACATTTTCTGACAATACTGTACTTAAATTTGGAAATGGCCTACATTTTAAAGTAAAATAGTACAAAATAATCAACTTACATTTTATACATTGTTTTCAAGCAATATGAAATCAATATACGTATACTCATTTATAAACCCATTCAGTTTTTTGTTGTTGCTTCAATTTGGGCGCCTGGCAGTATCCCATCCTTCACACAAATCATTTGATTTATGTAGCGCATATATATTTGCGGTAATTTGCAAAATATCCAGTCAAACAGTAAATCTAAATAATTAGATAATTCTTCATCAAAAAAGAATTACCATTTTTAATTTTCTTTAACTAAAACACTTTTCGTTTCGATGGTTGAGCGAGGAAAATAATGATTGGTTGTTTACTTATTCAAACTAGTAGATAATCTGACAGGTATTCTATGAGTTATATATTTTCCTACCCTTATCATTATTGTGATTGTTGTCGGCTTTTGGTTTGGAAATATACATACGTTCCAGTCAGGCTAGTCACGTGTTCTTAATCGGAGTTATGTTGAAGTTCTGTAGAATAGACACTGGAACGATATCTAGTATAGATATTCGTCTAAAGCAAATTAACGTCTCATTCGTGTAAGGGAAAATTGAGCGTTATAACAATTTTTGTGCAGCTTTCCTACATTATCAAAATCGATACATGTAGTTTTGTAATTTAAGATAAGACGATATCAGAGTGCTTTTAATCCTAATAAAATGCTATGTGTCTGTGTATGTGCGCCCACGTTAGTTTGTTTTGGTTCGAATTTTAGTTTTGTTTTTGTGTATCGGGATAAATGGTACTAAGCTATGGCGAAATTAGCACCCAAATGGCCGGGTATGCCGAGGATAAGTAGAGTCAACTCTCCCTATCGAAATACTCTCAAATAGCCAGGCTCATGCATTCACTGCCAGGGTGGTTCTACTCACTGCCTTTTCGCGACGGTGATGTTGTTTACGAAGTTGATAGAGCAAAAAGCGAATGTTCTTCGATTTAACCGAGTTGGTGGACTCGGAGGACGCACCTAGGCGAGTTGGAAAACCCTGATTCGAAACCAATTCTAAACCAATCCTGAGGGGACAAATTGTGTATGAACCAATTGTTGGTCACTGGCTACCATGAAACTTCATCTCCTGATATTGCTCCACTGCCTTGTAGATGAGACCTCTAGATCAAAGGCTCCGGGTGTGGCCCCCTAAGAAAACCAACTGCTTCGGTTTGGGCACCCGGATAGTAGTACCCCAGCCCTTACACAGATCAAACGATTTATGTAGTGCATATCTATTTGGTGCTTCCTTGTACCAATGTTTATGTGCTTAAATAAAATAATGGAATTAGAACGTATGACTGCATCAGAATTCTTGTTTATCATTTTCAATATTGGAATTAGGACTTTAGGTGAATTTTTGGTAAGATTTTTATTTATGTTTCGCTCTGAGAACATTTTTGCTACACAATTACAATACCCATCACTTCATTTTAGATACTAAGCTTTGGATTTCCTTTTTTATTGCCTAGTGGGATCTACTGTTGTTATTTTGTTTAAAAATATCGTTTGGTGAAATTATATTTAGCAATAATTCTCACAGTAATGTTAGACATTCCCGTTGTTTTAGGGTTACTGTATGTTTGTTATATTTTTTCCAACTTCATTAGGGTTAATCATCAATCTGAGAATTCCGAGAATGCTGCCTCCAGTCCAGAACCTTCATCATCTGTAAATCTTCGTCGGCAGAATTTTCTAAATGTTGTCGACTCAGTTTTATCGGACTATTCTGATAAGAATTCATGCATCTCTGTTCAAATTAAACTTCTTGTACGTTTAATTCATTACATATTTTGAATTAATAATATTTTGATTAATTTGATCATGTACTTGTTCGATCCTGGAACTATTAGTTAAATGATGATGAATTACATTTCAATTAGTTGATTTTCACTTTCTTATGCAAGCATTTAATTGGACAGTTATCATACAAAATAGTGATTTTCACCTGTGATATAAACGAATGACTACATATCGTCTTAAGTTGTTCATTGTGATGTTTCGTGAAACTCAGGGAATATTACACGATGTCATAGCAAATATAATGCTCATGTAATTAATCTAAACGAATGACCTTTCCAAGTTTCTAAATCGGCATAAAAAAACACTTTTAAAATATCCATTGTATTCTAGTTGATCAGTTAGGAATCTCACGCTTATACTGCATTTTAGACGACCATTTTTAATGTAGTATATTAATATTTGTCAGTTATTCATGAGGGCGGGTGTGGTACTAAAGTACACATCAGTTCCTCTCATGTTTTGGATTGGAATTGGGTAATGTAATTTCGAATCGCAAGCGTTTGAGAGATCCTTGTGATACGGGACGTGATCTATGCGTACTGGACAATACGAACGACTAATACACAACACTTTAACAGTAATCCCTCGCACTATGGATAAGGGTGATAGAAAGTGTATTTGTCAGGAACCGAGATGTAGAATTAAATTACATTTAAGTCAATTTAGTTATGTATGGCTTATTAATTAACTACTAATTACAAAAATTATCCAACTGAGCAATCGTCGCTTGAACTTTAGGCCACAGTGCACTAATTAACGCAATCAAGATGGATCGGAAATAATATAAACTAACTCTACACTAAATAAGTCGTGTCAATTAAAAACACACTGCAAGTCATTGAATAAACTTCAACTGAAATCACTGTGTGAGTTTTAAAACTAATTTTTACTTAAATTTAGTACTTGGTTATTCAGTGAATAGTTTAGTTATGAAGATTTCATTATCATTCTAGACAACATCATCAGCATACACGTTATTGTAATGTAACAATTTTATTCTCACATTACTTCCATTATTTAGTTTGTATTTTAAACATTAGTATAATGTTTGTTTTTACTTCCGTTGTATAATATTGACTCAATAATTTATTTCCTATGAGGTTTGTTATTTTTTTACACCAATATTCATATGATAGTTTACATAGTAAGTTTAATGAGTAATTCTAAATTTAACGCTGAATAATTGGTCACTGTTTACACAGAAGTTGTATACTTGTTCTTGGTCTCGAACTCAGTGTTGATATCCCCTGTATTATATTCTTAACGGTATACTTCAAGAGATTATGTTGGTTGTTTAAAAAGAATCTATTTACGTAACATGTGTTTCTCTATGCTTATCAATAAGTAACTCTCGTTTATGTTGCTTGTAGATCATTATAACCGGGAAATAACGACACACTGCTTTTAAATGTTTAAGGTTGAATTTCATCGATTGAATTTTAGGTATCACTCAACTGATAAACTCTTATACGCCTGTTGATGTTATCCATTTATCGTTGATTCATATGCGAAATTCACTTTTGTTTGTGATAGATTGTAAAATGTTTCTTATAAAAATCTCTTCAACGAATATTTCTTGATATCATCAATTTTTATTAATTATTTTAGCAATGCCTTAGTCTTCTTGTTGATGTGAAGTTATCAACAACTAATACAAAGTACACTAATAACACTGATGTCATATGTTCAGATGAAGATTCTACTAGTGATGAAGATGAAGCACAATTTCTGGCAGATAATTTACCAGATTTAAATTTACTCAAAGAATTAGTCCTTATACTTATCAAGCATATTAATCATCCTGATAGAGATATGACTACTTTACCATCTGCACTAGATCCCTTGATCATAATCACTGAACATGATCCAGGTTTTGTTATAGTTAAAGAGTAAGATAATTTTAATTTAAAATAAAAATAAATTCTCTCATTATATTTTTATAAATGATAATTATTTTTCGCTTTTTTGTTTTGTTTAGTATTAAATATTAAGCTGCATTATTCACCACCGGTGTTGAGTATTTTCAAAAACATACATTCTTCATACCTATTTCAATGCCTACTTTTATCATGTCCAATATTTTGTGAGCTAAAAATGTAAACTATACTTACAGTTTTTTTGGTGATCATTTTCTCAGAAAATAGCTTACATATTATTTATTGTTTGACTAGTACATTGTACCGATCTATCTGACTCCATAAATGAAATAGGGATCCTGATTAACTTCATGTATTTACTAACCGTTATATAACGAATACGATAACAGAAATGATATAAAACATAAGTAGTGTTGAGAATTCATGTATTTCAAACATTTTTATGAGGAAACGAACCATGCAATCTAAATAGATAGAAAGACTAGATGTGACCCAGTTTATGTGGTCGGATAAACAATAGTTAAACCAATCCAATTCTCATGTAAACATAGATATGTGGTAAACATTTATGAAATAATCTAAGAGTAAATGCTAATAATTAACTATACAGAAAGTAATTTGAATATGTTTAATACTATTTAATAAGGATATAGACAAAGATGTACAAGTCAATGAATGACATTCGGATAATTTATCTGATTTTTCTCGTTTAAAATCTGTTCAAGAAGAATAACTTTGTTTAGCAGTATAGTATAAGTACCACTACAAGAACCACTCAGTTATTGTGTGCACTTAGCGATCGCAAAACTCTGTTACATGAACATTGATTTGTTAATATATCTAGGTTTCGTTTAAAACAATCAATGGAATATAATTTTTTCTGCATATACAGATGATTGTATATCTGATTTCATAACTCAATCTCTATTTCCTATCATCATGTATCATTCAGTATATACTTAAGAAATTCATGTTTCTTATGCTATGTAACTTATCCTAGAATTTCACAGTTTATATTATCCAAGTATATAATGAAATTTAGCAACCGATTAAGCTTTTTAACATAGGAATAATGATGCATATTAATCAGTTGGCTAAAGTAAGTTAGATTGGGTGGTATCAGCTCAAACCATTAAACTCCAGTTTGGAATTTTACTATACCAATTATCACCATACTTTCCTCTCTCACAGACAAAAGTGCAACTCAAAACGGATAATATGATGGTCACCCACTTATTGAATTGCATGTTGAAACAGTTAAACAAGGAAGTAGCATTTTATCCAATCGTTGGTTAATGCAGAAATTATTT
This sequence comes from Schistosoma margrebowiei, assembly GCA_944470205.2. Lineage (NCBI taxonomy): Eukaryota > Metazoa > Platyhelminthes > Trematoda > Strigeidida > Schistosomatidae > Schistosoma > Schistosoma margrebowiei. The sequence continues at coordinate 49,782,043 of OX104024.1, forward strand.
GTATACGACAGTCTAATTCTATTTACATTATAATTATATTATGTTTTTTATTTATTATATAATAATTCATTTTTATAGATCACTGGATAGCTCTTCTGCATTTAATAATGGTCAGCATTTATTTGCTAATTTGGTTCAACGTGTTAACGATAGTTTTAGCGCAGATAATCCAGATTGTCAGGCTACATTGACTGGTTGTTTACGATTGATTCAATCATTATTAACAGATCATAGTACACTACCGCTAACTTTTATGTCCAAATGCATAAATTGGAATGAATGTGAAGAATTCGATAGTGCATCACTAGCTGTTCAAATAGATGACAAAAATGTAAATAGAACAAGTAATTTATTCACCAGACAACTTCATATTTCTGGTGAACGTGTTCGTGAGTTATTGGGTTGGTCTGGAAGTGGAGATCAGGGCAAGCCTGTTCGAGATCTTCATGCATTATTAGAGGTTAGTATCATACCTGCTTATTATGAAGCTTTCAACCTTTGCTCTAATTTTTTATAACTTTTCTACACAACTCATCAGTACATCAACAAACTACTTCATCTCTCATTGACTTCGATGGTTCTCTTTTATTTGTTTATTGCACTATCAGCCTCTTCTACCTACACGATTTTTCATGTGTCTTTTGAATTACTTACTATGTAGTGATTTTAGTTTTTTTTAGTACTTTCGGTACCAATTTTCACATTTTCAGCATTTCCCCTGCTGACTTCTCGTTTCTGTTTAGGTATTTTCATGTATTGGTTTAACCTTTAATAATATAATAGTTCGATAAATCGAGATTGATGAAGTCCTCACAACTATTTTATTCTAATTCATGACTTCAACACTGCTCATTCACAACCTCTTCAGGATCCTAACATTCTGGAATTTTGAGATTCACTAATGGACTGTCTTTGAGAACGACTCCTGACGTTCTAGTGGGGAATCGTGACCAGCTAAGTCCTACCACGTCGGAATCGAAACATGTATTATTAATGGTGCTGACCGATTGTCACACCATAACAGGAATTGAATAAAATGTTACGCTGATAAAGGTGACTAAAACTACGCAACTGGATTCTAGTGAAATTTGTTTAACTATTTATTACAGATAACATACATTTTAACTAAACTGATTGAGCAATTGATTTTAACATTTCTAGTAGTAGGGCACTGGCGTTAATCCTGAGTTTTCTACCATAGTTTAAAACGGTTAGGTTGTGGTAGTAAAAATATAATTAAAACTCATGCAAATGAATCATAGTCCAATATTTGAAACCGTTTACAATGGTGATGGGTGATATAATTATTACGAGCCAGCAGTTGGTCAACGTTGAAAGAAAGACATATCGAGTTATACTAAATATAACAGATTATCTTATTTTGTAAAGTTCATCCTACTTTTGCTACCGCTTACTAACTGTTTTTTATTGTGTGTGTGTAAATAAACTTTTGTTCTCGTCTATATTTAGTTCTCTATCGAACGATCGGATTTGAATGACTGTGTATGATAGACCAAGTATCGTATGCAACTCACTTTCTTCCCTATAGCACATAAAGTATCATTTATATCCATTTCGTTATTTTTCTTTGAAATGTTTTTTCTCAGATGTTAGCTGACGATGAACCATCACTGGAATATTTAAGAAGTGGCATGAAAAATCTTTTATCCTTATTATCTCATGAATATGATATACCTGAATTAAAAGAGCTAACCACTTCTACTACAAGGTTGGTAACGACAACTAGAATAAATGAAGATTCTTTGTCGGATGAATTAAATATGTACAAATTAAGATCAAAATTACCAAATGCTCGATCATTGAGTGTATTAATACGAGATTATCAGAAAAAATTTGTCAAACTAAATTTAAATGGTAAAAATTTGAAAAAGACACAGAATCAATCAATTAAATGTTTGTTTGAAAATTTTTCAGCTGCATATGATAAGATTTCGGAAGATGTCGATATGGAATTACCTTTAAGTGGGTCGAAATATATTGGTCATCAGGTAAATGATAGTTTTTTTTCTCTTATTATTATGGTATGTTATCTTTATAGTTATTAGTCACTTTGGATGTTTAAATGAAATAGTAACTATTATATATCATGTTACTTACAATTTGTTTATCTAATTTTCAGTTATTTGTACATATTCAATGTTGGTAAATTGTTTATATACTCTACGGATAAAATTCTGTTAAAATAATAGATTAGTTTAATGTTTTCGTTAAAAGCTTGACATAGCTTGAAATTAATTTTTATCGTGAATCGAAATTATCTTTAAAACTATTGGGTGAGAAGCGCGAGACATTATACGATTGTTTCTTCTTAATTTGATTCACTCAAGGTTGAACACAAGACCTTCATCTGTTATAAGATAGATTTTCAAATTGATTTTACATTCACTGCTTTAGAAACTTCGGTTTATGAAGTTTTCTTTTCATGAACGTTTATATTAATAAATCTAGACCATTGAATCTACCAATAATTACTCTACACAATGAAATGCGACAGCGTTATGTAAACTAGTATTTGTTTTTTTAACTAGGGTCATGACAAAGAAAGCAACCTCACAAACTGTTATTGTACTCATAAATCTGATTTAATGACGCGTATCGAAGACGCTTCTGGAATGTAAAGGTGATATTTACATGAATGTTTCACTAAATTAGGTTGAGTTCAATACTGCCTGATCATGGCCAAAAGTATGATATAGAATAAAATGATTGCGTACTTCTCTGGTTAACTGAAAAATTTTCATGAATGTCACTCCGCTTAATTTGCCTCGTAAAAATCTCGAGTTCGGTATCTCGTTTTATGGACAATCGTTAGTATTGTAAACATGTCCGTTCAAAGAAAATCTACATGGAACGGACAAACGATGAATTTTCGTAGTTCTGTCCGTGTGAACTGTAAAGTCCATCCTCCTTCACATAATACATTGTAAAAACACCATCATAGGAAGACAATTCAGAGGTATAAAATCTTTCATTCCATAATATATAGTTGATTACATTCATGCAATATCGGACTCATCATTTAAGATCATTTATAAAATTAAACTTAACTTCCTGAAAGGCGTACTCACTCATCTTTGTATTAGCGATACGCACCATTAAGCCGGATCTATGAGTAAAAAGGTAGTTCGTCTGACAGTTTTCCATTCAATAACCATAGCTTTTATTTTAGATTTCTGTGTATTCCATTACTTTCTGCTTCTATCATATCTTGTTTAGCTATCTGTTGATACCTTCATTTTCTCTTTTACAATATAAGAGGGACTTACTTTATGTACTTTTAAATTTAGTTGAAAATTTTCACGTATCTGAAAATCAATAATTCCATTAATTTCTCGTCTTTATCCACTTTATTGCAGATTCCAGTATCTATTTATCAAAATGATTTAGTACATTGTGATCTAAATGATATTGCAACAAATGGTTGTAATAAAATGCGAATTCGTGATGAATTAGCCAAATATGGACATTTAAATGATGCAAGCGAAGTAGCCATTAGACATCAGAAACGTAGACGTGGTCAGTCTTCAATTATACAAACTGGGACAACTTTTAAAAAATTCGGTAAGTGATATTTTCAAAATCTGAAAACATGTTTTCGTTTAAGCTGTTGTGTAAGATGAATTATAGTATGTTACAATCTTGAAAATAATATTCTCATTTCTACTTATTTGCAATTTGCTTTTCTATTATAGTCTTATGACGTATTTGCGTTCTCTTATAAAATAGAACTTATAGCAATGCTGCGAAAAATCAAGCTGAACTACAACAGTGATCGGTATACTTTCGTTCCTATTCGTATTTGAGGAAATGAAGGACGATTATATTAAGATGTATACATCAAACATGAAATAGGAATTTATCACAATACATATTCCATGCTAAATATTCTTTACTGTAACCAAAAATTATGGTATTAAATAAAATGACTTATCATTGTTCTTTATTATTTCAGTTGCACCAATGCGTGGTCGAGGTTTTATCTTGCGCAATGCAACTCCATCAAATCCTTCATCGAGTAATACCGCTCCTGTCGCTTTGGGATCTACTATTGGACAGCTCAATTCTAATCTAACAGGCATTCGTGGTGATCCGTTCCGTTCCAGACCACTGAATACAAGTCGTCCTCCTAGTCTACACGTTGATGATTTTACGAAATTAGAAAAGGAAGAAGGAATTATTGAAGTATGTGTTTCTTTTTGGAATATAGTCTCTGTTTATAATTGTTTTTACTTGTTAGTCAAAGTTAGTTTCGTTCATCTATTTCTTATCGTTTTTAAGCTGAACTCTTGAAGTTAACTTTAAAATGTAGCATGCGTTGTTTAGATTTTTTTATATCTTACCTATAACGCACTTGAAGTTTAAGTAGTTCTGGTGATTACATTATATCCTAGAGTATTCGATTGATAAAATAGCTATTTTAGAGATGTATTTTAAGTGTTTTGTAACAGTTTAAATCCTGTATTGATGGAGTAATTCAATTCTTTTAAAACTTTACAACATAAAATGAAATAGAGATACAATGAAATGGGTAAAGTCTAATTCTTAAAATTTATTCGAGAAAGCATTTTACCTCCGTATTCAATTTACACAAGAAGATAATTTGAAAACTTGTATATTTCGCATGTAAAAACTTTTATATCATCACAATATTCTAACAATCTTAAACTTATGTTAAAGTCTCAGGCATATTAAATATATTTTAGATCAGATCTTTTTCATACTTAATTTTGTATATCTAGATACTGGTTTTTGTATGTTTACTGTCGAATTTTTCTTTAAGATACAATCCCAGTACTAAAAAAGCAACATGAATAAAAAGTAAAGCAATTTGTTTACTACTTGTTTGAATTTTATAGTTTTATCATGTATTAGATTTTTTGTTGTTCGTATGGTTGAAAAACCAGTTCGTAATAATAATAATAATAATAATAATAATAATAATAATAATAATAATAATAATAATAATTTTGGATTAGAAAACATTGGATAGTTGACATTTCGAATTATACATTGTCAATCAGTCAGCTACAACGTAGGACCAGGCACATATATGCATCGGTCCAAGTTGCCATACCACATTACCAAAACAATATAGACACCGGATTCATAAAAGTAGTCAGTTCATTTGTGGTAATATATAAAAGAAAGATTGCAATAATGCTATAGTACAGGAAGAAAGAGTTAGTTTGTAGAAAGAAAGATATGAAGCGATTTTAATCTCTTAGTTTAATGGAAGACATAGACTGTATACACTGACGCCATTGTGATCGATTCTGAGCCATCATCAAGAGTCTCTAACCATTGGTTACGATAGTCACGCGGACCCCAACCAAGTAGTCTACACCTACCAACATGACTCAGACTAGAAGTTAGTGACTGTTTTGTTGTTCGTTGTTTACTTCACAACTTTTTCTTATCGTATACGAATGCTATTTTAATTTATCATCTACAATCATCTATGTCTAAAAATTTTATTTTAGGAAACAACTCATGCCAGACAATATCGTGATAATAGAACAATGAGAGGTAAGGGTATTTTTGTGCTAAGACATTAATTCAAGGTATTTACATTAAATTCGTATTTCTTTTTGCGGCTGTTTCTATTTTCATAAAGATTCCAAAATAATGCAAATCGGGTTCATATAATTTTTTATCACATAATTAGATCATCTTTTTTTCCAGGTTTTATTAATATGTGTATGTAGCACTTTCTTTCTTTATTTCATTCATATCACGATACATTGTATAGCTCAGTTTTTTTGTTTTATTCAGGTCGTGGAGCGAGATTTGGTACTGTACGTGGTGCTTTCTCCAATCATAATGCTGTAAATCTATCCAGTATGCCGAATGTACCATTTGGTATGAAAATTCCGACTATTAATCCATTGCATACTACATCACTTTTACCCAATTGGTCTGTTGGTGCTAGATCCATGTAAGTGGGTTTTTTAATGAATAATTTGAACTTTTGCATACGATTTTATTGTTCTTTTTAGCATAGAAGTAGTGCAGCTTCATTAATTTGACTTCAATGTACTTTTCGTAGTTATCCTCTATTGCCCAATGCATTCCTATGTAGTATTTTCGGTTGGTTAGTGAATTTTAATTCACTATTTGAACGATCGTCATCTAGCACCATTAGTGATATCTTTCTCACTCTCTAACCTTGTTAACCTCAACTAGTCACGACTTCTCATCATCATTTTCGATTTTCATTTCCAGTTTATTGAAACTGTTTCATCTTCTACCATATAGTTTATTTCTGAATAGTTGAGTGTGTAAAATAGAAATTTCACTTCAGCCATTACATTAACGTTTTTCTTGGTGTATTTTAGTCCATTACTACCATTCAATTTGGAGCCACGAGCTAACCAAGAACGAAGAGAACGACATGGGAGATAAAGAGGAATTCTAATCCTTCATCAGTTCAAAAAAACACCATTTTATTTTTAAATGTATATAACACTATTTACTTACATAGTAAATGTTGCTTTTCAAATGTATCTTTGTTCATTACTTCTTCATATGCACAGAAATTACCATTTGCTTTTGTAAAGTTTTGAAGAAATGTAATTCAAAAATGACCTTTTATAATATTTGTTATTCTTAAAGCTTTTTAAAAAATCTTTTCTACCACCGATCTCGTATTCTACGTCTATGATTATCAAACGTACCTTACCTATTGCCATAGTTCAATCTCGTAGTTATCGAAAATAATTCGGAACTTCTAAACTCACTGTTTGAATAAAAAGATGATGTAGCTTGATTGCTCCTTTACGTTGTAGCCTGTATATAATGCTTAGTAATACAGAGTATTTTAATTAAAAGTTAAAGACACAAACGAATGATTCAAAGAAATCGTCAGTTACTACTTGTACGTGTAAACAATATAGGTTTCTTAGTGTGTATGTGCTTCTGCCAAGAAAGAGAAATGACTACTACTGCCTTCCTACTGGTCCCGCCAAATACTCTTAAAATATCGAAAGCTCTCGTGCTATGAATTAGAGAAACATATCCATCGAGGGTAGGGATCAAGGATATTCTTGGAAAAAAGCTTAGAGGGGCCCTGAAAACATCAGGAAACATTCTGTCAAATCAAAATGGAATGGGAGTTTCTCAGAAACATCTAGGAAGTAATTAACTGCGTGTCAAATTTCTGAATAGATGACCATTTACCATGCTACTATGTTTAGTAAGGTTCCAGAAGCCCGAGGCCATCGGAAATGCACGAGATAATCTAGATCTTCTGTACATAGATGAATCTTGGTGTAAGACGTAATCTCCACAATTCGAGTCTTTTCCCTCGTGTTCATATCGGCGTTTCACTTTGGCCTGGGGTCATGGAAGAACTTAGAAAACCAATTCAAGTGTTCACTTAGGAGACTTATCAATACGCAAGTAAATAATATTGTTTCCTATGAGAACCACATCAGACTTTAATATTTCCATTATTCTGTTTAAAACTGCTCACCCCGAGGTTCAAAACAGGGTCACATAGTGATATTGTTAACTATAGACCCACTAACTTGACATCCGTGCTATCGAGAACCATGAGAAATAACATCCACAAACAGCTTTCCTCTAGTCTGATTACCCTATCCCAACACGGGTTTATGATTAAACACTCATGCTCCACATTACGTGGAATTTTCTGTTCAAATTACCCAGAGAAGAGATGTTGATCAGTTAGTGGTAATTCCATACTTCGATTTTGGTAAGGCCTTCGACAGTCACGCCAAATTTTTTTTCTAAAACTTCATTTGGCACACGGAATCCTTTTATCTTGGCTGAAATCTTTTTTAGTAGAACTCAGTCAAATTGTCGCCCTTGAGTCTTGCTACTCTAAACCTGTGAATGTAACCAGTGGGGTTATACGAGGAAGTGTCACTGGCCCATTACTCTTTCTTCTTTTCATCAATGACGTGTGTTTCTTCCTTCGATACGGTGAACCTTTCCTTTTTGCTAATGACCTAAAAGTGGTTTATTCATTCTCTCCTCCCACCAAAGAAAGCTGTTTTAGCGGTAATCCAAAAAGAAATAAACAAGTACGAATGGACTGTTTCGTTGAATCTGCCACTGAATATTGACAAATGTGGATTTATTTATATTGGCAGCAGCTCTAACCTTAATCTGATCCTACACAAACACATAGTGAAACGTTCCCACACTTCTTGACTTAGGTTTGAGATATAGAAACAGTCAAAACTTTTTCGAGCTTATAACAAGTATCCAAAGCAAGAAATCTCATTGGATTAATATAAGTAAACCTGTATAACATCGAATCGAGGTTATTACTATGTAAAAAAAAGTGTATCATACCCATCCTTCAATATGCTATTCTAGTTTACAGTAATTGCAGGCATAATGATTTGAATGAAAACTGGAGGTGCTCAAAGAATATTCTCTAAAGCCGTTTTAGGATATTCGGACAAGTATTACCACCAAAGACGTCAACAACTCAAGATAGAACCTCTCTGGATCAGGCGCACTAAATCATACTTTGTCTTTATCTACCGGCTTATAAACGTTATTTTTTACTCTTCGGCATGCACCCCTTCATACTCTATGATATCATCCCACAACCTACGCAATAAAAAAGTATCCTAGCGATTCCAGGAACATACACAAACTTACGCCAAAATGTATTTCGTTATTCGCTACTCAACCATGTGGAACAGACTCTCAGTAAACCTTCGTTTCAGTGAAACTATAACTCGGTTCAGACGTCTCCTTAATGGCTTTTCTGAAAGTAGTTTATGTCACCCACTAAATATCAATGTGATTACCGATTATTAATACAAACAAGGTCCGCCATCTGTCAAAGTGACTGTAAAGCAAATTAGTAGTAAACATAAAACATCTATGCTCTATATTTTGTTATACGTCATGACACCTGAAGTTGCCAGCCATTTCACTCTACTCGAGACCTTATCAAAAACAGCACTTTAGAAGTGCAGGTTTCACTGCTGCATACGAAGTAAGAAATGCATTTTTATAATTCAGGCGCATCAACTGAAAGGTTTTTGTCCTGCATTGCATCGCGACGCAAGTGTATTGTCATCACATGAGATAAAAAACACAAAAGCGCCATAAAAGCAAACAAGAACATGTACGTACTAGTTATAGGCGAATAGCAACTAGATGTCTTTGTAAATTGTGTTCATTAAATTTCAGAACACACAAGGTAACTTTAATTCCCAATAGTTCAACAGGCGTTATAAAAAGGCATTACCAGTGGAAAATTTTTCAACTTCGTTTTCAATAAACACGTTTTTAAACATGCGCTTATTTTCTAACTTGCATGAAAAACCTTTTGAGTGAGTGTTCAGAGAGCCTGTTTGATTTTAAATACACTTGCAAGTAGGTACACGTGCCTCATTAATAGCACATAACCACATGTTCTTTCTTTTGTTGATCTTTTCAAATTACAATTAAACTTGGCAATCAAAATTAAAGTAAATGACGATCGATGCTCTAGCATCCGTCGACTGCTCATAATATTGTACAATATGACGCTTGTACTTTTCAATAAATTTCATCACACATGTAACATTTTAAAAGTCGATTGCAATTGTCGTACCGTGTTTTATGGAAATAACGGCGAAGACAGGATACGTTTGGGGTTAGGCCGAATTCGGACAAAATCGGCCTGTATTTAGGCGAAAAGTGGACGAACCGGAGACATTTAAAATATAGGGCGACATAAAGGGAAAAATCAGCATAATTTTCCTCTCAAAGGTGAAAAAGCAGACAATTAGGTGCGTTTTCCATTGTCACCCCTTTATTTTCAGATATTTTACCCTTATTCTCTTGTTGTTTATTTATTCCGTTTATCGATATTCCAGGTGAATTTCTCAAATCATAATAACGTCTCATCGATATAGTTTCGCCTCATTTGGACGATCCTTTCCGTTATTTGTGTGGTGCATTGTAAAGATGCCACAGGAATTCGGCGTTTGACAACGCTTTAACCAGTAACACCTAATATGAATCGTACCCACCAAGTGACACCAAAAGACAGAAGTGAGGAGGTTCGAAGATATAGTTGATAGGCTATCAGTATATCAAGGATCGTCTGATCGAATCTGGCTAGCGACTGCAGGGGATGTTGAGCAAGACGTTCCCACTCGTTATCTGGTTCGGATGCATTACCGAGCGCATTCAGCTAGGTGAGTCCACTAAAACCAATGTGATCAGCATTTAATGTCGAAAACTTACAGAGCTATTTATTTTAGGGGTTTATTTACCGCTACAGTTGTACCTGTTAACTGTTTAATACGTACTTTCAGTGTTGTCAAAGATATCCTTTGCTACAGATCAATGTCTTCTTTTTAACCCTGAAGTAATTTAAGTTTGTCCATTCCTTGGGAACTATTCATGGAAGGTTTATAAGACCAAAACGTCCGGAACTACATTGTTCGCCCCAAGAGTGTGTCGTATATCTGAAGTAAACTGTGAAATGTTGTTCTTTTTTCGAGACTATAGGGGAGTACTTGTTTGAAGATGAACTAACATAGTGGGTGAGAAGTTTGTGATTGCTGAATAGAGTGAGTTCTCAGTTTCAGACAAAGTGCTGATGGTGCCGTACGGCACAAGCCATAAACAGGAGTTCCCTGCCGAAAGTGCTATGCATTGATTCTGTGTTTAGTAACTGTCTGTAGAAGAATGCCAAAGGTTGTCAGATTTGGATGACACATTGTTGAAAGTCTCCTAAGATTGGGCTCCTTTAACAAAGAAATCTCGCATTCGTCACAGCGTGCCTGTGGCTGAACCATGTAGATCGTTTAGATCACGATCAAAAATAGCTGTTTTTAGTTACTTAGGTTCTGATTTATCACTAGTGAACATACTAGGTGTGACAAACCTGTTAAATTTGTAGCGTCTTCATAATTGCTTGTAATTATGTACGTAAATCGGTCACGTCGTGTTCGTAGAAGTCAGCCACTGCACAGCAGAACCAGGCTTCTATGTTGTCGAGCCAGAATGGCATTAGCTGAAATGAGGGTGACGAAAGAGTCTTGATGTTAAATAACTTAGGAGTCTTTTCGGTAATTATAAATGGAAATTATAGCGAGGAACGGGAAAAAAAATCCAAAAATATTGATAGGCAGTCTTCGGTGGGTTACGCGTTAGGGTTTGTGTAGTGACGGTTGTTGTGACCGTCGTAACTGTATCGACTGGATCGATGTGTGCCGAATTTTTAAAGGTCTGTTGCCATCGGAAAGTGGTCCTGTTGAATATGCTATTTTATTTTAGAATACGCTCAGGTAATTAGTGTATATTAAGGAAGTGATTAGCTACTATGGTATAACTGAACTGAAGAAGAATTGCGACTCGGTAAAATGATGGAGTTTACATCAAAAACTGCTAAGAACTGCATAGTGGCGTGCAGATGTGTTGGACGTTTTACTAGGTGGCTAAACTGTCTTTAATTAGTTAAAGAAGGAAACATATGTCTGCGCGAATACCCACGATCAGCGTCACTAGATCGTGCGATTCAGATAGAGTTGCAGTTTATGAGGCCACATGGTATCCCCATACGTGTTAACCGATATTTGAGTTCAGTCTAACTTCTTTATTGATGATCCGAAAAGGTTTCAGTTTTGGACGAATCGCAGGTAGTAATAAATGATGTTGAAGCACTCAGCTTGTGGTTGGTTTCGTTTATATCCGCAAGCTAGATACTAGGCAGTGAGAAGTTTAATTCAGGTACAGGTTGAAAATCTAGTGCTTTATAATGCGAATCGGTCAGTGTTTCAGTAGTCATATGTCATCGCGTTTAGTTGCCGATCACGATGATTTGGCGGTGCTACAGGTAAAAGTTTTTTTCGTTGGTCTTGACGCAATTTGTATCAACTAGACAGCGACCGATGGAGCTCAACATCGTATGTCAAAATTGATTGGAGGTAGGAGTTTATGCAATGTACGTTTAGTAATGCTTGAGAAACTACATGTACGTTAATGAACGAAAGAACTGCACTGTGTGAAACGTGATGCACTAAGAGTACGACGTTGAACGCTAGAGTATGGTTGAATTGATAAAATGAGTATTTAAATGGATTATTTTATGCTGACAAATACCGTGGACATCATATGAAAAAAGAATGGGAAGAATGTTAAGACTTTCGGAGTCCAAGCAAACAGAAAAAGATAGTTCGCCAACTTATAGCAGTCTGTTCCACATGCAAATAAAGTGAAACTCATGCCAGAATAAGGGAACGACTTCCATCATTCCTGTCGAAGATGTCACAGATATTCAGTGCTTGACAGAGATATTGTATGTAGTTCAGGGATGCCAAAGCGAAGCAAACCAGAAGTAAAAAATGAAGGGGTTCGAAGATATATTATGTAACTTGTTGATTCACAGAGTATGCAATCTATTCTGACTCATTATTCTACTACATATGCTGAACACCGCATGTAATTCTTACCCATTTTGTGTTTTTTTGAAAGCCTTAAGCCAGGGATGCATTCACTAAAATAACGAGATAAGCATGATGGTGGAAGACTTACAAAGCTAACTAATTTATGGATTTATTTACTGTCAAATTATAATTAAATTGAGCGATTTGTAGATAAATTAATATTAGTTACGGAACCTTGACAGTTCGAAAATGAGCTAACCGATTCCTGTCATCGCCACTCACAAGGACCAAACAAAAAATCTCTCTAGAAACTTGAATGCTGCAGAAAATTTTCTCCTGAACATTATTCAAGGAGCTTGGAATAAGCATCGGTATATACTTTTCACAGTGAAGTTATTTTAAGTAGTCTGCCAAAAGATGAGTTGTAGCTAATTATCGAAGTGAAAGATTGTTCTTGTAACCAGAAATTATGTACGACCTTTATCTGTAATAAAATTAACGTACCTTACTTTCAAATTCACATTTTATCTGATAGATTACGTGTTTACGTAAAGTGTTGGTTGCTCCGGATACTCGTGATTTTTTCAACCTTTCATCAATTACTAGTGTATATTAAATGTTGATACAGCCCCTTATTCTGTTAAATTTTTTCCATCTTAATTCATTTATAACACAACCTAAAGTCATTTCAGTATTCTCGTTGGTACGAAGCTTGTTTAAAAGGGGAGAATTTAGCATAAGAATAACAGCTCAATTTCGTAGCAAAGAACCTTGCGACAAATAATCAGGAGTGACATTTCAAATTTACCCTGTGACCTGGAGGATTTTCAAACAAAAGACTTATGATGAAGACAGATTTTTGAGCAGTCAATGGACTAAAATCAATTCTGGAAACCATAGCAACAATTAATGTGGATGAGAAATTTAATTTCATCAGAGAATCAAAACAGGATGTTATCCCAGTGAGACTTTCTCTTTTTCTGGCATTTGTAATCTATTTGAAAGCTTTAGTATTCATCGAAATGTAGCTTTTATTGCATTCATAGCCTTATCTCACATGCTCACCAGCCTCTACCATTTGTTTTTAAGTTCTAAATAGACTCAAACGACTAAGGCAAACAAAAACTTTGTCATAAAGCGTTATAATCGAGAAGTGAAATTGGACACAGTATGCACTATGAACTTACGTTACATGAAACGGTGGGACAAACAAACACCACACCTATTTCCGATGTTAAGTTGTGAACCGCAAGTATAGTCATTTCTAAAAGCTAATGAAGTGCATAGCAATACTTTTCAGTATGCGTCGCACAAGGGAAGATAGGGTTAGTTCTCTGGAATCCATGTACGCACATCTTGCAATACATGCCAGATTCACCATTTAGTCTGGACGATAAGTGGCTAAAACAAAGTAGTGTATAGGGTTTTTATCTTCCAGTTTTATTCAGAAATGATCGAACAGTTATCATGACTACAGAATCCAGCCTGAAATTTATATCATTGATTATAGGTAGGTAAGTAATATACCCTTCATATATAACAGGCATGGACAAATGCTATATCGCTTCTGGACTACACACCGAAATCATTCCCCAGCCTTACTACAGTATTCTTGAATTTAACCTTTATTGTGCCTTAAGATGAACAATTTTTGTTGGATTCTCACCAAATGATGAGCATTTCTTTTATGCCAAACACACTTGACGATTTTGGAAGAAAAACATTCATTAAGTCTCTGTTTCCAGAGAATTCAAAATTAGTAGTAATTCACTAAATTCGATTTGACCCTGAAACAGTTTAGAGCTTTGGGTGGCTTGTTGTATAAGCTGACTCGGAACGCGGACGATTTACGTTTAGCATTTAACCAGAATGTATTGAATATCGTTGACGTACAGTTATTACAAAGGTATTCGAAGTAAATATTCACGGTTAATACACATAGACAAGATATGCTATTCGTCGACAAGTCTGCGATGAAGTATCTACAAATTATCGACTTTCATGAAACATATAAAGTAAACAGAGGAATACTTCCTTCTGAGGCAAATATCAGCCCAACATTATTCAGTAAGTTGAAGCTTATATAGTGCTAGAAATAATAAACCACTGCCTGACAATCCAAGGTGCCACAGAACTACAGAAATGGATGGGTTCACCTATAAGCAGCAAAGAGGTAATAACAGGGAGATTGGATGCAGTGGAATTTTTTCTGGGAGGGAAGGGAACCCAGTTACTGTCAGAAATAAGAACGCTACTCAAGAAGGTTGGAAATATACAGGTACTTTTTACTATTATAACGCCACAATCCTGATGAAATCTGTAATGTTAGTGTATTCGTCGATAAAAAAACGAACCTTGTGAGATTTTATGACGGTATTTCATAAGTTCCCTACCAACTAATAATCTGGAATGTTAGCACGCACAGGGGTAATCAAAATAAGCATCTTACATGTACGATTTTTCAGTGGAGAGATATTGAAAGATCATTTGACGGTTATAAAACGTAACCGCTAGAAATTGAGTCAAACAATTGGATTTCATTCGAACTACTTCGGTTTGACAACACGATAAAAACATCTACAACAGTGTACACATACAAGTATATCTAGGATATTGTTAGTAAAATCAAGAGACTTTGCGTTAACAGCTGATTAATTTTGTCCGAGATGAACTAAATGTCTTCGCCCAAAACCCTGATAACATTATTCTGCTATCTCGGCTATCCACAAATCAAACACACCATAAAAAGGAATCAAGAACCCTTGATGAATTATCGTCAAACTATTATGTAGGTCATAAAGTTTATGAGATCTGCCATTTATTAGGCTCGCCTTCAAAAACGGCAAGTAGTAAAAACACCTACAAATTATATTAGAATACCAAACAAATTTGAATTTACCCTGCGTTTGTATAACTTAATATTTAAAAACTTTTCAACCCATAAAATAATTCATTTTCAGAAAATTATCCTCAGAATGCAAACATCTTCAGCCATACCAAGTGACTGGAGAACAATAATACATGTAAGACAAATATTGTGAAAAGTAATGACGAATCAAAGACTTTAGATGCAATCGAAGCTCTTATCACTATGTGTAAACCATATTGCGAAAAATTATATCCTGTTCAAGAATTGTTTCTAACAAACTTCGACTCAGCAATCATAAGAAGCGTCAAATCATGGCTAGTTCATGTAATTGACACGGAGAAGACGGAAAAAGAACAAAGATTTGTTGTTCGACGTGGAGTTGACACTACTTTGGACAAATGTAGGTGGTGATCTATGTCTACTAAATACGGATTTCCTAATTATATCTACATTAGTTATCAAGGTGATATAGGTATCATATCGAGAAACACCGAACTAAGAGTTCCTGCAAAAGGAACGTTACTAAAAAAAAATCTGAAATTGACTTGGAAAAATGAGTTGGATTTACTTTTACAAAAACAATACAGTCTGATTCAACAAATGTAGTGATTAGTAACAAATGTATCTGTCAATAACGGACATTGATCAAGTTCACGATAATATGTACTTTTAGTGAAACTTAAAAGTATTCACTGTTAGGTGGCTAGACTATGCAACTTCTATATGAGATTAACAATATTACACAGCTTATCTACAACTTTGAATATTATATGTACGTACCTGATCTGAAGTTATAAATTGTGTAACTCGACTAATATAAATGAACGCGAACAACTATTACGTACCAGAGTGGATTATGAGGAACTAGGGGTTTAAATAAATTAATTGCAAGACATGGACGAACTGATGAATGTGTCGCACTTAGGTTAACGTAATAAGTAATCTGACAATGTAATTATATTAATGCCATCTCCCTACATCAAATTCAGTGATATATTCTATTTAATGTTTAGGGAATGAAACATACGCTTGTCTTCCAGACTTGCTGTCACAGCTGGCAGAAGATGAACTTGGGAAATTACGAGAAAATATACGAACGTGTGGACTAATTTATTTCCCTTTAGTAAGTAATTAGCCGGTTATTATTATATTTTGACACTTAAACAGAAACCATTAAAGTAAACTTCCTTTGATTTATCCAGGTGGGTTATCTGTTGAAAATTCCAAAAGTAGAAGTAGAAACTCCCGATATACAATTAAGCGGGTTGGAATTCGCTGTAAGTTGTTAAGTTTATTTTACTAACGTAATTGGTAAAAGACACATTTATCGGTTTCTCAACTTTGAATTTAGCATTTGACGCATTAGTAACACAAGGGCTTAGATGTTAAATGAGCTCATGTCTGTAATTTCGGTGGTCAACAAGCTGGTCGATTAAACTGAGCATGATTTTGTACAAAAAGCGATCCACACAATTGTCGGGATTGTATTTATTAAACCTTACTGTTGACATCTTAAGAAGTTCCCAGAGCTCTAGATGGGGAGTCTATGGTAGAACAGTGATAGGATGTTTAAGAGTTAGAAAAGACTAAGACTCAGCAACTAGTCATTCTGAAAAATCTATAAACTAAATCCACTACGTAGATAAAATTGAAATAATTTAAGTTCAAAATCAAAACGTCAAGGCTTGGTGATATTCTTACTGAACAAGATCCCTGCATTTTCTTTATATAACACGGAACTTCAACTGTTTTGATCAGTTTACAGATAACGAGATGGCATACTACCGAAACGAAACCACACGCAGTAAGTACTGTCCTATCTTATTGAATTACTTTTTTGTTTCAGTCCTGGATCAACGCTACGGTGATGTAATGTATGCCATTGTTGGTAAGTGCGAGAAGCCATATATTTTTTAAACACAATCAAAATTTACGAATGAACAGTATTAGTTCTTTATATCAGCAAAGTAATGAATAGTTTGAGAACAACATAATAACAAAGTCACGACTTCCGCTTTCTTGAGACATTTTGATGTGTGGACGAATTAGTTCGAGACCTCAAGAAAATCTAAAGTGAACTTAACTAAGACTTTCTCCTGTGGTTGCTCTGATGACAGTAAAGTTAGAATCCAGCCACACAACTGGTGGATAAGTGCCAAGTCACTTCGTGGTGTGACATAAACACAACGGATCACACTCAACTAAACTTAGGATGTAGACAAACTTCACAAACGAGGTTAAGCGAGCAACGTCCAACCACTACTGCTATATAAAAACATCTGGAGCGTATTCGCAACATTGTTTTTAAAATAGAATTACGTGTATTTAGTACGAGACAATGATTACTACTTTTTGATTCACTCTTGAGAACTTAAGTCATAGTTGACGAAAATGAGTCCATTACTGCAGATTCGATTTTCAATACATTAGGAAGCATGTATACTCTTTTGGAGGATGTCCGCATAGATAAGGCGACAATCTCATTTAATATGGAGTTGAAGCGCACTCGCACCAAATCGATCTAGATTGAAATATTATCCGAAACCTAATCAGTATACCCCGATTTCGAAGCATAAATGATCATGACTAACGAACATTCAGAGCATAGCTGGTAATTCATTTGTGGTCCGGCTTATCTGTATGCAAAGCTATCGAGCCATGGGTACCTTGTGAGATGCTAGCCTACAAACCAATCGTTCCGTGCCAGTTATCTCTAGGACTTTCCAGTCGGTAAGTTATGTACTAGTTGTGTAAGATTAAAACCACTGACAATTCCCAAGTGTCAGCCTACAGTACTTCTGATTACCTTAGAGATAACTTGACATTGACGTTTATTAAACCCATTAATAGTTAATAGATGAGACCCATCGTTGGTGCCTTAGTAAAGCTCTAACGCGATACTAAGATATAATCCAATATGATGGATTAACTTTTGGGATGTTGGCTCTGAAGATGTTTATGTTCACCGATACTTTTTGTCCACGTCTTACAGAAAGCCCTAGAATAAAGACCTCTACATAGTCCTAGTAACTAACATGCTCTTCCTGAAATAACCACCCAATGTTCGACTCATTATGTAGTCACAGACATACATGTTTAAACTAATCTTACGGTCCAAACGAACATTGCGAACTGAAGCAGAAGTCGCCCCGTAATCTCTAACCGGGACCGACGATAGTTTATCTAAGCACACCGTCTATTTCATCGCTTATCAGGTCCGATAGCATAACAGAAGCGATATATGTAGGATTACTCAGCACTTGAAATGACCGCACTCATTTTCAGAGGGAACAAAACGCGTCAGCAATAAAAATGTCTTGATGTGACGTGATATGTACGCCATTGCAACCAATATTTGGTTTAATCCTCAAGCATTTCTACAGCCAGTTTTATATGCTACTAGTCCACCTAATATTGGTCATAAGAACCCATTTTGCATATGTGCTCTCGTCCTTCTAATTAACAATCATTATCAATGGAGTTGCTAACCGTCCGAAAGTAAATCGCTTTGGAGCAGTGAAAGACATTACTTTATAAATTCTAATCATCCCTTTGAATTTTCCACTCGTCAAACTCCCTGGTGAGTTGGAACATTACCCATCCACTGGCGTAGAAACGTCTATTACTAGTACGGCACAATCCTGGCGTAATTGTCATTAGCAAAACTTACTGTGACTATCTGGTAAAGTGAAGTGAATGAGACCATGCCCTTGAAAGTATATTTTAATGGTCAGTACCACCGTCCATCTTTGCAAATAATGATTGTAACTTGAGGAAATATCAGGGCAATCCCCACAGAATGCACATATACCAATAAGAGGCTGATCAATTGCAGTCCTAAGCACCAACAGGAAGACCCAAACAACCAATACAAGGTGAACTACACCTCACCGCACTGCAAAATCGAGTGACTAACTGGACTCAATAGCAAAGTAGATGACGCGTTGACGTTCGGATCACACTGCACTGGGTCTGAGGGGCGGAGTGAACATTAGCCCTGGGATGCAAGTGTGCCCAAGTGAAGAGCCTGAAGTAGGACGAAGTAACCCACTGCTAACTACCATCTATCTCCGCCTACAACTATACACAAGTTTGGAAGTAATAAACTAAGATAGCTCTCCTAGAATAACTAAATGGAGCAGAAACCCAGTGCTACACACGTGTACTTACCAAAACCACGTCAGCCGCGAGTGATGCGATTGTGTAGGGACGGTTATTGGAACACTCAAATCATTCGGTTTTCAACTCAATCCAAAGAAAAGACATGACGCTATACGGGATTTCTCAACATGCAGTGAATTTAGTTGGACCGCAGTAACTAAGTCTCACCTAAGAATCTACCAATTATTCGCTGTATTACTTTGACACATTTTATTAGAAAAAGGGGGTGTGACCACGACATTCAAACAGTCATAGAAATAATTACCACTTATTTAACGAAATAAATATTCAGCCAGTTCTATTTATAAAACTTTTAGATGCGGAAACCACAATCATGCATCATCTTCAAGATCGCTTACTAATTCACACACAAAGCATACTTCAGGCATCCCAATTTGTTGCGGAGATAGATTGGTAAGTTGCTAATTAAATAGCGCACAAGAAATATATAATTTCGAGAACTTCCCTACAACCAAACACTATAATTGAAGCAACTTACCAGCTAAATAATCAACACACATAGGAAAGCACAACTTAAATAGTAAATTCTGTAAAGCCACAAAGCATAACATTTTTGCCGGATAGCCGTAACCATTAAGGCGATTTATGTTGGTGAATTACCATCCTACTTTACACGCAATATAAGTGTATATTTAGATAAGCTGAACACTGTAATCACCAAAATGAACTATTTAAGCTGAGGACCTTAAAAATAGAAAAACTAGTAGAGGCCTAGACCAGTTGAGGATATCCCCTTCAGTCTAGCAAGACATGAGGGTTACAATAATAAACAAACGACAAAAGCAACCGTGACCTTGTAAGTTGATGTACTAACAAATACTATTTATACTAGCAGAACTCTTATTGTTAAAAAAACCGAAGGTGGATTTTCCTTAATCCTTGAAGTTGTAGTACCACTTGTATTACATTACTATTTCAGCTTATGTGCCTTCGCCATGGCTGCCAAGCATATGGAATGGACTCGACCGAAAATAGTGAACGAGAACTGTATACATATTTATAAAGGATGGTATCCTATCCAACAAACAGTATCCACCAACATAATTAAAAACTCATTCTACTCTGACGGATCTAAGCATAAGATAACATTGCTGACTGGACCGAACGGAAGTGGAAAAAGCATCTACATGAAAAATGTAAGTAAATCGAAGAGAGACTATGGACCTTGATTACATTCCTGAAACGTAGACTATGCCACCGAAAATAGAAAGTTCAATTAAGGATGTTGACTGCATTTTGACTTACTGTTTCCAATTTTTTCTAACAGTATAATCCCCATAAGAAGTGAAGAGCTAGTAATTGTGTTCCTGAAAGACACAGCGTCCCCTGAGAAGTATGCCACAATTATTTTTAGTGTTGAGGTATCATCAGGGTGAACCGTGAAACTGGCCATGCGACAGAATAACTTAAGTCATAAATGATGGGCAAACTGAACTCTGTTCACGAAGCAATAGTTAAATGATTCAGTTTCAACAACTATATAAGTAATCCCTCGCGGTACTTGGTGCTCGATTAAGTAACATTTTGATATTAAACCAACTTTATTCATACTAAATGATAAACCATTGAAATTTTCATTGCTCGGTGATGATTTTACAGGATTTGGATATGGATGTCCTCTTAAAGTTACAGACATGAACCGACAGTGTAATTGTAGTTTATCTCCGAACTTTCTATGCTTCGAATGAAATCTTTTAAAAATAACTAAATTAAAGAGTTTTGGACCGAAATATCCCGAAATTTTGTGACACGACCACAAACATAACTAATTGCAATATGCGTTAGAGTATCGAATAGGACGTTTTGTGTATAAACGCTAGTTATTATTAGATGTAATATAAAGTTGGGAATTACAAGTTTTCGTACCTTAATATCCTAGTGAGGATTTAAGCACTTATTTACCGAGGTAAAATACACTGCTAGCAAATGTATGGGCATAAAAATATACTTGCCTAGCATGTTTACGCTTTTTTGTTTACTTGTAGATCGCCTTAATAATTTACTTGACGCACATAGGAAGCTATATTCCGGCTGAAGGGGCAACAATTTCTGCGTTTGATGCAATACACATACTCACAGGTACAAACTCTACTGAGAGAGATAACTGTTCGACCTATATGAAGGCACTTCAAATGGCCTCAGTTGCTTTAAGAAACTTAACAAGCAAAACTTTAATAATAATGGACGAGTTTGCAAAGTCTGTAAACAAGGTAAGTCTAACACCTAGAAACCACAACGGGAAGATGAATTAGAGAAAGATAGAGGAACTATGTTAGTTTGGTAAAACTACTAATACAGGTTTGTTTGGTTATGGTGTAGTTAAGATGCCATACAAATGTTTACATCGATGCATGTGGGAGTTCTAGTCCGCAATATGCAGTGATGTAAACCGAACTCTCTTAAATCAAGAAACTTGACTGCAATACCTAACAAACGTGATGCTAAGAAATCCACAAAATGCTATATATATAGTGAATAGGAATGAGTATTCCCGATGTTTGACAAGAGCATAGCATAAGACGACCCATAGAACCATGTGCAACAAATCTATTTATCATTATATAATTACTGCTAAATACCTTAAACATGTAATACTATTATGACCACATACTGTAACCGAATTTTCATTTTTTAGTTAGAGTTAGATGCGCTTACACTCGCTATGGCAGAATTCCTATTGCTGAAAAATGAATGTCCGTATACCATCATAGCTACCCATAACCATACAATACTAAGACAACTCCAAATGTATGGACCGCAAGTGCAATACCTGGTAAGTTTTCAGCTTGAGAAACATTTTGATGTCCTTAACACAAGACAATGAGGACAGTCCCTCACGAAGGAAGAGTGGTGTGTCTTTATGAAGCAGTTAATGGTTTGAACTTAAGAAGTGAGGCAATTAGTACAGCGACAGCTACAGGACTCCCGAAGAAAATTACTGAAAGAGCATTAACTCTGAAGGATTTTTTGAGTACAATACCCACTCATCGTATGAAGAACAGAAATAAGAAGTAGTTCTTCACCTAATTTAACTTATTTTACAGAGTGAAGACGGTTCTGAAGCTAGTTTACGGAACGGACACGGGTGGCAGTGAGATGACGCTAGACAAAATCTTTAATTCCGAATTTTATGAACTTTTAGAAAGTCTAGACTAGTGTAAAAGTGAAGGTCGGGAACCAGATAAATAAAGACGTTTTGAAGAGATGATTGTTATTTTCTCTGCTATCTAATTTTAGAAAAATACGAAAATAAAGCTTTCAAACCTTAACGAAGTAAGAAAAACCTGTAGTGCTACTGACGGCCGACATATGTATCCATTGCAAAGAAAACAAATATTCACAAAAATAACAATGATAATCATAGTCAGGGGGAATATTGTACAGGGGTAGTGAATAATTTCAACTATGAAACGAAAGAATAAAAGGATGCTCTAATGCTCTGGAACAGGTAATTCGTTCTGACGGAATGTACACCAACATCTCTTTTACAAGATCGAAAGCCAGGCGCTTGTAAAGGTCAGAATTAGAAAACCAGTAGTCACCAAGAGGTTTTAGAACTCTCCTAACGTAACGAGACTCTGAAGAAGCAGGAGACCAATCTAACCGACCATGGCGAAAATATCGTCGTCGACGGGACACCTTTGTCATACATTTTGGGAGAGTCCCTAGTAAACGTTCCATCATAGCTAGGTGCTCAAGGTTATCATGTGTCATGAATAAACATTGTCCTGTCACCAATTCATACAAAATACATCCTATAGACCATACATCAGCAGATCGATCCCATCCAAGCTCCATAACAACTTCAGGAGCACGATAGTGCCGTGTTTGTATGGTAGTCGAGTGGTGATCTTCATCGAAAGTGGCTGATCCGAAGTCTATAAGCTTTATGGATGGATTACGGATTCGCCGTACTGTCCTGCCACGATGGTTAACATAAACGTCGTCGTAAGTACCATCAACAAATAAAATATTCTCAGGTTTCAAATCTGTGTGTGTGAGCTTATTTCGATGCAAAAAGGCAACAGCCTCACACAACTGTCGGATAATTATTGCACATTGTTCAATGGTGTACGGTTCATAGTCATTTTTTTCAAGAAATGTAAAAACACTTGGACCAAGTAGAGGAAATACAATATAGAAGTGTTCATGCCATTCAAAGAAATCTATAGATGATATGCAATGGGATCGATCTTTGGCATCTAATCTTGCAATAGTTTCTAAAACATTAACCTCGTGACGCGCAGCATCACTATAATCACTCTGAGGTTTAAGAGCCTTGACAGCAGTCAACGAATTTGTGTACAAGTCAAAACATTCAAAAACTTGCCCATAGCTACCCTCTCCTAGTATCTTCTCCACTCGAAAGCGTCGCTTGATAATGTCACCGACCGGTACAATAGCAGATGGTTTGCGTTTGTGGTGCTCATGACTAGCTTTCCTTCGGGCTTTTTCATCGCGACGCTTTTCTTCTCTCTTCCGACGTGCTATTTGCTTGTCATCTCTGTCAGGGAGTCTCGGGGAACCAGGAAATTGCCCATTATGTAAGTGAACGCGCATTGAATGCCCATCATGGATTTCGATACTTGGACTACGCTGCCGATCTCGCTTAGCTGGTTGATGAGGCGGAGGTTTGGTAGCATGACTAGGAGCGATGCCACTGCAGGAGGAACTGTTAGAACGGTCTCGAGGACGGCCCTTATCACCAGAGATACGTACTGCCTTACATGTGCTCGTTGTATGATTGAAATTAGGAACTGATACATGGGAACTATGATTCCGCCTGAACCAACGGGGATAAAAACAATCACAGACTCAGTGACACGAAAGAAATAAAAACAAGACTATGCAAAATCAAAAGTTTATATGTGTACCTTTTACTACGTTCTGAAACACGACGTCTTTTAGGGTCTGAACAACCATAACCAGAGGATGCTTTTTCGGATGTGCTGGAACGTTTTCGATGACCAGCTGATGAAGAAGAAGTGGAACAAACAGAATCCGATACATATCTAGTTTCTTTGTTTCTAAACAGGGAATTGAAGCAACAACGATGATTGCTTTTAGAACGCCAACCACGGCTAGTAGACTCCCCTCGTCTCAAGACCATCATCAAGTAGGGCGCACTTCCACTTACTGCCAACAATATGGGTACCGTACTGATGTAAACAAACAGAGTAGAACCCTAAAGAGTTAAGACTATAAACTTTTCGAGCACCTTTGAAGCGTATAGATCATTCTTATTTCAAAAATACAAACCTTTCTAAACATTTTTCAAGAAAGGTTTGAGGACAAAGTATAAGATTATATGATTAAAAGAATAAAAGAAGTTTGAGAGAGTTCGACACCATTTTATTTTGAAGTGGTAAGAAAATATAAGCCTAGTATAGTTACGTGGACTAGTGATGTATTCTGAAATATCTCCAAACAACTATCATCAAGCGATTTGGACGCTCCGTCCCATCCCCACACTTAATCTTATTGTCATTTCAAGGTCTATCAAGTATTCTAGATTCTCGAACTCGGTTATATGCTGATGAAATTAGTGTAAAGAAACTAGTACAAGAACCTTCGGGTATATTGACTGTGCAAGATAGCTTGAATATGACAGATGATTAGGCAATCAGGTACTTACTTACTTACTTACTTACGCCTGTTACTCCTCGTGAAGGAGCATAGGCCGCTCACCAGCATTCTCCATCCAACCCTGTCCTGGGCAATCCTTTCTAGCTCCGTCCAGTTGTAATTCATCGTTTTCATATCTGCTTCTATTATCCGACGCAATGTGTTCTTTGGCCTTCCTCTTTCTCGCTTCCCTTCAGGATTCCAAGTTAGGGCTTGTCTCGTGATGCAGTTTGACGATTTGCGTAATGTATGTCCTATCCATTTCCATCGTCTTTTCCTAATTTCTTCTTCAGCTGGAAGTTGGTTTGTTCTCTCTCACAGAAGGCTATTGCTGATGGTATCCGGCCAATGGATGTTGAGTATCTTGCGAAGACAGCTATTTATAAATACTTGTACCTTCTTGGTTGTGGTTGTTGTAGTTCTCCAAGTTTCAGCTCCATACAGTAGAACTGCCTTGACGTTGGTATTGAAGATTTTCACTTTGATATTGGTTGAAAGTTGTTTTGAGTTCCATATGTTCTTTAACTGTAGGAATGCTGTCCTTGCTTTGCCAATCCTTGCCTTTACGTCTGCATCTGAACCTCCTTGTTCATCGATGATGCTTCCTAGGTATGTGAAGGAGGGCTAGGTCATCTGCGAAGTCCAAGTCGTCTAATTGATTTCGAGCTGTCCATTGAATTCCGTGTTTTCCTTCAGATGTCGAGGTCTTCATAATCCAGTCGACCACCAGAAGAAAGAGGAAGGGAGAGAGTAAACAGCCTTGTCTGACTCCGGTCCTTATTTGGAATGCATCTGTCAGCTGTCCTCCATGCACGACTTTGCACTGTAGTCCGTCGTATGAGTTCCGGATAATGTTGACAATCTTCTCAGG
Organism: Schistosoma margrebowiei; assembly: GCA_944470205.2. NCBI lineage: Eukaryota > Metazoa > Platyhelminthes > Trematoda > Strigeidida > Schistosomatidae > Schistosoma > Schistosoma margrebowiei. The sequence continues at coordinate 49,807,976 of OX104024.1, forward strand.
AACTCCGTAGTGTCGAAGAAGTTTCCATAATGTCCTCCTATCTACAGTGTCGAATGCTTTTTCATAATCAATGAAGTTGATGTATAGTGATGAGTTCCACTCAACTGATTGTTCGACGATGATCCGTAGTGTCGCAATTCGGTCTGTGCATGACCGATCCTTAGGGAATCCAGCTTGTTGATCTCGAAATTGGGCGTCTACTGCATCTTTCATCCGGTTCAGCAACACTCTATTGAAGACCTTCCTGGTATTGACAGCAGTGTAATGCCTCTGTAGTTTTCACATTTGCTCAGATCTCTTTTCTTTGGAATCTTGACGAGGTTTCCTTCTTTCCAGTCCATCGGTAATTGTTCCTCCTCCCAAATCTTTTTGAATAGAAGGTAAAGCATGTTTGTAGTTACTTCGATGTCTGACTTCAGTGCTTCAGCTGGTATGTTGTCCGGACCCGCTGCTTTCCCGTTCTTGATTTGTCTGACGGCCATTCTGATTTCTTCCTTCGTTGGTGGGTTGACGTCTATGGGAAGATCTGTGTGTGCCGCTTCGATGTCCGGTGGATTCATTGGAGCCGGCCTATTCAGGAGTTCCTCGAAGTAATCTACCCATCTGTCCCTCTGTTGTTGAATTTCGGTGATTGGCTTGCCTTCTGTGTCTTTGACCGGTCTTTCTGGTTTACTGTATTTCCCTGATAGTTTCTTCGTTGTATCGTGAAGCTGTTTCATATTTCCTTCTCTAGCAGCTTTTTCTGCCGTCGTTCCTAGTTCTTCCACGTATTTCTTCTTGTCAGCTCTAATGCTCCTCTTCACTTGTTTGTTTGCTTCTATGTATTCAGCTTATGCTTGGACTTTCTCTGCTCGTGTTCGGCTGTTGTTTATTGCTGTCTTCTTGTTCTTCCTTTCTTTGATCTTGTCCAGTGTTTCTGTAGAGATCCACTCCTTATGATGGTATTTCTTTAGACCCAGAACCTCTTGACACGTTGAAGTTAATGCTTCCTTGATGCTTTTCCAGTTGTCCTCCATACTAGTTTCTTCTTCTTTCAGTAGATCCTGTAAGGCTTGGAACCTGTTGTTGAGAGCTATCTTGAATTCATTGAGTTTGCCAGTATCTCGAAGGAAGGCTGTATTGAACCTTTGTATTGCTGTTTGTCCACTTGTCCAGTTCTTTTTAAGCTTCAGTTTTAAGTTGGGCACAACTAGGTGGTGATCTGAAGCTACGTCAGCACCACTCCTGGTTCTCACATCTTCCATTGTCCTTCGGAATTTTTCGTTGATGCAAATATGATCTATTTGGTTCTCTGTAGTGTGGTCCGGTGAGATCCATGTAGCCTTGTGTATACGCTTGTGTGGAAATATTGTGCCTCCTATGACCAATTTGTTGAATGCACAAAGATTTGCAAATCTTTCTCCATTTTCGTTTCTTTTTCCCAGTCCATGTCGTCCCATAATATCTTCATATCAAATGTTGTCTATTCCGACTTTGGCATTTAGATCTCCCATCAGAATAGTTAGGTCCTTTCTTGGGCATTTCTCAATGACTGACTGCAGCCGCTCGTAGAACTGATCTTTAATGTCGTCGTTGCTATCATTAGTAGGTGCATAACATTGGATAATATTCATTGTCATTCCCTCCTTCTTTGTTTTGAATGATGCTTTGATGTTTCTGGATCCGTGATATTCCCATCCTGCAAGTGCATTTCGTGCTACTTTGGACAGCATAAGAGCGACTCCCTGAGTGTGTGGAGCATTTTCCTCTTCGTGACCGGAGTACAGCAGCATCTCTCCCGTAGCTAGCCTCTTCTGTCTAGTTTGGGTCCAGTGGGTTTCGCTGATTCCCAGTACTGCTAAGTTGTATCTCCTCATTTCCATTGCTCTTTGACTGGTCTTCCCGGTTTCCCACATTGTTCGAACGTTCCATGTACCTATAAAAATTTCTGCTCTGGTTGTTAGAAGGGGCATCGGCCTCGTGGCTTCCGAAGGAACTCGGCTTTCACCATGAAGCGTCATAATTCTTCTAAATGAAGACCTTCTAACTCCCAGGGCAGAGTTAAAATGCTTTGGATTATTTTTTCTGGTAAGCGTTTTTTTAGCGAGTTAGTTTTCTACGGGATGGGGACGCTAACCCCATGCCCAACCCTCCTCCTTTACCCGGGCTTGGGACGGGCAGTAACCCTATAAGAGCTACAGGCTGTGCAAGATAGCTTGAATATGACAGATGATCAGGCAATCAGGTACTGTCTCCCTAATAATAACAGTATAAAGAGGATGAAGATGTTAAACAGAAATGATGCATCTACCTCATGCTCCCTGGGTGATTTCAGTCTACAATTTACTCTAAGTGGGCTTGAGTATCACTTCGTCTGATTCTCTAGGTATTTATTTTCATCGATATTATGCAGTCGATAAGAAATACTCAGTCACTGAGACTGAGTTCATTATACGATTTATAGAAAGCACAGCTTAAAAAGAAACTGAATTAAGGACTAAACTGTACCGTTCGGTGGTAATCGATTCGTAATTTTTTTCAACACGAAACAATATGTTTGACGTTCGTCACTCTCGTCATCAAATGGAGTAACACTCAAGCCCACTTAGAGTAAATTGTAGACTGGAATCACCCAGGGAGCATGAGGTAGATGCATCATTTCTGTTTAACATCTTCATCCTCTTTATACTGTTATTATTAGGGAGACAGTACCTGATTGCCTGATCATCTGTCATATTCAAGCTATCTTGCACAGTCAATATACCCGAAGGTTCTTGTACTAGTTTCTTTACATTAACTTCAGCAGCGTATAACCGAGTTCGAGAATCCAGAATACTTGATAGACCTTGAAATGACAATAAGATTAAGTGTGGGGATGGGACGGAGCGTCTAAAATCACTTGATGATGGTTGCCTCGAACCGTTTCGGTATAAAGTAAACCTCACTTTTAATGTGTAGATTCGTGGTCGAATTTCGATTTCACTGATCACTTCACAACCACTCAGCTAATAAACATCGTCTATTTTTAGCGAACGGAAACAAACGCGAGGAAAATCGGGGTATTTGAAAACAATATTACAAAATCTCAGAACCATACAGTAAATACTTCGTTTGCAAAATATCAGTTAATCTGTAGTGGCATTGGACCATAACCACACTATCCTCAAAGCTGAATACGAGATTACTCGGAAAATAGGTATTCAATATTTAACGCGAAGAAATACCTAACGATGGAGAAGGCGCGAATAATGAATTGAATAGACTAGAGTTGATCGAACGGCATGGCTCGGCCTTGCAAGCGTGGTCTCTGCTGAATGTTACCTTATATCTTCTTTTCATATTAAATATATTGTTCTTTCTCTAGCCTAACCTTGTTCCACATCATGTAATGGTAATTGATACGATACAGTGAGTTGGTGTAGTCGATGGTGTGACTTCCACGTAAGATCTTATAGATTAGGCAGTCATATCATGACAAATCTACAAATTTAGGATTAGGTCTATTATTAGAGCAGTACTAATATCATAGTAGACCATAAGTCATACATTGGTAAGCCCAACTAAAGAAACGCAACCTATCATTGTTAATCCTTATTTCCACTTTAACTTTCTCGATCGATTTTATATTCATGTTAACCCAGTATTCTAATAGTCCCCTGAATAATACTTACATGCATTATCGTAATGTTATATTGATTAGTTCTCATAACACTAGCTCAAACGATAATAAAAACTGGTCGTCAATATCAACTAATTCGCTTTGATGGTTCGTTAACAAGCTTTAATAGCATTTACCTGCTTCAGCGACATAGACTTGTTTAAACATCAAGCTCTAGCAAATATGATCTGTAAGTAGCGTAAATATACATTGACTAACAATGCAATTAAGGATTGAATAGTTATCTGGATCTAATTCTTAGTGTTCCTTCGCTTAACACATCCTGTTTTAAACTATGCATTATCCTGTAAAATCTTTTCTTCCGACCACTGCCTGCCTAATTTCATATTCTCGAGTTCCATTGCCAAACAACAAGGATGACACTTTTCCTAAAACATACGGTGAGTTTCAGCGATAAGTTTCCTGCAATCATAAGGTCATTTTAGATGGCTCGTTCAATGGCTGACAGTTATCTGGATTCATTCGATTGTTTTGATCCGAGCGAGTGGCAAAAACATCAACAGCATCAAGCACCCTGGAATTAATTGCCATACTGCATGTTTTATTGTGGATACTTTTGGATCATTTCTACTCCTCATGAATGGCGTTATCTATGTGGTCCACTGAATAATCTAATTTTCAAAAATTATCCAGGCGAGTTCAACTATTTCACTTAATGATTTTTCGTACTTAACATGTATATGTTTCCTAGCTGCTTTTGCCATATATTTGTAAGTGTCCCTAGGCTAAATGCAGTAACTTCTTATAGAATGTTTATAACGCGTCATATTCCTGCCTAAAGTTTCACAAGCAGTCTTAACTTTAAAATTGTTTTTCTGGTCATGTTCATTATTTTTAAATTTTCATATACGTCAACAACCTGCATGTTAACCTGGCCCATATGTACGTTTTACTATATCTTCATGTCTTTTGAATTCAGAAATCATCTGAATCGCCTTTGACATTTATCAATAAACCCATCATAGTCATTGTTGCTGATCGTATTTGGGTTTATGGATTGGTTTATCATATTAGCAGCCTAAAATGCGAACATAGTTTAGATGATAAGATTAAAAAGTTAGGTACTATCAACTGCACTAGTAAAATTACTAAATCCTCAGGTAGTTGTTGGTTGAACAAACTTTTAAAATCAAAACTCCGTAGCCTACTAGAATTAACACTAAACAAATATTTCTAAATTGAAATTTATAGTTAAATTAGGCGTCTCGGATTCTTTAACGTTATAAATTTCTGATAATTTTGAATCACCTAAAGCAACAATGCCTATTTTTCCACTGGCCAATCTTCAATCAACACTATAACTCATTAAACACAATAGTTTCAGGATATCTTCATAAAGCATTGTCATGACTTGACAATCACGTAATATGATTGATAAAATTAATGAAACTATTAACAAATAGGTCAGCAAATTGACTTATGATTATAACTAGTGTTGTTTTCCTTTTATCTTCATTCACTACAGGCGATTACAGTATGTTTCTCTATCAGTTGCTCATTCAGTAAATATCTCAGAACCTTGTCAGTCTAATTGATGGTTTAGCGACACAATCATGCATGCAAATAATCAGTATAAGCAGTCGAGCAAATATCCTGCAAACTGAAAACATCAATGTCGAATTTACCCCAACACTGACCAAGGTTCAAGCTATTATCATAGGCATGAGTTGGGAGTGCACTCCCCTTGGTTACAACTTATGTTCTCCCTGATAATCACATGAGCATCACTCACTATTAATCATCTTGTAAAAAAATTATTTAGCTAAATACATCTTGCAGCACATCACTTAGTAATATGACACATGGGCTTAGCTGATTTTAATAACTTATAACCACTATATCTCAATTAAGTCGTATTCTGCCTTCATACGTGCAACTAACTTGTATGTCCAATCAGCCGGCAAGTATAAATATAAATAAATAGTCTGCCACAGATCAGAACATTGAGTCTAGAGCATGTCTCTTACGAATACACTCATGTTTAACGATTTGTTCTTAGCTATCTGTCCAAAACTCATATAATTTTCACTCATGTATTTAAATTTTGTTTTGATAACCATTCATGTGTATTAGTAGTATTACTAAATTCTATCACGGTCAGGTAAACATGGGGTTGAAAAAATCTCCCCGTAACTAAATAAACCGTATCAAACTAACTGGAACACTAGTTGGAATTCTTCTCCACGGTAATGCTTTTGTTCCTTCAGTTAGCCTACTAATACAGATGCAATTGGAAATCGACTCATATGGACAACTTACCGGCATAATCGTTATTTGATTTCATAAGTTAGACTAAAAGTGGTACTAATATTAACATTTCTACAATATTCATAACTTTAATATTTCTAAACACAAAATACATACTACCTATACGTTAAGTTGTCAACCAACGGCTATTACACACGCATCGTTTTATTATTACTATTATTGTAATCCCATTTTTTTTATAGCTCAAATAATCACTCAAATTTTCATTGTAAGCGTTTTAAGCATGAAGGCAGATATTTTAAAATTATTACATGTATTTCCCGACCAGATGCTGCCGTCTTTTTGATTTATCTTTCAGCTTGTCATCACCCGGAGGATTCTTATTATCCTTGGTAACCTCCGGCGCGCGACGACCCCATCCAATTTGGTATCGAACCAACACTACGTTGATTCTGGTGGGAGAGTAGTGTAGTGGCATTGGACCATAACCACACTATCCTCAAAGCTGAATACGAGATTACTCGGAAAATAGGTATTCAATATTTAACGCGAAGAAATACCTAACGATGGAGAAGGCGCGAATAATGAATTGAATAGACTAGAGTTGATCGAACGGCATGGCTCGGCCTTGCAAGCGTGGTCTCTGCTGAATGTTACCTTATATCTTCTTTTCATATTAAATATATTGTTCTTTCTCTAGCCTAACCTTGTTCCACATCATGTAATGGTAATTGATACGATACAGTGAGTTGGTGTAGTCGATGGTGTGACTTCCACGTAAGATCTTATAGATTAGGCAGTCATATCATGACAAATCTACAAATTTAGGATTAGGTCTATTATTAGAGCAGTACTAATATCATAGTAGACCATAAATACTACAAATCGTCCTAAACTTCATCGTTCTTTCGTTTTCATGCCAGTCATTTCTTGTTTTCGTTCCCTTTTCTTTGATCTTCTCAACCTTCTGCCTCCAGGTATCTCACTTTTGATTGGCGATACGCACTACTTATATCTATCGACATCAGTAGCACACAGCACATACCAATTTGAAATTTGCAGTTAATGACATATAACGGCACCGCTGACGTTCCAACTAGAGTCTTGTTTCAAAAAGCACAGAAGCCTGCGACAACTAAAAATCATTTACCATAAGAAGTTTGAGGATAGTGATTTGAGTACTTCTATTTCACTTATTTGATATACACTGAGCTGATAATAGTAACAGAGATAGCTTTTACAAGCTGTCTAACCGTCGAAAATGTGTATCATTTCAAGTAGGTCCAAGAGTCAAACATCGTAGTTTGTCTCAGTAACCCATCGCAAAAAATTCATATCCAGAATATATATATCTCTTTTACCAGTAAAGGTGTAGCGGAATGCCGTCTGATCAATGGTGTTTTTGAAATTTGATTAACATGAGAGCGTATGTCTTTGAAGATTCGGGAAAGTGTGGTCCAAATTTAGGCCATCATCGCTTACAAATCACGATACCAACAAAACACAGCTACAATTCACACCGACACAACGTGGGTAGCAGAATCTGATGACAATTAGCAGGAGATTCAAAACATTGTCAACCGGTAATATTGCGTGTACTATTATACAGACAGAAGAAAACTGTATTTATAGTTCAGCCGCAATAACACGTAAGAAGTTATCAGGAAGGTCGTGATTTGTACCTGGAGTATACTATACAATTATAAAACGTAGTTCTGCAGATATAAATATACTTTTAACAGTATGCATTTTCACGTTGTTGGTACTGAGGACTACAACTTTACAATCTCAACTGACATTTATGGATTTTTTTTGGTTATAAGTTTTATCAAGGTTGTATCGTACCTAAATGTGAAACACTAAATACGTGTTTGATCCTATTTCCGTCTGCTCATCTTGATGTGCATTCATCATAGCGTGCAGTGAAGAAATGAAGATTGATCTCGACAACGTTAATATTGATGGAACATACATTGGCACTAGTGTGGACTTGCTGAAGATCAGCACCATTACAAGATAGACGGTTCTTCAACCTCACTGAAGATCTGGGGTTATTGGAAAATGTCAAGTCAGCAACTCATTGGATAAACAGTCAAGCACCGTCACTCTTAGACTATGTATTTACAAACGAAGAATTCCTAATTGACAACCTCGCAACATTGGCTTACCTGAAGAAAAGCGATCACGCCATGCTAGCCTACATTTTTATCAGAAAAACTTAGCTAAGACATTCTACCGACAACAGGCACTGAAATTTCAAATGGTTGAATGTGTCAGCTTTGCATGACAATATACAGTACGTGAACTGAGAAGTTCATCCTCAACTTGATGTGGATGCTCATTGGGATTTCTTACTTCACACAATCTTATGTGCTATAAAGCAGTCTGTTACGCTAATGGTCCTCAAAATCTACAAGCAACCTGCAGTCATCAATATTCACACTTTTTGTTTTCTAAGCTGCAAAAGGATCTACTGGGCGGGATACAAATGAACTGGTAATAGCGCATACAGACAAATCAAATAAGTAAGAAATATATGCATTTAGGCATTGAGAGAAGACAGGCTTCAGTATGATAATTTGGAGTATGTGAATTATGGTATAAACTAGGAATCCCATTAATAACGCAACTGGATCAAGAAGTGCTAGATAAGCACTAACGAATGTACTGTATTTGGAATTCTAAATCAAGCATTCAACAAGAACAAAGGAATCACTAGTTCATTCAAACACCACATTCAGCACCAGATAAAGTTTATTGATGCAGTGAACATTCAAGCTACCGACAGGTAGAACGTCTCTCTTTCCCCTCAAAGATTATAGAGTTCCTGATATGCGAATTTCAAAACGATTACTTACTATCCATAAACTTCTTTTCAGCCCAAAAACACAGTTTGAGGAAAAGTCACTCTTGTGTTACCAATCTGCTGACTGAGGTGGATATATGGACAACCATCTTTGATCGTAAGAGTAATTTTGGTGTTACAGACCTAGGCTTCTCAAAAGCTTTCGATAGGGTCAATCATATGTACCTTATCAATAAGCTCAAACGATTAGGTATCGAATCATTATTAATTGATCAACTGAATTCATATTTAAACAATCGAAACTTCAAGGACAAGGTTAAATTTTTTTTCCCTCAGGCTATGGAATATCCTAGTGGGATCCCCCAGAGTTCAGTACTAGTACCTCTTGTTTACTTGTTTTATGTAGTCGATCTTCCACAGCAAGTATCATCAGACTTATTACTTTTACTGATGATGTGAAACTTTGGTGAGAGAGATACGCAACCAAAAGGATAAACTGGCACTTCAGAAGGATCTGAATAGACTTCAAAGTTGGACAGATGACATCGGACTTACCTTTATCACTTCAAAGTGTAAAGTAGTCTATCTGAGACATGTCGCAGACTACAGCTACAAATTAAGCAACTCTCCTCTTGAAGTATTCGAAGTTGAAAAAGGCTTAGGAGTGCTGGTACCCTACGATTTGAAGTTTTACGCTAACTGTCACAAAGTTGCCTTTCGAGCGAACCTTGCACTGATGACATTGAAGCGCATTTTTGGTTAGCTTGACGGAAGAGCTTTCCATATAATCTTCAACAGCTTTATTCGTCTCCATTTAGAGTACGGAAACATAGTACTTCCTCCCTCACTCCAAAAGGCTAAAGACACTCTGAAGCGTATCCAACGGCGAGCCACGAAATCAGTCCGGGACTCAAATTTAAGCCTTATGAAGAGCGCCTGCAATTACTAAGCCTATATCATTTAGAGTACACGCGTTTTAGAGGTAACCCTCTTGTGACTTACAGCACCCTTAACACTTCTGGTTATCCCCATAGACATTTACTGAAGCTTAGTTCCGACACAAACCTTGAAGTTAACACTCAGAAATTGGAGACACAACACAGCAGAACTGACCGTAGACACACCTTCTGCTCCTAAAATGCTGGAATTCGCTGCCGTCTGAGCTAGTTCGATGGACCTCCTTGGGGTCCTTCAAGAACAAACCCAACATATTCTTAAGGACTAACGATTTTTATCAGAAGGGGTTTGTGGAGATTTTAGAAATTTTCACAGATTTAAATCATGAGTCAGTTGAAGCTAGACCACCATTGAAAACCTGGAAGCACTGGACGGCCGTTTCGTCCTAGTATGGGACTCCTCAGAAGTGCGCATCCACGATCCCGCACCACGCGGGGCTCGAACCCAGGACCTACTGGCTTCGCGCGCGAGCACTTAACCATTAGACCACTGAGCCGGCATCCAACGGTGTTAATGTCTAAGTTCAACCAATCCACGAAGTTGCGCCACCATATACCGTTGTCTTCAGTGAGCTGATATCTCACAACAGACAGTAGGTCCTGGGTTCGAGCCCCGCGTGGTGCGGGATCGTGGATGCGCACTTCTGAGGAGTCCCATACTAGGACGAAACGGCCTTCCAGTGCTTCCAGGTTTTCAATGGTGGTCTCGCTTCAACTGACTCATGATTTATGCTATATTACGTCCAGACCTTGACGTTATACATGATTAAATTGAGTGAAGTTTAGACTTGAATCCAATGAATTAAATATTAGAAGTTTTGTTTACTATGTAGGCTGTTTAGTTAGACATTACTTTCAGGGTTCATCTAATTAACTATTAAGGGTTAACAAGTTCATTTATCATTCAGTAATACTGAATAGTCGACTAAATAATAAATTCAAAAATAATTCTGGTGTTATGTTGATTTTTCTGATGGTAAAAACATATTGTAGTGTCGGTCATTATGTTAAACCCATATATCTTTTTCTCGCTTTCGGACAGCCCATTCTATTCATTCTACTTGAGTCACATTCTGACCTTGTTAATTATTCACTTATCGATCTATGATGTTTCGAATTATTTGAATTATAGCACGAACTAAGAGTCCAAGAAATAACGAAATTGAATTAAGAAGGCACAATCACAAACGAATGTACTATATTTGGAATTGGAAATCGTACAATCAACATGTATTAAGATTTAGATGGTGGTTGGAGGTAGTCAACAGGTAACCCTGGACCCGGGTTTCGCGCTACTTGGCACTCGTCAGCAAGGTGTACTTGTAATCTTGAGGGAACTGGTGCTCCCTGGCGGATTCGATCTCGTGTCACCCTGCTTCACAGTCAGAGACGTTACCACTGAGCTATCCGAGCCGCGACTAACCTCCTGCACTAATAAGGACTCGACAAGCAAGACATTGATCACCACCCAGTGATCAATCAATTGTATTTACATCTCAGTCCTACAGGAGGTTAGTCACGGCTCGGATAGCTCAGTGGTAACGTCTCTGAATGTGAAGCAGGGTGACACGAGATCGAATCCGCCAGGGAGCACCAGTTCCCTCAAGATTACAGGTACACCTTGCTGACGAGTGCCAAGTAGCACGAAACCCGGGTCCAGGGTTACCTGTTAACTACCTCGAACCACCATCTAAAATCTCAATACATAGTGCCCGCAGTGTCGAGTCACCTAGACTGGTGGCCACATTGCAACATGATTGATAGCATTCAATCTGCACTAATAAGGACTAGACAAGCATGACATTGATCACCACCCAGTGATCAATCAATTGTAATCAACATGTACGATAGAATCATTAGTTAATTCAAAAACCACACGATCTTGACCGTTTTTATATGAGCACGTAGGTGTGTGTACATTTCTTATCCCATTACCCATCACATGTCTGTAACTTGCTTTTGTGTAACTATAAATATTGATTAACGCTTGGTTAAATGGCAGTTGGCTTACCCACCATCTCCACTGCACGTCGTTTTGCTTCTCTCTATTCTATTCGCTTCATATACAAAATATATGTATTCAAAAGTCCATCCTCGTTTTTTGACTTATTTAATTCCGTTATTGACTAACGCGATTTAAGTCGATGATTATATACGAGGATAGGCGATAATAAACATTCATACGACCTCCTTGGGGTCAGATCCCGGGCCATTAAAGTGGAGAGCCCTTTCGACAACATCGTCCGATCTAAATGACGACACAAATAACGGGCCTCAAAATATTGATTTTAGTATATGTATAAAATTTTACTAAAAAAAAAACTGGACACGAACTATAAACATTTGTTCCAATCCACTTGAAGTGATGTGTCTGATAAAAAATACTACAATGAGTAAAGTGTCAGCTTTTAGATGATATCCTGTAATCGCTATCGTGTATGGTGGACCAAAATATATTAATTTCAAAAATAATGCAAAGTTATTACGAAAGAAAACTAATGTATTTGATATACTAAATATAAATTCTACACACATGAAAAAATATGCTGGGCGTTACTTAAAATATCAAGCATAAGTATGTTTTAGTTTCTTTTGGTCTTGTAATTCACATTAATAAGTAGTCAGTAATCCCGACTACATAATTGTGATGAGTAGAAGTATTTGAATTATTATACGAACTAGGTAGACATCAAGTATAAAAGAATCATTAGTTCATACAAACACCACAAATTGTTATAATTTGAGATGTGTATCCAGATATTACTGCTATCTATAAACATAGACAGCAAATATATGAGTTCTACTGTTGTAACAGCAGATAATTGAAAACACGAAGCATATATGTTCAGCAGTGTATTTATGAACGATACTTAATTTGTTATGCAAGAGGGGTGTTCAAGCAAGGAACGGAAGATCATAGGTCATGTACATTTTAAACAACAATTTTACAGTCAATAAGAGTAATTGTACAGATTATGAGAATTAATAAAAGAAATCCAAATAATAGAAAAAAAAACTAATTACAAAATAAGTCTATATTGATTATTTTTATAAGTATCGCTGTTATTTACTAATTTTCAGACAAAAATATTCGTTATTCAAAGACTTGCTTTCTTGACCAATTCCTTGTGATATAACAATTTTAAACATTTATCTAGAAGACATTTTGTGGTGTGAGCTACTTATATTGATATAAGTAGTATATAACGTGCGTTAAAAGAACGTAATGTCCGGCAGCAAAAGATGGCGAAGATCAAGAAAGGTAGAGCGAGAACACAATGGAATTTGTAAGAAAACGCATGAACAATGGAATGGGAGACAATGGGTTGGTGTTTGCAACAGAAACAGTCCAGTTTGATTTGATGCATGAATATTTTGCAAATTGACAATTTACCATATGGTATTCAGATTTTGTTCAGATAGTCTGCAATTGTTGTGCTAAATATATATCCGATTGTCCCCACCCGTGTTCTTGTTCACAACAATTTGACAAATGCTCTCCTAACTATAGACATAAGATAAAAACTACAAAACCAGTTAAAATCCAAAATATTTAAAGATTAAAAAAAAAACACAACTGAAAACAATAAATTTTACAGTTTCTTGTTGTTTGACAAGAAATTCCTTGAAATCAATCATCAGCAACTTCGGTTTATACTTCAACTTGAAAAAGTATATGCCCATATTATTAAATAAAATAAATGAGTATAATTTAATATTATTTAAGTTTCAAAAATGTGTTATAGAATTAATTGATGATTGTGTATTTTGAGAAAAAAAAACAAACAAGAGTAAACAATACTTCAGAATGTTTTCAGAATTCATTAAACTATCACAAATAATGCAACACATCAATTTTAGTCTCGCGTGTTTGACTGAAGTTCTTGGACTTGATCCTCGGAGGGATAATTGATGTGCACTGCTGAAAAGACCTATATTAAGATGAAATATCTGTCCAGAGCCTACTGTTTTTCAATAGTTATCCAACTAAGATCTAATCTATTAGTAAAAAGATTTTTGGCATAGAAATGCAACATTAAATTTTATAAAATATTTGATTGATGTATTCCATTGTAACCATTTTTTTGTTCCTCAAGAACTATAAATATAAAGATGGTTCCTCTTGAATTTCCTGATAATTAGCTTCATAGTGGGCAATGAGTTAAACAGTTTGTTAAGATGAATCCAAGAACAGGGAAACGTATTACAATATTTGTTTGGTTATAGAATTAGTGTTGCAAATTTTCACTAGGCTGTTGTAAGATTGTAAAAAGAACAATATATTGAAATTTCTGACTATGATTACTGATTTCCAGACCAAATATATAAATGTGACCTTTTTTTCGACAACCCTAATAATTAGCGATAATTTTCAGGTGGGTCACTTCCTCTTATTTAAAACGTGTAGTAGTACATTTTAGATTGCAATGTTATCTCAATTAGACATCATACTTTATTGATCAAATACTCCGAGTATTTTGAATGTAATATGTGTGTTATACAAATATATTAGTTAGTATAGCCAACTTTTATTATAATTAATTTTACACTGATGAAGGACGGCAAATTATCAAAATATCATTATATGAATCCGAACTACTAAGCAGTAGTATGGTGTTATAAGTGTCAATTTCAATGTGTGATTCTTGAACTTTTCTTCATTTGGTACGTTTTACTTTGTGAAAAATGAGTAGAACTTTTGGTTCTGCATCCTATACGTCTCGTTTTAGTGAAAAAATGTTTATTTATTCTCTTCTAGTTGGTTGAGAGTTTTACGGTTCTTACCAAAATCAAGGTAAGTAACCAAATATTAGCTAATGTTTCAATCTCTGAATCAAACAAACGTTTTGTATACTAAAATGAGATTTAAAGTAAATTAAATTGTAAATTGTCCACCACTTCAACCATTCATTTGAGATTATGCACGTATGTTTCTTTGTCTTGGAAAATCAGAGTGGAAATATTCTAATAGATATTATTATTGTTACTATATATATATATATATATATATATATATATATATATATATATATATATATATATATATATATATATATATATATATATATATATATGGTGTAAACACGTTTAGCTACATACATTTACATACATGCCACTACTTACTAGATGAAGTTCTGATGAACTGTGGTCAAATCCTTATCCAAAGCTATATTTTTAAAAAAAATTTCTAACATAATTCATATCCAGCAAATAGTAACAAAGGTTTCTGTATCTAGGTGACATATGACGAAACGGCCGTCCAGTGCTTCCAGGTTTTCCATAGTGGTCTAGCTTCAACTGACTCATGATCTCAACTATTACAATTATTATAATATCCACGAAAACCTCTTCTGATATTAATATAAATAGTTAACTTGAGTAATTGTTATTCGGTAAATTAGTCTGCATAATTCCACTAATCATTTATTTTCGATGTAACCTATTTTTTTAGTCCAGTAATTACCATCATAACTTTTGTCGTTCATAGATTACAGTTTATTAACTATCAGTATGTTACTCAGTTTTGTGGCAAAAAATGTATCCATAGTGTACCTGTTAAAGTATGTTAACAATTGTTATGGTTTATACTCTTGTAAATTACCTACATAATCACATGAAGTGAATTTAAATATGAATAACAGGTAGTTTTGAACATTTACCTACACATCTTTTGTTGTGAATGATAATTTGATAAGTTGAATATTTGTGTGATATTTCAACTGTGATCACAGAGTAAAAGTTATTGAATCGACGAAGGTCATATTAGGGATATTCAAAAACAAATTTGCTGATCATAATACTTAAATGAAGTAAAATTAGATCTATACTTAAATAATTAGGTAACTTTACAATTATTCAGGTTGTTTATAATCATCTCGGGTAACAACCTGAATAATGACATAGGAACAAGGCGGTTTAATTGTAAGTCAAATTTGTGTTCAGATAAGTTTATAATATTCTAAGCTGATAAACGCGATTCACTAACCTGTAGACATTTAACAGAGATGATTTGTGTAACGTAGGATGTAGAAGCAAGCAATAATATAACCTTTTACCACAATTTGATACAATCCAATGAACTGAGATCATCAACGTGGTAAAATTAACATTTGAAGGATACGATGAATTTACTGCGTTTCAGTGCTTTCTATTCAACTATATGTAACCTAATATGTCTAATTATTTCAAAAAATTCGAAAATTTAAAATCATTAAAGAATAGGTAATTTGGAATAAAGATAAAGTTAGGGAAGAACGTTTAAATAGGGTTTTTATGAGAGCTTGGAGTGACAGTTTTAGAATATGTGATGTAATTTTTAGTAAGTAATATAACATGTATGTAAAGAGTTTAAACAGGAGATCTTTGGATTAAATTCACTAGATTGAGATTACAATTAGTCAAAGAATAAAAGATGAGAAAATTTCAAAATGTTTAGTCTGTTTTCATTATCAAGATTGCTAAAGGTTACTTACTGACTATCACTAACTACACAAATCAAATTTAAGCTTCCTAATGTCTGTGACTAATAAGAGTATTAGTAGGTCAGAGTTAAATTGTTTGTTGATCACTTTCAATTGATTCAATGAGATCAATTAATATTCCATATATATAGAAAGTGGATTGTTATTGAACTGTGAAAACTATTCCATCCATGGGATCATTTGTTCCTGGAAATAAATTGGATAAGACAAGTAGTTGTACATCCTTTCCAACGAATAAGTAAATGAGTATATCGAGTTACAGATGACATGTAATTGATGTCTACCTATCTTTGTTTTGTACTAGTGAGTATTGAATTGTGGATAGTGGAAACAATCTTATTGTGAGTAATAAACTTTTCAAAACTGCCATTTAGTAATCTGTATATTATTATGCTGTGCTAGAGAGAAAAATAAAGTTTTAATTGACAAAGTTTAAGATAAATTCTACCACCCAACTAGTCTATGATGTAAATGTGTGTAGTATGTTTAGGGTACTTAAATGACCTAAATACATTAAATATTTGTTACTGATTAGCGACTAAAAAGACCTTTTTTTTACTGATATAGATTGTATTTTTGTTAATGTAAACTTATTACTGCATTTTATGAATTAGTATCGTATCAGGACAAAGTAACTTAGGACAATGACAAGTCATATGACCATACACTTACTGTTATACAAATCTCATCTTATAATGAATTGGAATTAAAACACTGTAAGCAAGAAATTAATGAACAATATACCATCTTGTGATTAAACGACGATGGAATATCGAGGTAGAATAACTTGAATAGCTCTTAACATATTCCTACAGATTAATCAATTATTTCAGTGAAAGAAAATAAAAGAGGAAATATGAATATTCAATCGTCATTCTTTGATGGGAGAAGTTTATGTAGTTCTAACTATCAGTTATATTATGTTGTTTAGTGGTATTTTAATTTAATTTGACTTGTAACCTTTATTTCGGCTCAATAATCGTTGGTACATATTGTAACGAATGAAAATTGAAGCCAAATATGTTTGTTACTGTCACTATGACTTTTATCAAAAATGTCCTAGTTATGCACTGAATTCATTATAACTTGTGTTTCATTAAGATCACGAGCCGATCGGCAATAGACGACTGTTGAAAACCTAGATGGCCGTTTTGTCATAGCATGTGGCGCCTCAGCATCGTGAATGCACGATTCCACACGTGAGATTCGAATCCAGGACCTTCGGTATTGTGTGCGAGCGCTCAACCTCTGAACCACTGAGCATGCATCCGACGGTGCTAATGCCTAACTCCAACCAATCCACAGTGTCACGCGACCATTTTCCATTGTCTTTGGTGGACAAATCTTTGTTCTGGGTTTGAATCCCGTATGAAGGATAGTCGATGCGCACTTCTGAAAAACCCCATACTAGAACGAAACGGCCGTCCAGTGCTTCCAGGTTTTCAATGGTGGTCTAACATTGATCGATTCGTGATTTCAATGAGATTCACCAATTTAAACAATCCCAAACTGTAAATTATGTCTTCTGTTGAGCTTTGATATTGTATTCTGCTCTTGTTACTACTTATTTGGCTTTCGGTGTTCCAATTGAAGCTTTGAAAATTTAGGTATATATGTAACATATCGGTCTGCGTCAAGTAGTTAAATTTATTGGTAATGGTTTAAGCGAAAACATAACAGACCAAACATTTTCAAACCAGCATTATAGACATAATTGATGTAGTAAACTGAATTTATCATAGTTTCTTATTTTCACTAGTTGGCAACAAAATACACTAGGATACATCATGTTTCTGACTTTGTTTTAAAGTTTAAACTAGGGATCTCTAGAAAAAATGGAAAAAAACTGTGATTAATAAATCATCAAGCTACAAATATTTTAAACAGTTTCATGACTATTTCGGAATTTATTTCAAATGCGTATTTAAAATGATTTTTTAAAAGGACAATAGATTTAGTATGTGTTTGCTTGTGCGTATGTTCTCTGTTAAACACTAATAAAAGAAAGAGGAACAGACAGGATTCCTTATGAATGTTTTTTTTCAAAATCTGTAGGTTAGTTATTTAACTTTATGAAAGCGTTCAGTGACTATGGATCATAGAAATGCACGCTATTCATGGTCACTAATTTATCGAACCTAGATCAGCTTTGTTCAGAAATCTGGATCAATATTTTTTATTCAACCATGTGAATCTTTCTTATGTAGAAAATTACTAGTTCTGTACTAAATGAAAAGTAAATGGTTCTGTATTACTTCTGTCAAACTTCTATATAAAATTTTAGTCTTCGATTAACCGGATCAATCCACTGATCCTAAAATCTTTCTAATTTACCCATCATCTAGTAAAAAAACCCAAGGAAATAGTGAAATACAAATATCCGATATTCCATCTGTATGTACGTAAAGCGCTTGAAGATTACCCGCTACATAGTAAGTACTCTCAGTTACTTAAGAAGTTTGATTTCCTCAAATAAGTTACCTCAGATATTTCCATTGAATATAATAATTAATCATCTTAATGTACAAATTTAATGTGCCTTCATTCCAAAACAATAATGAATGAAACCATTTATTGAGATTAGATGGTGGTTGGAGGTAGTCAACAGGAAACCCTGGACCCGGGTTTCGTGCTACTTGGCACTCGTCAGCAAGGTGTACCTGTAATCTTGAGGGAACTGGTTCTCCCTGGCGGATTCGATCTAGCGTCACATTGCACACATGGCATTGATCGCCACTCAGTGATCAGTCAATTGTGATTACATTTCAGTCCTACAGGAGGTTAGTCACGGCTCGGATAGCTCAGTGGTAACGTCTCTGACTGTGGAGCTGGGTGACACGAGATCGAATCGACCAGGGAGCACCAGTTCTCTCAAGATTACAGGTACACCTTGCTGAAGAGTGCCAAGTAGCATGAAACCCGGGTTTAGGGTTTCCTGTCGACTACCTCCAACCACCATCTAACCTCAATATATAGTGCACGCAGTGTCGAGTCACCTAGACTAGTGGCCACATTGCAACATGTTCGATATCATTCAATCTGCACTAATAAGGACTAGACACGTATGACATTGATCATCACCCAGTGATCAATCCATTGTGAAACCATTCATTACTTATATTGAAAATAAACCCCACTGATACTCTTATCAAGTCTGTATCTAAATTATAAAAAAATAATAATAATAAATTACATTCAAATTTTGTACTAACCTACAGAAACAATCATCTATCGGTTATCTATTAGTGTTTTCTATAAAATGAAATTAATCTATTAGACTTTTTATATCTTCTTTTTCTAAATAATAACTTATTTGGTAATAATAGTTTCATTTGCCCTAGATCCAGTATAACTATGATTATATTTATGCTTATATAGATATGTCAAATGATTATTTTATTGAAAATGAATAAAATTAATTACAATGATACATTTAGATTAAATACTATTTAGTATAATAATAATTACTTATATATTAGTATCAATTAGATATAAGAATGATTTATAAAACATTTGAATATTCATATTTAGATTAAAATTTGTAAGAATATTTAATTTAATTTATTTAAACAAATTTATTACATATTGAATGAATAAATTTATAGTGTAAAAAGTACAGCATATAAATAGTATTTAATTGGTATATATGTAAAACAAAATACTCAGTTAAACATGTTCATCAATGATAGATCGTATAAGTATAGTTGCTAGGTTTGAAATTATCACAAGTTCACTTAATCTGTGAACGAGAACAAAGACTTAGTGACCAAAGACCAACAAGCTAGCTATTTGATGCGTACCAGCCAAGCTAACTAGAGGGAGAAGACCAAGTTTGGAATTAGAAAGTATATTTTTTTCAAAACAGTCAGAACAAGCGATCACACAGCGATCCCACAAACACAATTCAAAACGTATATATATCAATTATATGTGTATAATCGATATTGCCATGGAAGTATTTTGAAAGAATAGTTCAGTTAATTAACAATTGTATAGTATCGGTCCACAAATGGATCCCAAAAATTACTACTCATTATTCTTATCGGAGCATAACAGTAGTGAACAGAACACGGGTGGGGACAGTCGAATGTATTTGGTACAAAATTACAGGACTTGTTAATAAAATCTAACAATCAAATAGTAAATATATAATTTGCAAAATGTTCATCAGTTGTCTCATAATGACTCAGATTTTATTGTCCTTGCATTTTCATACAAATTGCATTCTGTTTCGATTCTTTACTGTTCGATCCTCTTGTCTCTTTGCTGCCAGACCTTCTATTCACGACTAATATCATTTACTACTTATGTCAATATAAGTAGCCCACACCATATAAGTACTTATAAGGTAGATAAATTCAGCAGAAATTTATGTTTCATTAAATAAATGTTAAATGATTAAGTTAATTTACTGTCTTATTATTCAACATTATATATACATGAAATTAGATAGTATCATTAATGAATATAATGTTGATGTAGGTTATGGAATAGATATGGAATAATTATAATTCAATTTAGAAAGTTATTAATATATCCATGAAATAATATTTATCATGAATAAATCTATGCATAGATATAAGGCAGTAAAATAACATCAATAGGAACTTTAAATCTATCGTTGTGATTTTGAAGGTTATCATCATAGATGACCAAAAAAGAAACGTATTGTAGTTGCAAAGAACTCATTAGAATTTTGGTGGAGTTTCGTTCTCTGAGCTGGATGGTTTGGTCGTGTAGCTTTCATCGTTCTTCTGAACGACATCAGCAGCACAAATGTCTATTTGAAGTTTGTGCTGATGATGTCGTTCAGAAGAACGATGAAAGCTACACGACCAAACCATCCAACTCAGAGAACAAAACTCCACCAAAATCATTCACCTGAGCTACAAATTTTCTCCACCATCTCAAACTCATTAGAATATTCAATTGATGGATTGAATGATTCTAAGCGTATTATTGAGCACAAATAATATATGAAATGAATGGTAATTTGATAAGATCAAACATAAAAGAATCGGCTTAATTATAATAGACAACACATTTAGTCATATATACCTAACTCGAATTAGCTTGATTTTGCTCATTTACTAATAAATGGTAAAGTCGTTCAAGATTTGATAACATAAATCGTCAAGTTTTTTTTCATCAGCGTAATATGGTTCATTTTAAATCCTTTATTTACACAAAAATAATCTTTGTAATAATTTTCCAATGTATCTAGTAATATATATATATATATATATATAATCAGTTGCCAGTAATTTAGAAATGATAATAGATAGTAATTTCATCCTGTTCACGCATGAATGTCCTTACTTACTTACCTATGCCTGTTACATCTAATGGAGCATAGGCGGCTGACCAGTATTCTCCAACCCACTCTGTCCTGGACCTTCTTTTCTAGTTCTATTCAATTTCTGTTCATTCTTCTTATGTCTGTATCCATTTCTCGGAGTAGTGTGTTCTTTGGTCTTCCTCCTCTCATTTGGCCTTGAGGATTCCATTTGAGGGCTCGCCCTGTGACACAGTTGGTTGCTTTCCTCAATGTGTGTCCTATCCACTTCCAGTGCTTCTTCCTGATTCCTTCTTCCGCTGGAACCTGGTTTGTTCTCTCCCACAATAAATTGTTGCTGATAGTGTCTGGCTAACGGATCCGAAGTATTTTGCGTAGACAACTGTTAATAAATACTGATATCTTCGTAATAATTGTTTTCGTATTTCTCTAAGTATCCGCCTCATACAGTAGAACTGTTTTGACATTTGTATTGAAGATTCTGACTTTGGTGTTGGTTGACAGTTGTTTTGAGTTCCAGATGTCCTTCAGTTGTAGAAATGCTGCTCTGCTTGCCGATCCGCGCCTTCCCGTCTGCATCAGATCCACTGTGTTCATCAATGATGCTGCCCAAATATGTAAAGGTTTTTACATCTTCCAAATCTTCTCGGTCAAGTGTGATTCGGTTAATGTGTGCTGTGTTGTATCGGAAAATCTTACTTTTCCCTTTGTATATGTTGAAACCTACTGCTGCTGAGGCTGCTGCTACACTGATCGTCTTCTCTTTCATTTGTTGTTGCGTGCGTGATAGAAGAGACAGATTATCTGCGAAGTGTAGGTCGTCCAGATGCATCGTAACTGTCCACTGTATCCCATGCTTACCCCCAGATACCATGCATGAATGATGCATAGAATTTTCAAGCCCTTAGAAAATGATTCAAAATACATGAAAGTATTCTAATTCAATTCATTCAGTTTTTAACAAATCACTTCAAACAGTTAATTAATTTGTAAGTATCATTACCAAGGTTTCATTTGATAACTGGGAGAATAAATTTATTCCCTGAAGAACTGGCTTACACTAAGTCATGAAACATCAGAAAATCTAATTTTCCTACTCATTGGGATATTACAAATATATTATTTTTTATATATTTAATGCATTGTTCATTTTTATTATTCATCTTTGAACTTGTAGTTTTCCTTGTAGCCTTTATTTGACAATAATGATAATTGAGTTTCTTAAGTCATTTAATCTATCTGCAAATACTGAAAATATCTAGACACATTATTACTAAATCATTATTCTACCTATAATCATAATAATCATTACGAATGGTTCATTAAAGAGGAAGAATGTATATGTAAAATCTCAGTGGAAGAATTTGAAGTAAATTCAACGTTTCGCCTAGCAATCTGGTCCAAGCTTTTTCAAGGAAAATATAATCGATAACTTTGTTGTTTGATTATATTTTCCTTGAAAACGCTTGGATCAGATCGCCAGGCGAAACGTTGAATTTACTTCAAATTTTTTCGCTGAGATTTTATAAATACATTCTTTCTCTTTCATTTCTCATATTAACTCGGCTCCCAAATATTGTGAAACTATTCGATTAAATTTGGATGAAAGTTCTTATTTATTATGAATGGTTGTTACGTAAACTGAATGAAGGTAACATTTCATTTTGCATAATGTTCTCAACAATAATAATATTTAGTCTAAATGAAAGAAATTGAAAAAAAAATATCTGAGACTATAAGATTTACTATATCTTTATTTAATGTAAGACTAATTACATTTTCAATACAAGACAAATTTTATTTGTTATTTTTATAATCAGCTCCGTTTGTAGCTCTCCAAAAGTTACTGACGGTCCTAAGCCCAGGTAAAGGAGGAGGGTTGGGTATGGGTTCGGCTACCCTATCCCATAGAAAAAAGTTTTGCTAAAATAACGTCAACCATATTAAACACTTTTATGAGCAGTTGTTAATATTTTTTTAGGAAGTGGAGAAAACAAACACGACGGAAATAAATGAATAGGGCATTCAGTTAACTGAAAATTGTCATCTTATGTCATACTGAATAAATCTTTTTTTTTCAACTTGAAATAGTCTTGTCTAATAAACTAGATTGTGAAATATTAACAAAATGGTAATATTATATTTAGATTTTCACACTGAAAGCTTAAAATGAGTGACATTTCTGGACAAATGTTTTTAGAACAAAATGCGATTACAGAGCTGAAAGTTGGAGAACTATCACAACCATCATCAAAAAAGTATAAGTATTTATAAAGAATTGTCTACGTAAGATACTCAATGTCCGTTGGCTATATACTAGAACAAACCAGTTTCCAGATGAGGAGGAAATTAGGAAAAGACGATGGAAGTGGATAGGATATACAGAAATCATCAAACTGTATCATGAGGCAAGTGCTAACTTGGAATTCTAAAGGGAAACGGAAAAGTTGGAAACTAAAAAGCATATTGAGCCAGTAATCGTGTACAGAAATGAAAAGGACGAATAATTACTGCAAACAACTGGATAGGGTTAGCCAGGACAGAGTTGGATGGAGAGTGATAATGGGTAGTTTATGCTCCTTTATGAGGGATAACAAGAGTAAGTAAGTAAATTACAAAATAGGATAAAGTCAAGGATCAATTATCGATGTACCTCTAATGTAATTGACCTGTAGATCAATGATAAGGGGAAACAAAAAGGAAGTAGATCAAACAAATCAATTATTTTGAAGTTCAATATCAAGCTGATCAACCTAGTTGAAAGTGATTCATATGACTGTGATCACTGGAATATAAACAAATTATAATCAAAGAACTCTGTATTATATACAGCAAATTGACTTAAGTTATAAATTTGAGACAGAAAACACTAGTTGACGAGCTATGTAATTCATTAGTCACAGCGAAACATAAATGTTTTTTAAAAATTCATTTGGTATTGTTTGCTTGAATCTTCCCATTGATGATTAAGATTGAAATCGATCAGTCTTATGTTAGCATACATCCAGTTGACGAGTCCCAAAATAAGACGAAACGCGCATTTTGAATTCCACTATTCACCTTTGCTTATAAAGGTTTTTAATTCAATTTCCAGTTGTATCGTTGCTACACTCTTTCGAAAATTCCTAACATAGAGTGATATAGACATACAATGCTTCTTAGTTTCTAATAATTCTTTTGTTAAAATTCATTCGTAATGCAAATTATATAGAATCTATACAAAACAACTTATATATATATATATATATATATATATATATATATATATATATATATATATATATATATACGTTTATATACATGTATACTGGTAGTTATGGTGAACAAAAGTCTAAGTGAAGATTAGAATGAATGATAGTCTTCCGCTTACCTGTTTTTACATATACATATATGAATTCAACTAAAATGGATCAATGAAATGATCTGACATTTAAGAGATGTAATACAACAACAACAACAAAAAAGAAGAACATGTAAGGAACATCCTTCAAAAAAAGAAAAAAACCTATTTATGTAAGCAGAAATAAATCAAGCAACATATAAATGGGATTTTGTTAGCTAAAGAAAAAATGGTACCATCCAAGATAAAACTATATATGTATTCAATAATTTTACATATTTATCTCTTGTCAAATAGGTGATACATTTACATTTATTATGTTAATGTATAAATGTATATTGTTATATACAAATAATGATAGTAAAGTATCTAAATGAAATGACATTAGTTAAATTAGAAGAATATATTTTTTTCAATAGTTAACTTTATATGATTCATGTATGATATTAGAATTAGTTAAGAAGTTCGTTTGAATTTATATAATCAGTAGTGAATTTACATTTCTATATTAATTTGTTATTTTGAATTGTAGTTACATTTTCATATTAACCACTGGCGTCTACTGGGATCACCGGGTAAGTAATAGTGAAGTTAGACGTAGGGTATTAGAGAATGATGGTAAATCAGTTGATAAGATTGCGAATCTTCATCGACTGAGATGGTTGAGCCACGTGTTACGTATGCCTGAACACCGATTACCACGACGTGTAATGCTAACCGGTGTAAGGGTTGGTTGGAAGAAAGTTAAGGTCGATCAAACCAAAACGCGGCATCAGTGCTTGAAGTCACTAACCTCTAGTCTGAGCAATGTTAGTAGATGCAGATTACTTGGTTGGGGTCCACGTGATTATCGTAACCAATGGTTAGAGATTCTTGGTGACATGGCTCAGGATAAATCACAATGACGTCAGTGTATACACTATCTGTCTTCCCTTAAACTAAGATATTAAAATCACTTCATATCTTTCTTTCTACGAACTCATTCTTTCTTCCTGTACTATATCCTTATTGCAATCTTCTTTTATATATTAACACAACTGAATTGACTACTTTTATGGATCCGATGTTCATCTTGTTGTGTTAATGAGGTATGGCAACTTGGACCGATGCATATATGTGCCTGGTCCTACGTTGTAGCTGACTGATATTAACCACTAATTATTGATCTTTGAAATAAGATATGATATTTATTCAGTGAGAAATGATAGTTTTATACAACTGGTTTATTGAATAAACTGTTATAAAGGAAGAATAATAAGTAAATATTTGTGGAATACAAGATCAGTTTATTTCATTTTATACGCTTTAAGTTATCCTAACACCTAATGGTTTATATAAATAAATAAAATGTTACACATTAAAGAGTAAGAATTTATTTGAAGGGATTTTGTGGATATTATAGTAATTTCAATAATTGAGATCATGAGTCACTTGAAGCTAAACCATCGTGGGAAACTTAGAGGCACTGGAGGGCCGTTTCGTCTTATTGTGGAACTTCTCGGCAGGGCGCATTCACGATTCCGTCGCTTAATTTCGTGGAGTGGTTGAAGTTAGACATTAACACCGTTGGATGTCGACGGGCTCAGTGGTCTAGTGGTTAAGCGCTCACGCGCGAGACTGGTAGGTCCTGAGTTCGAATCTCGCGAGGTGGGGTTGTGGATGTGCACTGTTGAGGAGTTCCACAATAAGACGAAACGGCCTTCCAGTGCCTCCAAGTTTTCTATGGTGGTCTAGTTTCAGTGATTCATGATTTTAACCATTGAAAAAGTGTATCTGTAAAATCTCATTGGAAGAATTTGAAATAAATCAAACGTTTCGCCTGGCAATTTAGTTCAAGATTTTTCAAACTAATGTGTAGTCAAACATCCGAATGATCGAATATAAATAAGTCTGTGGTTCTCCTGTTTACTATATACTGAATAAGTCATCCAATCAACGTTAACAATGTTTAAAGTAGGTATTTGCATCAGCGTGTTAGAGACATGTGGCGTGAAACGAAAAGTGTTAAGATAACAGATTGTGTGTATACATAAATGAGATATTCCATTCATCATATATTGTCTACGGTCGGTGAATATTAAGAAAACATAAAAATTTTATATGTGATATGAATAAAAAATGTCACAGTGTGCATAAAATGAAGAAGATAACATATTCAGATAAGATAACTGATTTGAACTATTGAATGCTAGGCAAAACGTTGGATTTATTTCAAATTCTTTCGCTGAGATTTTACAAATACAATCTTCCTCTTTAATGTCTCACATTAACTCGGCTCCCGAATACTGTGAAACTATTCGATCACAAACTCTAGATCACTGAGCTGGAATCCAACTTGCGGGATTGTGGATACTTATTGCTGAGGAGTCTCATACTATGATAAAACGGCCATGCAGTGCTTTCAGGTTTTCAGTGGTGATCGTTTCATGAGTTCACTTAAAAATACTTATCCACCTGACATATGAAGAAGGAATAATAAATGTATGTATAGTTGATAGTAGCAGCTTTAAATGTAACTGTGAAAAGTTACGAGAGATTGATGACAACCGAATAGTGAGTAAAATTACAACAACAGGACAAATTAGATTTAAATTGTAAAAATTAGAAGATTGTTGAAATCATGTTAAAATGAGAGACTACGTATGCTACTTTTAAACTAAGAATTTAAGCTTGATCGGTTAAATTTCTAAAGCTTCAGCAGCGATTAATTCTTTAATCAGGGCCAGTTTCTCTATTTTTATCTTTTCATTTTTTAATAGGGTAATATATTTGGTAAATCACCATTAATACATATCTACGGCTTAAATCGAAGTTTCCTACTTGTTGGTATTAATAAGCATAGGAAAGTTTAAAGGAATTTTTTCAATTGTTCTCACAATTTGTTCTCTAATCTAATTGATTGAAGCATACTGTGAGTGAAACAAGTGTATTTGATGATATATGAATGACATACTGCAAATTAACTTAAGTTGAAAATACAGAACAGTAGATACAAACTCAGTAGTCAAAATGTATTTTAATTTTTTAGAAGTGTAGAGTTCCTAAGTCTGCTTTTACATACTAGTTTTGATTCTCTAAAGGGCAAAAACTATTTACAAATTGGAATAATCCCTACACACTCATCAAATAAACACAATCTTACTGAAGGATGATCATTGATTTATGCTTTTGGTAACTAAATTATTGCATACAACATAAAACCTTTGATGGAGTTTTGTTCTCTGAGCTGGATGGTTTGGTCGTGGAGCTTTCATTGTTCTTCTGAATGACATCGTCAGCACAGACTTCAGATATAAGTGAAATGTTCGAATTTCTCCATATGCGTTTCACAGCTTGTTCTGTGCACCTCGATGTTGATTGGTTCTTATCGACCTTAAATTTGTCATTGTTTACTTCTTTGTTTTGGTTGTGTCTCTCATTGGTTTGATGTTTGTTCCTATATTTGTGAATGATTTTCCTGATTGGTTGGTAAATTGGATTGATTTCAATATGCTTGTTGATTGACCTGATTGCCAGGCTTCTAAAAATTCTCTGGTGTTTTTGGAATTTCCTCTGACCAAGTTTTCCACATTTTTCCAATCGGATGAGTGTCCTCAGTTGTCCACATGTATTGATATAAGTGAGGAAATATCATGGCGTTTGACTGCTAATTGATGTTCGTGTAGGCGTCCGCTTTGTCTGATGTAGCGTTTTTCGCAGTTGGCACAATTTATTTTGTAGATGATGTTTGATTTGTCTTCCTTTGTTATTTAACCCTTTGGTTTGCATAGGACTGGTAGTAGTGATTTTGTCGGTTTGTGTGCTACACCTATCCCGAAGGTTTTCAGCAGTCTCGTTATGGTTTCTGATATGCCTTTTATGTATAGCAGGGCGATCCTTTTGTTGATTTCTGTGCTTGATTTGGGTTAGGATGCTGCATGCGGTTGGTATTTTTTAATGAAGTTGATTGTGTAACCGTTGTTTTGAAATACGTCCTTCAGGTATTTCTCTTTATTTTTTCGTGCTACCAGTGTGCTGCAGTGTGTTCTCGCCCTCTTGAACCAAGTATGTACGTAGTTGATTTTGTGAGCTTTTGGGTTGTTGCTATTGTAGTTGAGAACTTGATCTGTATGGGTTAGTTTCCTGCACACTTGACTTTCCAGTTTTCCTGTGTCGGTTCTAGTGATTAATGTATCCAAGAATGATAGTTCGTTGTTTGACTCCTGTTCGATTGTGAAATTGATGTCATCGAAGACATTTTTGATCAGCTTGTAAGTGCTTCCTAGCTCATTCTTTTTGACGAGGACGAATGTGTCGTCTACATAGCGAATCCAAATTTTTGGCTTGACCACTGGTAATATCGGGGCTTCTAGTCTTTACATCACTGTTTCTGCGATCAGTCATGATATTGGTGATCCTGTAGTGAACAAGAACACGAGTGGGGGACAAACGGATGTATTAAGCACAACAATTACAGTTTATCTCAACAAAATACCATATGGTAAATCGTCAATTTGTAAAATATTCATGCATCAAATCAAACTGAACTGTTTCTGTTGCAAACACCAATCGATTGTCTCCCATTCCATTGTTCATGTGTTTTATTACAAATTTCATTGTGTTCTCGTTCTACCTTTCTTGATCTTTGCCATCTTCTACTGCCAGACATTACGTTCTTTTAACGCATGTTACATACTACTTATATCAATATAAGTAGCTCACACTACGATCCCATTGGTTTCCTTTTCGTTTGTTTGTAGATTTTCGTTGTTGAATTAAAGATATGTTGTTAGGCAGAAATCGATGAGTTCTAGTAGACTTTGAACTTGAAGCTTCGTGTACTTAGTGAGATTCGTGTCGTTGTTGAGCAACAGGGATATAGTTTCTTTTGCTAACCTTGGTTCAATTGAGGTGAATAATGCTGTTATATCTAAGAATATCATCAGTTCGTCGTTGTTGATTTGAATGTCCAGAAATTGTGTGGAGGATTCGAGGTGTACAGAACAAGCTGTGAAACGCATATGGAGAAATTCGAACATTTCACTTCTATCTGAAGTCTGTGCTGATGATGTCGTTTAGAAGAACAATGAAAGCTCCACGACCAAACCATCCAGCTCAGAGAAGAAAACACCATGAAAATCATCTATCTGAGCTACAAATCTTCTCTACCATCTCAACATAAAACCACATCACATATAGTAGCCTAAAAATAAACTTTTATAGTGAATAGAACACGAGTAGTGACAATCGAATGTATTCAACACAAAATTACCGGACTTATTAATAAAATCTAACAATCATAAAGTAAATGCTTAATTTGCAAAATGTCCATCGATTGTCTCGAAATGACTCAGACTTCATTGTTCTTGCATTTTCATACAAATTGCATTCTATTTCCGTTTTTTTACTGTTCGATCCTCTTGTCTCTCTGCTGTCATACATTCTCTTCCTGACTAATATTTACTACTTATGTCAATATAAGTAGCATACATTACACTATCAGTACAGGATAAATACGGACCAGTTAGTTACACATAACAGTTTTTATAGTAAATTATACAAATAAATAAATTTACATTATTATTTGAAGTATTTATCATTATCCAGCATGCAAAATTGTAACAATTTAATTTGATTAGAAATAAAAATCTACTGTTCAACCTTTTTCTATAACTTATTAAAATTTATCTCTTAACCAATCGATTGATTCATTCAATATTTATCACCATGGTTACAATCATATTTGATCAATTTTAGTATGTTGACAAAAAAGAAAATGTGAATGTATTGATCGATACAATTTTTTTTCTTTTATTATTATTTCAGTTATATTTTGTCAATTTATCTCAAATTCTTTTATTAAGAAGCGGAAAATTTATTATTATTTTCTTTAAAAAAAAAAAAAAGAAGGAATATGGTAAAGTGAACTTTCTATATTATTCTAATAATATGAATGTAAAGATTTGGTTGCTCTTTCAAAAATATATTCTGTATGTACTAATCTAATCTGAACTTCTGTATTTTCAGTCTTATCCTGACAGTGATATGTGTATATGATAATTTTAGAATTAAGAAGGCTCTTATTCTGTGGACATAGTTTCCCTATTTAAATAAACAATCATAGAGTTAATCAACTAGAATTAAGATGTCGATATAAATATGTTAACAGTTACATATGAGAATGTTTTTATTAAATTTTATTTTTTACAGCTTTTTGTTTAGTTTATTTTTAGTTTAATTTTTAAATTGTTTATTAAATGTTTAACATTCATTTTGATTGTCATTAAAGTCTTATGTGCACATAAAATATTTTATTGAATTTAACATTTAAGTAGACTAATAACTTTGAGTGATTGTTTTTGGTAATAATAATCCAGTTTACTGACACTTGTGGATCAAGATACATTGATTATAGCCAGTGCTTGCCTTCAATTTGGATACGGGGACATAGTCCAGTGTGGTTCGACAAGGGTAAGGCGAAAGCAGTTTTGTGTTCCATACTTGAACATCTTAGACGACTTTGATCATTCTACAAATCCACAGTTTGATTTTAAGGTTGTATATACGATTCGTTCAAATCTATCTAGATTTCGTCGTATCCAATTCCTAAAAGTAGCCGAATATCTCACCATCCATGAATTCGAGCCAGAGATATGTATACAAAAGAAGTACGTCTTATCGTTATCGTTATGTTCGCCTTAATTTATTATTGTTATTATTGCATTTCTCTCTTTACTGACGTCTGATAACCCCATTATTTTATTCATAGTTGCTCATGATCATGTGAGACCTATACACCAACGTCGGAATGGACAACACCGGATATGAAGTTATCATGGGACGACATGATTCGATTGGCAGAGAGAAATGAAAATGGAGAGTGATTTGCAAACCTATGTGCATTCAACAAGTTGATTTTAGATGACACAATATTCCCACACAAACGCATATACAAAGCTATATGGGTCTCACTAGAACACAGAAACAGATAGATTATTCTTGTATCAATAAATGATTCAGAGGGACAATGGAAGACGTGAGAACCAGGAGGTGAGCTGACATATCTTCAGATCACTATACACTGGCTGTGGCTAAGATGAAACTGAAGCTGAAGAGACACGGGATAACTGGGGAAACAGCGTTACAAAGGTTTAAAATAACCTTCATTCCAGATGCTGACAAACTCAAGGAATTCAAGATAACTCTCAAGAAAAGGTTTCAAGCCTTACAGGATCTACTGAAAGAAGAAAAACAAAAAATATGGAGGACGACTGGAATGGGATCAAAGAAGCACTGACTTCAATGTGTCAGGAGGTGCTGAATCGCAAGAAGTATCATCATAAGGAGTGGATCTCTATGTAAACTATGGACAAGATTCAAGGAAGGAAGAACAAGAAGACAGTAATTAATAACAGTGGAACAAGAGCAGAGAAAGTCGAGGCACAATCTGAATACACAGAAGCAAAGGGGCAAGTGAAGAGAAACTTTGGAAAAGGCTACAAGAGAAGGGAATATGAGATAATAATATGATACAATGAAGACACTGTCAGGGAAATATAGGTAACCAGAAAGATCGGTCAAGGACAGAGAAAGCAAGCCAATCACTGAAACTCAAGAACAAAGGAACGGATGGGTAGAATACTTCGAGGAACTCATGAATAGACTAGCCCCAATGAACCCACTGGAACTCGATGGAGCACACACAGACCGTTCTAAGGCTGTCACTCTGTCAATGATGGGAAAAATCAGGATGGCAATCAGACAAGTCAAGAGAGGGGAATAGTAGCAGGATCTACCAATATACCATCTGAAGGACTGGAATGAAATGACAGTAACTGCAAACATGCCCTTTTTTCCCTTCAGGAGGATTTGAAAAGAAGAACAAGTGCAGACAGAGTATAAAGAAAGACACCTCATCAGGGCATTAAATAAAGGGGATCTGAGCAAATATAAGAACTGTGAAGGCATCACATTACTGTCAGTACCAGGAAAAGTTTCCATCAGAGTGTTGTTGTGCCGGATGAAAGACTCAATAGACGCCCAAAATCTAGATCAATAGTTTGGATTCCGTATGGATCGGTCATGTACAGACCGAATCGCGACGCTACTGATCATCTTTGAACAATCACTATATATCAAATTCATTGATTATGAGAAAGCACTTGGCAGTGTAGACAGGAGAACATTATGGAAACGTCTTCAAAACTATGATGTGCCTGAGAAGATTGTCAACATCATCCAGAACTCATATGACGGACTACTCTGCAGAATCGTGCATGGAGGACAGCTGACATACGCATTTCAAGTAACAACCTGAGTTGGAAAAAGCTGCTTACTCTCATATTCCTCTTTCTTCTGGTAGTTGACTGAATTATGAAGACCTTTATATTTGAGGGAAAGCACGGGATACAATGGACAGTACCGAATCAATTAGAAGATTTGGACTTCACAGATGACCTGGCCCTCCTATCGCATACACACGAACAAATGCAGAGGAAGACAATTAGTGTAGCAGCAGCCTCTGCATCAGTAGGCCTCAACATACACAAAGGATAAAACAAGATCCTCAAATACAACACGGGGAACACCAACCCAATCACACTTGATGGCGAAACTCTGGAAGAAGTGGAAACATTCACGTGTCTGGGTAGCATCATCGATGAATAAGGAGGATCAGATGCAAACGTAAATGCAAGAGTTAGCAAAGCAAGGGCCGCATTCCTACAATTGAAGAACATATGGAACTCAAAACAACTTTCAACCAATATCAAAGTGAGAATCTTCAATACGAACGTCAAGGCAGTCCTACTGTACAAAGCTAAAACTTAAAGAATTACCACAACCATCATCAGAAAGGTACAAGTATTCATAAACAATTGTCTACGTAAAATACTCAATGTCCATTGTCGGCTGGAAACCATCAGCAACAACCTATTGTGTGAGAGAACGAATCAATTTCCATCTAAAGAAGAAATTAGTAAAAGACGATGGAAGTGGATAGGATGTAAATTTTGGAAATCAACAAAGTGGATCTCGAGGTTAGCACTAATCTGGAATCCTGAAGGGAAGTGGAAGAGAGAAAGGTCAAAGAACATATTATATCGGAAAATAGAAGTAGATATGAAAAGGATGAATAACAACTGGAAAGAACTGGAAAGGATTGCCCAGTTCAGAGTTGGATGGCTAATGGTGATAGGTGGCTCATTATTCTCTACGCTGGGTAATAGGCATAAGTAAGTTTATGATAATAATCACACATGTAAAGGAAAAACTAAATCCGTATACATGCTGATTAGGACTAACAGTATAAAATGATTTTTTAACATGTTTTGTTAAAATAGATTTACTTTAGATACATTAGAACTAATGTATCGAAAGCAGAGTTAGTAGTATATATGAATAATTCAACACATTGTCTGATTCTTATGGCATTTACATTCATTCTAATTGTTTTTAATCAATTTAGTTTCAAGTAAATTCGTCGATCAGTATTTACCATGAACAAATATCTTAATAAGTTTCTCTAAAATAGTGTAATACAGATATTTAACGTGACATCGGTAACTAAAGTAACGATCAAAGTTCAGAAATAGGGTGTTGACAGGATTCATGAAACACAGTTATTGAGAATTATTGTAATTCTTTAGTTTACAATCGATTGTTCAGTTAGACTTAAAATAATTTAATAGTGATTAATTATTTGAACCTAATTATCGAGGGTTTGAATTATCCCATTATTAATATTTAGTATCAAATTTCAAAAATGACATAAACATCATACCATGTGAATAAGTTACTGACTGACTATAGTCATTGGTTCAATAAAAAGTGCTTTGAGTGTTTTTAGGGGAAAACACTATGTTTGAATTCCAATATGATCTCCAACACTAGGATGTAGGGTCATTTATCTGATGAGTCCTAAACAGGGTGAAACTCCCGTTCTATATATTCCACTGTTATCTAGAATTCATCCGTTCTAAATGTTGAGGCAAACCTGCTCCACCTCAAAACTAACAAATAGCACAATTAGTTAATTACGAGAAACTTAAATCTACTTGGTAAAATAGTATGTTTCATTACAAAATCTAAGAAAAAACTGAAATAATTGTAATGTAATGATAATTGTATGTCACCCATTCATTGATATAAACAAATGAATATCTGATATTTAGATTATTATAATTTACATTAGCAATATTATGTAGTGATAACAAATAATGCGTTTTTCTTAAAATTGTGTTGAAATGATAAATAGTAGTTATAAAAATTTAAATAACTTATTCAATATACAATAAATACTGCTAAACCATTCTTCAGTGTAACTGGAAATCAAAAATAAGAAATACCATGTTGTATACAATGATATCAGCAGAACGGTAACTTTACAAATCTCTCACGGTTTTCTTTCCTTTCGCTCAGTTCATGTCGATTCAGCAAATACGGGTTTTCTACATTACAAATTTGACGTTCATGTCTCCAATTATGAATGTCAGGTCGCTTCGTGTATACTTCTCTACGATCAACTCCAACCTCTTACAAAAATGATTCTTATCTTTATCTTTGCTTTCATTGGTGAGGTGCATTGTACCATAAAAAACTCATCGCAATCCACTCCCTCTTTGTTTTGAAGAATGCTTGAATAATTCTGGATCCATGTGCCTATCATGTTTTTTTTGGATAGTGTAAATGAAGCTTCATGTGTGTGAAGCTCCGGTAAAATTGGTTTGACTTATTCCGAGCACTGACATGTTTTATCTCCTCATTTGCAAAGCTTTTTGTTTGGCTCTCACTGTCTCCATGTATATATATATATATATATATATATATATATATATATATATATATATATATATATAATGCAGATATAGTGTCATAGTCAGTTAAATATTGAGGTAGAGAGGCTGTAGTTCAGTTCGTTTCTTGTTGTTTTTACAATATACTTGACTAGCTAATCAAATACCACCATGATTATAATAGATTAGGCATGGGAAATAATTTTCGTGGTAGGTTACTTTAAAAATATATAATAATAATCAGTAAAAATTAAGGTTTGTTTTGCAGGGAAATAAATTAAAAAAAACTATAGGTGAGTATCAAGTTGTATAATCCTTAATGAGGTTGTAAAAGTTATTCTGAGTAAACATAATTACTCTGGCTGATTTAAGGACAATTTGGACTAAAATTATGTTTGGTTCATTTATTGATAAGAGATTAAATATTCAGCGTTACTAATTTGTAAACTTAATTATAATTAAAAAGAGTTAGCAACTTGTCTATAAACTTTTAATCTTTATTTTAGAATTAATAATGAGTTCTGCAGATGAAGTAATACCATGGACAGAGGTTTACCGGTAGCTCATCTTCTAATGAATTGTTATGTGGTCGATATTGAGAACATAGTAATTCAATCAATCTAATTCATTCTTTATCCTTAGGGGCTGGTAGAATATGCTCCAAATATACGGTAGACAAGGAACTATCAAAGTTCTAACAGATAAATATCAAAGATGATTAGTCATTCAGATTTATTCAGGAAAAAATGAAACCCAAACTATAATCTTTAAGACTTACTACAGTTCTTAGAAAACTCTATTCATGAACATTGAGTTTATGGGCGATAATGCTGAAAAAATTTGATAAAAAAACGTTAATCGAAATATTTCGGAAATACTTTTTATGTTGTTAAGCCTCTTATTTTCTTTTCCAGCTGTCCTATTATTCGTGAATGTAATGTGTGTGCTACTTATATTGATATATATATATATATATATATATATATATATATATATATATATATATATATATATATATATATATACGCAAGTTAAAAACGTAATGCCTGGCAGTAGAAGATGGGGGTAGATCAAGAAAGGAAGAGCGGGAACACAATGCAATTTGTAAGAAAACGCATGAACAATGAAATGGGAGACAATGGATTGACAATTGCATCAGAAACAGTCCAGTTTGATATGATGCATTGATATTTTTGCAAAATAACAATTTACTATATGGTTTTCCATTTTAATATGTAACCCTGTAATTTTGTGCTAAACACGATCGGTTGTGCCCACTACAGTATCAAAGATAAATTCACGCAACAGCACATATTAATATGCATTTATAAGTTCATTTGCTCTT
This sequence comes from Schistosoma margrebowiei, assembly GCA_944470205.2. NCBI lineage: Eukaryota > Metazoa > Platyhelminthes > Trematoda > Strigeidida > Schistosomatidae > Schistosoma > Schistosoma margrebowiei. Next base: position 49,844,839 of record OX104024.1, read on the forward strand.
GTGGAGCGGCTTATACTGTCGTCGAAAAACAAGTTTTTTTTAAAGATATCTTCGAACATTATACTACATGACTTTTGAATGGGGCATTTAAAACGATCGATAGTTTTGTGATGGAACACTTTGTTAAATTTGATCACACGAACCCCCTCCCCCAGGTAACGAGTATTTTCTTAGAAATTGATATAATTAAAAACAGGAAGGACTTATAAAGAATCTAGATCAATATACAAATTATAGTGAAACTTTGTAATTCTATTTTTCACTGATTGAAACTATGAGTCAACTGAAGCTAGACCACCATGGAAAACGTGGAAGCACTGGACGGCCGTTTCGTCCTAGTATGAGACTCCTCAGCAGTGCCCATCCACGATCCCGCACCCCGCTTCAATTGACTCATGATTTCAATCAGTGAAATTTCCAAAAACTCCACAAAACCACTTCTGATAATTCCATTTTTGTAAATCAACACCCATCAAGTTATTTGTGTTCTCGATGATTATTTTAGGTTACAGCGTCATTCAAGTACATTGTATGTTACTAGTATTGTCATTACAATTTTAATGTTCATTAGTTTGTGATGATACAGGAAATTCACTACGAAAATAGTTTTCATTTCATATGCAAAGTCATACAGTGTAATACATTCAATGATATCAGTACTTTAAATATATTTATTATCATGAATTGTATACGCGTTAATTATATTTAATATTGAGACTCTGTAGTTTAATGATAACCAAAAAAAAAAATCAGTCAAATGGTTATTAAATTTAAAATATCAGTAGTTTGTTGTGAATTGTTTATCTATTATTTATTTGTCCATCACTTGAAGTGTCCACTCTATGCATTTTAGTAAATCAAATTGTTCCGATTTAGTTTTATTTGTTCATTAGCATAAAATTTTAATAATTTAAGTAGAACTAACCCGCTTTATCATTCAGATCATTCATACACTACATAATCTTTAGCCGATTAGTAATGACTACTAATTGAGATGAAGTGATTATATAGAAATTGCTCTGATTTTAAGCCAGTACTATTCATAAATTGATCTCAGCTGAGGTATTATGAAAAACTAAGGTACACTCGACATCTATTTTGTTTTAGTGTAGTACTCCCCAGTAGTGTCAAAATGGAATTTCGAACATTCAAATCTCATGGCAATCGCTGAGCCACTAGTAACTTTGTTATTACTTCTCTCGCTCTATGTTCATGACATTTATTTTTCACATAATCCGCGTTTCCTTTAAGCTAATTCGAATATGCACTCAGTAATAATTAATTCAGTATCCATAAACCATGGCTAATAGATTTATTTTGTATGGAGATTGGGTATACTGTACTTTAAAATAACTCCACCTGTAACCCTTCTAGGGTTACTTCCGATCGCAACATCCGGTAGAGGAGGAGGGTTGGGGTTGGGGTTAACCACGTTATCCCGTAGAAAAGAACTTTGTTGAACAAACGGTAATCAGGAAAATTTGTTTGAACCATTTAAGCTGTGTCCTAGAAATCGGAGGATATTCATTTAGGGAAGTTATGATGTCTTACTCTGAAAGCCGACATTATCCGTAAGTCATAAGAACGATGCCTTTCTGACAACCATAGCAACAATTTATACAGGTACATGGAATGTCCGGTCAATGTGGGAGATAGGGATAGCCAAACAAATAGCTTTGCAAGTGAGGAGATAAAGCATGTCAGTGCTCGGAATAAGTCAAACCAATTTTACCGGAGCTTCGCACACATGAAGCTACATTTACACTATCCAAAAAAACATGATAGGCACATGGATCCAGAATAATTCAAGCATTCTTCAAAACGAAGAAGGAGTGGATTGCGATGAGTTTTATCTGGTACAATGCACCTCACCAATGAAAGCAAAGATAAAGATAAGAATCAGTTTTGTAAGAGGTTGGAGTTGATCGTAGAGAAGTATCCACGAAGCGACCTGACATTCATAATTGGAGACATGAACGTCAAATTTGTAATGTAGAAAACCCGTATTTGCTGAATCGACATGAACTGATAGAAAGGAAAGAAAACGGTGAGAGACTTGTAAATTTATGTGCGCGTAACAAAATGGTTATAGATGACAATATATTCACCTGCACAAACAAACATGATGCTACATCGTTTTCATCAGACCACACTACAGATAACATGATCAACCATATTTGTACCAATAAAGAGTTCAGAAGATCCATGGAAAAATTGAGAATGAGGAAAGGCGAGGATCTGACATGGATTCAGATCACAACCTGTTTGTGGATAAGAGAAGACGGGAGCTAAGGAATCCACTGAGAAGTCGTGATATAGCATTACAAAAGCTCAATACAGACTTTCTTCGAGATACTGTCAAACTCAACGAATTCACGACAGCTTTCTACAACAGATTCCAAGTCTTCCACGGCTTACCTAGAGAACAGGAATCTATTATGCAGAACAACCGGAGACGGATTGAAGGAGCATTGACTTAAACTTATCACTAGGTGCTAGACAGTAAGAAGACCCATCATAAACAGGGGATGGACATTGAGATCCTAGACAGTATTTAAGAAAGGTGGAACAAGAAGACAGAAATTCACAATAGTCGCACGTGATCATAAAAAGTCAAGGCACAGTCTGAATGCACAGAAGCGATCAAGAAAGTTAAGAAATTCAGCGACAAATTCCAAGCATCACAATATCTATTAGAAGTAAGTAAATACACTATATGAAACAAATAGAAGTGGAGTGAATAACCAATTAATTCTACATGCCTGGAGTTGGTGATCTCAAAGTGACACAACTGTACAGAATGGATCCACATGAACAGTCTGAGAAACGCTTAAGAATAGTGAAACAAAATGTCTGTAGTCAGCAACAAGAGAATGAAAACGGAGGAAGCCAGGTCACAGCACAGATATACAAAACTACATAGACGAGTACAGAAGGTCACTAGAGCTGACGAGCAGATATATATATACAAAACCATGAATTAAAACAAAAATAATCTGGAAAGCAGAAAAAAATATGTAATAGTAAAGAAGCTTGACCTAGAGAGAACAATCATGAACAAACACAGAAAACCTAACACTAAGAATCAAAAGCACAGGAACAAATGGAAAGACAGTTTGCAGAGCTAATGAATAGACCAGCCACACTAAACCGAATGGACATCGAAGCATCACACACAGAAATTATTAACAATGTCACACAATCAACAATCGAAGCAATCAACATTGTCATCACACAAATCAAATGTAGGAAAGCCTAAGAACAGACAATATATCAGCTGAAAAACTCAACACACACATACTGGTAACTGCAAGAAACGACACACATGCACCGTATTTCACTCAAAAAGATTTGAGAGGAGAAACAAGTGTCAACACAATGGAAAGAAGTACATATCTCATCAAGATACAAAACAAAGCAGATGTGAATAAGTTTGAGAACTACAGAAACATTACGCTACTATCAGTACGAAGAACCCACATCAACACTGTGTTGTTGAATAGAAAGAAAGGTTCAGTAGACGACCCACTCCGAGATTCACAAGCTGCATCCCGTAAGCATAGATAGTTTATCGACAAAATCACAGCACCATGGTACATCGATGAAGACACCAATTGAATGGAACTCGTCACCATACACCAATTTCATTGGTTATGAGAAAGCGTTTGACATCATGGATAAGAGAATCTCATCGAACGTTCCTCGACTCCACAATGTGTCTGAGAACGACATTGAAAATCATGGAAATCATCAAACCATGTCACTGCGTTATACGTTCTACAGAGATTATTATTTAATTAAAATAAATCTAAGGCAGAAAAGAAAAAAATAGAGTATTTACACAGTTAGAATATCAGTTGACAAGAAATTGAATCACACCGTTCATATACAATTCATATTACCAATTTAACCAGTATCAATCAACATATTACACAATTTTTACCAGTAAACAACACTAAAAAACAATTTCATGAGGTTCAATCCTGTTTTTATTTTTACCTTACATGTTTATCCCCTTTTCATAATTATTGATAGTTTTGAGGTGCGTGCTACTTATATTCATATAAGTAGTATATAACGCGAGCCAGGAATGTAATGTCTGGTAGCAGAAGATTGGGAAGATCAAGAAAGGAAGAACGGGAATAGAAAGCAATTAGCATAGAAATGCAGAAACAATGAAGTCCGAGACAATTACTGAGCATTTTGCCAATTAGGTATTATAGTATTGTTTTTCTATTTCACCAAGTAACTCTATAATTTTGATGATTCGGTTGTCCTCACCTCTGTTCTCCTTCACTACAGTTTTATTGGTAAACAATCCAATATTTAATAGATCCATTTAATATTTCTATACAAAATAAATTATTTGAAATGAATGAATGAATATACTTGTTCTTTTTCTAATCAGTATGATATATTACTGTGGTTACTATTAGTATTTTGACAATTTTAGCACACTTCTCGTAATTAAATTTGTCAACATATAATTTTTGATATATACTGATAAACATTAATTCAATAAAATAATAATATCAGAAGGGGTTTTTGTGAAGGTTTTAGAAATTCCAATAGTTGAAATCATGAATCACTAGTGACTAACTTCAAGATGCATTTCCTGGAGTTCTGGTGAAAAACCGTTACCAGTGGAGTTCTACTAGGTTTGTTGTGAGATATCAGCTCACTGAAGACAATGACGGATATGTCGCTCAATTTTGTGGATTAGTTGAAGTTAGACAATAACACCATTAGATGACAGCCAGATCAGTGGTCTAGAGATTAAGCGTTTGCGCATCAGACTGTTAGGTCCTGTGTTCGAATCTCGCGGGGATCGGGATCGTGGATGCGCACTGCTAAGGAGTACTATACTAAGATGAAACCGCCGTCCAGTGCTTCCAGGTTTTCCATGGTGGCCTAATTTCAAATGACTCATGATTTAAACTATTGAAAATAATAATACAATAATGAAATTTGTTTTATTTTAGGAAATGGAATACTCATAAAATGTTTTTATTTTATTTTAAACATTCACGATTGATTAAACTAATAAAACAAACCATTAAACCAAAATTGAGGTTAAATTTTATTAAAAAAAACAACGTGTAGTTTGATTATTTGTAATTTTGCATCAACGATTGTTTACACTAAACACATTTAGATATTTAGCTTATACTAATAGGTAACCTTGTTGATTGATTTATTCACCCCTTAAATGAGAGTTAGAAACTTTAATGATTCACTGAAGCTGTGAACGACATGCATAAAATAGTGTTTATCAACAACAACAAAAGTTTTATATTCATTAGTCACATAACGAATATTAGCAAACGATTGAAAGTATTAAAAACAAACCCCCAATTGTTGCACAATGGATAGTCTATATTAAATAAAAGGTATTCATAAGATTTACCATCTATTCTGTAAAGCAAATATTAATTAGATTAAATAAATGTATTAATTGATAATAAGTTGTACCATTGCTATCACCAATAAAAGAAAATTATAAAGTTTCCTAACTCATCGATACTACTAGATATGTATAAAGTAGAAACTGAATTCCATGGAAAAATTGTTTGTCTTTTTGAAAAAAAGACTAAAAAGTTGAGTGAATTTTTCCGGTCGAATGAAATTTAATCAATATTATTTGATGATAAATGAAAATGATCATTTGATGTAACAGATGAAAAACTAGTTTGAAATAGTAAAAGTGATATTAACATGACTAGTCCTAGTATGGAACCCCTTAACAGTGCGCATCCACGACCCCGCCCCCAGCGAGATTCTAACCCAGGACCAGTCAGTCTTGAGCCAAGCAGACGACACGGCTGTCCAGTGCTTTCAGGTTTTCCATGGTGGTCTAGCTTAAATTGACTCGTGATTTCAATCTGTGAAATTTCTAAAATCTCCACAAACCCATTCTGAAAATAAACAGTTTGACGGGTTAAATAAAATAAAATCTGTCATATAATGAAAAGCTGACGAAATTCAAACCCAAAAATAAAACGAATGATAAATACGTTTAGTTAGAATAATAGTAATATCCACTTACACTAAAAGGTAGAAAAAATCAACTTCCTTATTCTATAAAGTTTCAATAACTGATAAATCATTTCTGTTACAATTCTTTTGTGCAGTTAAAAATATTTGTCTAATCTCCTACAGTTATATATTTTCCTGATTAAACAGTGAACAAATAAGAAGAAAATGAGAAATATAGTACCAATTTCAGATTTTCTATATTATAAACTACAATTTGAGATAAGATGGTGGAGGTGGTTAGAGGTAGTCAACAGGAAACCCTTAACCTAGGTTTCGTGCTACTAAGCACTCGTTGATAGGATTCAGTCTGCAATAAGAAGGACCTGACACATATGACATTGATCATCAGCCACTGATCAATCAATTGTAAATGCATCTCAGTCCTACAGGAGGTCAGTCGCCATCCGGATAGCCCAGTGGTAACGCCTCTGATTGTGAAGCTGAGTGACACGGGATCGAATCCACCAGAAAGTAATAGTTCCTTTAAGATTACAGGTACACCTTACTAACGAGTGCTCAATAGCATGAAACCTGGGTCCAGGGTTTTCTGTTGATTACTTCCAACTACCATCTTATCTCAACATAGTGCACACGATGTCTAGTCACCTAGACTAGTGGCCACATTGCAACTTAGTCGATAAGATTTGATCTGGACTGAGAAGGACTTGACACACATGACATTGATCTACACCCAGTGGTCAGTCAATTGTAAACTACAATTTATTAAACATAAAATATATTTTGGGATTCATTTTGCTTTCAATGCACTTGTGTATTTACTAAATCATGAGAACGATAAAATCCAAAAGACTCAGACGATATAGGTGACCCAGTTTACCGACTATCATCACTTTATATTCAGTAATATCTTATATACAAAAGTTATTTATTAAACATTTCAATCCAACAAAGGTACATGAACTATCAGTCAGTCAATTATTTTAATTAGTAAAAACTAAATTTTCACATAACTAATGGGAAAAGATCAAAATACTTTAATTTTTAATTTGACTAGCAAAAGATCAACTAAGAACTTCAACAAAATTATCTGCATGTAACAAATTACTTTGATAGCTGATAGCATTAACGATGAGACATTCAGATAAATCATCCACTAAGTGATATGAGCTCAGATCCTACAAAATGTACCAGTCCTATCAAGAATCCAGGTACAATTCATTAACAGGTACCATATAGAATGAGACATATGTTCAAGATTTCTTTGTTTATTGCTTCTAACCATCAAATATTAATTAATGTTAACTAAAAACAAATTTTTTCAATAATGAACATAATATTTAAATTTTCATCAGATTCATCACTTCCGAAAACTAAAATAAACGTGATATACAGGAACATAATACGACAAAATCATTCAGTTAATATAAATTTAATTGTAAATTAAAATTTACAATGTCAACTTATATTTTAACTAGGTCAAAAACAAACATGATTTTAATGTGCTGCGAAAAATTCAGTATTTACCTATTGTTTTTAATACTGTAAAAAATTTTTTTATCATGGATGGACACCGCTGAAGAGTCTTGTACTAGGACGAAACGGCCGTCAAGTGCTTCCAGATTTTCAAAAGTGATCTAACTTAAATTGACTCATGTATTCAACTATTAAATAATTCAGTATTAAATTATGATTTGAAGGAATATTTAGGGAAGTAATCGATAAACCATTAATATCGTCTTGAAATGAAACATTTAGAATTAAACTACTTTACTCAAAATTTGTAAATTGAGCACATTATTATGTTAATTGGTATGTCAGTTTCAGGTTGAACAAGGTATTAAATTGTCTGTTCAATGATATTGTTAATCTAATTGTTGAGTACTTAATGGATTTTAATTATGAAATTGTCGTTAAATTGTACAGTTCATGTAAATTTATGTGTTATCACTGTTATTCCATATACTAATGTTTTAATTTATGAAAGTTGTATTGTAACTTTAGAGAACACCGTAAGCGTCTAGTTCAGATAGATTTGAACTGTTTTGAACTACACTACAATTACCAAATTATTAAATTTCGATGGCTTTGTTATTGATTGATCATGTGTTATTTTGTTCTCGTTTAATTTCAAGTTCATTTAATTTCTGTCCATACTACATGTTGAATAACAGCAATACTGTTCAAGAATGTTTGTTAATTGATATATATCTGTTCAACTCTTATGTTTATTCATTATCTCTATCAGATAAAGGAGCATTTTAGTATCGCTACTAAAGTGAAGCACTTCAATTGTTACTGTGAATGTACAGATAAATTTTATGTGTTAAATTCAATCTAACTAGTTATATTTCCTAAGTTGGTATAAGTTTAGAAATATTGTATATTCTAAGTTTTCGTACCCATCATTCCTTTCATGTTAAAACTACACTTTGATCTCAGATCAATCATTAGATTCATTACCAAAATTTGTTGAAAAAACACTATTACAATTACAGTAAAAAAATCAATAATACACAATAGAATCACAGAAATACTTTCTACCTGATTAAGATATGGGCATAAATAGTGTCAACATTCGAAACTTAAATACTTCTACCGTAGTTTATACAATTCAAAATGATTCATCCTAAAATAAAAGGGATCAATGAAAAGAGTAGAAAGTCAATCATTTTTATACCTATTGCACAGATATTAGAAATTATTAAAACACTAATACTCTAATGTAATATAATAGATAATTAGTTGGTCAATTCAAATAAATAATTTTAAAGTTGCTAAATTGACAAACTAACTGAAGATTGTGGTGCATGCTACTTATATTGACATAAGTAGTATGTAACGCGAATCAGGAATGTAATGTTTGGTAGCAGAAGATTGGGAAGATCAAGAAAGAAAGAACGGGAATAGAAAGCAATCAATATAGAAATACAAGAACAATGAAGTCCAAGACAATTACTGAACATTTTGCAAATTAGGTATTATAGTATGGTTTTTCTATTTTACCAAGTAACTCTGTAATATTGTGTTAAATATAATTCGGTTGTCCTCACTTGAGTTGTCCTTCGCTACAAGATGAACAGTTTTCTAATCTAATAGATACCTATTTTATGATAAATGGTTTCACTGATGAGTAGTCTTATATGTTATGCTTGTTCTAGTATATATATAAGAAAAAACTAAACAAGCATTTCAATGACTGTAACCGATGAAGAACTACTTGTATCACTATTTCATTATCGATTTTTATCAGGAACTGAATCTAGGAATTACCTGAATTCTTTATTGTTAAACTTAGTTTACTGTACTACTATCCTATTAATGGTAAATATGTTGTTCTAGACAAGTTAACTGATTTAAAAGAATTCATTAAATTTGTTAGGCATATAATTCAAGTACTTCATTGACTAAAGATTCAAAATATGGATCTTTATGTTATATAATTATACATTTAAGGTTGAACTTATAAAATTATTCTTTCAGAACCGATGGCATCTTTTGTTTAAAAATTCGGCAAGCATTTACTTCATCAATTAAGTGAAAATACCACTTATTCAGCCGTTAAAATGAAGGAAAGTTTGTGTAGTGACATAATACCTACAGACAATAGAGTAGATATCAAAATTTATTAGAATAATATGCTGAAACTAATAACAAATAAAAGTATCATGGGATATTTGTAAATCATTATGAGTAAGCTAAGTTTTGGTCCTGTCCAGTTCTAGAAATTATAACTAAAGACAAACAAATTAATCCCTTTAATATATCATCAATGAAACTCATAAATAAGGCACATGATCCTCTATATTTGAACTATATTTCTTATATTAAACAATAAGAAAATGATACCGTTCTATTCCTCAGACCAAAGTCGACAGAGTTGAATCGGTACCTGAAACAAATTAGTTTATTCTGAAGTGATTTAATCATCAAATAAACTTACATGGACGAAATTTTCATCAATCTGATTGCTTAATAATCTTTTTATTCCAACAAAATTAAATTAAACAAACACTATAATACATAAAAAATGATATTTACCAGAATTCTTAAAAACAAATTTAAATTAATCTAACAAATTTACGTATTCATGTTTCGTACGTCATCCAATGAAACATTTAAACCAGAAATATTTTATATTTCAACCAAAAAGTGTTTCAATAAGATATAAAATGTAATAGAATATGAGTTTAATGACGCGCTAGAAAATTCTTATTTATGTTACAAATTTTAAAAAAAGTGTATCACAATAAAACAAAATTTCTTTAATCTATACATTATTTTACCGCCATTAAATATTTTAAAAAAAGAAAATGAATGAAAGACTTTAGAATGTATCAACCGACTGCTTTCAAGACTGACCAGTCAGATCAGTTATTTTATAGTTTATACTTAAAACGTTATAATAAATATTAGTGTCGTTTATGCTGTATGGTATAGATGTAAATGAATTTTTTTCATAAACATTGAATAAAGTTGTACGAATGGTATTAGAAGAGAACAAAAGTCACTGGTGGGTGAAATATTGTGAAATGACAAGACAAGATTATTTATTATTTAGGTTACAAGGGAAGAACAAATAGCCATCCAGCCCTATTCATATTTGACACCGGTTCACACTTAAAACGCATCTGTCATCTCATCTCCATGCAATATTTTGCAATGTATTGGGTCATTGTATGAATTCCATATGATGGTAACAATTTTCTCAAACACATTGTAGAGTCGAGGAACGTTCAATGAGATTCTCTTATCCATGATGTCAGATGCTTTCTCATAATCAATGAAGTTGATATATGGTAATAAGTTCTATTTAATTGGTTCTTCGTCGATTTTCATTGATGTTGTGATGTGGCTGGTGCACGATCTATGCTTACGGAATGCAGCTTGTGAATCTCGGAGTGTGTCGTCTACTGAATCCTTCTTTCTATTCAACAACACAGTGATGAAGTTGATTCTTCGTACTGATAGTAGTGTAATGTTTCTGTAGTTCTCACACTTATTCACATCTGCTTTGTTTTGTATCTTGATGAGATATGTACTTCTTTCTATTGTGTTGACACTTGTTTCTCCTCTCAAATGTTTCCGAGTGGAATATGGTGCATGTGTGTCGTTCCTTGCAGTTACCAGTATGTGTGTGTTGAGTTTTTCAGCTGATATATCGTCTGCTCATATGTTTTCCTACATTTGATTTGTGTGATGACAATGTTGATTGCTTTGATTGTTGATTGTGTGACATTGTTAATATATTCTATGTGTGACGCTTCGATGTCCATTTGGTTTAGTGTGGCTGGTCTATCCATTAGCCCTACAAACTGTCTTTCCATTTGTTCCTGTGCTTTTGATTCTTAGTGTTAGGTTTTCTGTGTTTGTTCATGATTGTTCTCTCTAGGCCAAGCTTCTTTACTATTGCATATTTCCTTCTGCTATCCAGATTATTTTTGTTTTAATTCATGGTTTTGTATACATATCTGCTCGTCAGCTCTAGTGACCTTCTGTACTCGTCTATGTAGTTTTGTATATCTGTGATGTGACCTGGCTTCCTCCGTTTTTATTCTCTTGTTGCTGACTACAGACATTTTGTTTCACTATTCTTAAGCGTTTCTCAGACTGTTCATGTGGATCCATTCTGTACAGTTGTGTCACTTTTAGATCATCAACTCCAGGCATGTAGAATTAATTGCTTATTCATTCCACTTCTATTTGTTTGACATATTGTTTTTACTTTCTTCTTGTAGAGTTTATGAGGCTTGGAACATGTTGCTGAATTTCTTAGAGCCTGGAAAGTAGGATGTACTAAATTATTTTATTATTAATTGTTTGACTATCCTATACTTCTTATGCTTTAGTTTTAGCTTGGTTACCACTAAGTGACCTCCATTATCTCCTCTTTTATGGATTTAGTAAATTGTTTTCCTTATCCATATATGATTGATCTAGTTTTCCTTAGTGTCGTCATGTGAAACCCAAGTATGTTCATGCATAAGTTTGTGATGTAGAGTGCTCCCACCCATGGCTATTTACGTGAAAGCATATAGGTTTACTAATCTATAATCAGATGGCTAGCACCACTTAGTCTATCACATAACCTGGTTTACACTTAATCAGTTTAAACAAAATATTTAACAAGATTAAGAGGTATGATTAAAGACTGATTTTTATTGTCTTCATGAACAAACTATTGAATAATAACAAGCCAAAAACTCATCATTACTTCATGGTTGGATAACGACGTTCAAATATACGATCAAAACATCCTTAAAATTTATGAACTTCATTTTATTTTTTTAAACATATGATCATACAGTTAAAATGTGTACCAAATAAAAGGAGCTTTGTATTTCATTTAAATGAACCTACTTAATGATCGAACTTATTTACAATTATTCATCACCTATCGATTCACTTCTTCGACCAATAGTAAATAAGAGACAACTTGTTCAAAACGATGTCAATTGATTAACATATATATAAACACCGAATAAATATTTATTTTCGTTCTAGATGATAAGGGTTATATGAAGATTTCTTTGGATACACAGGTGATGTGCTATTATTTTGTATTTCGTTAAAAACAGAGGGAACTATCCAGCTGTTTCATCCTAGTATGAAACGCCTTAACAGTGCGTTCTTACTACTCCTCCAGGGATTGAATAGAGAATTTTGAAGTTTCATGGTGATTGTTTGACCACCAGAACATCTGGGTGAATGTCCAATGTTATATGCCTCTAAACTCCAACCAACTCCTGATAAAACAAGACGTTTATGCAATCTAATTGGTAGCGGCTGCTTCGCTCTGAGCTATGATAGTCATGAATTTGCACAAGAACTTGAGAAAGTCATCTCGAAATCAGTAGTGAGCTAACTATTAAATTTCATACGGAGGGTTTGCAAAGATCATATTGATCTGTTGATAAGATTTGTCACAAAACAATCCAAGTTACAGTTCCTTTGAAAATCTGGAAACATAGTGGATCATCTTTATCCGGTTATGGAAATTCTCAGCAATGCACATATATTAAAAGTTATCTCCATATAACTTTGTATATATTTAATGACAAACAAATTTATTATTCAATGACATTTTAAAAATGTCTGAATAGTCATCATTTGGCATTTAAGCTATTACTATTATTATTCTTAGCATAGAAGCTAAAGACAAAGCTGAAAATATTTCCTGTTATTATGACCAAAAATGTCAAAAAAGTTATCTATATTACCATTATTATCAAAAGCGACAATTACTGGAGAATAGAAACATTTTTATCATGAATTTATCTGACATTTTTGTATACTGTGCAGATATTTAGACGCAGTTTTTAATTTTGTACTAAAATCAATTACAGAATGTAATTCTGATCATTTCATGTAAAATAATAGTGAAGGAATTCTCAGTGAAATCAAGAAGCGACCAGAGTCATACAACCGTTGATTAACTGAAAACACTGAACGGTCATTTCGTCCTAACATGGGACTCTTTGGAAGTACGCACTCAGGAGTGCAATAAATTGTTATACACATGTTCGAAAAATGTATATCTACGACCATGAAATTTTAATCAAGTCATAACTTTAAGCAAAATTTGAATTTTCATTCATTTTTGCTCGTTTATATTACACGTTCAGTAGGTGTACTTCATTTTCAATATATTGATATTGGATGCTAACATTTATTTACGTTCTATTTCTATTTCAGGTACTCTACATAAAGCATTGAGTTTACGTTTTATGCCAGTTGTTACTCAGTAATAATTGGCATCTTTAATCGTGTTGGAAATGTTAGAACTGAACTTACATTTTGAGATTTATTCGGTTTACGACTAACATGTCATAGTACTGAAACGTTTCAGCTGATCGATTACTGAGTATTAGCAGATGTAATCTATAGTTAGATCTGAATGCTGATCAAAATCTACTGACTACCTATGTATTACGTTAGTTACTTCCTGATATATTTTGAAAACATTATCTCCCTACCATACAATATTATCTGCATCAAATAATAATACAGATATTATACAGAAATAACTTTTACTTTAGAACTTTTGAAAAATTCTGTAGTTTGTTTTATCTGTCGACTAGTTATGTTCACTTACTCTATGTATATATTATTACCTAAAAAATTATCTGATAGCGCCATTAACATTTTATTCCTGATTACGATTAATTTATCCCTTCTAATATTTAAATAGTGAAACATACATGTTAAATATTATTCTGCTTATATAGTTAAAGGCATCCGGGTCTCTATGTTCAAATAATAGTATGGGTTAATTCTTTTAAATTTGAACGACTTAATAAAATAACATATTTAAATTTAAAACTTGGATTATATTCTATTGTTCTGATGAGTTATTCCATTCTTCTATGAAAGTTTTATCCAGATGAATTCTCTGAACAACTGGCATCAACACATTCTATCGGTTGGTTTAATCAATCTGTGTATTATTTAAGCATCTTGAAACATTTTAAATTCATTTTGTGAATCTAACTAATTCGAGTTTAAAAATTTTTTTATTGAGGTCATGAATAAATCGAAGTTGAACTACCATTAAAAACATGGAAGTACTCAACGGTCATTTCTTCCTTCTACAAGACTCGTCAACAGTGAGCAGTCATGATCCCGCACTCAGTAGTCAAATCCGAAACCTACAGTCCCATACGTGAACGCATGACCTCTGGACAAATGAGTTGGAATCCAGCGGTGTTAATGTCTAACTGCAATGAACCCACGAAATTGTGCAATCATCTTCCATTGTCTTTGGCTAGTAGATGCTTCACACCCAACACGGATCTAACTTAGATCGGCTTATGTTTCTAATGAAATTCAATTATCCCCATAAACCCTTACTAGCAATTATTATGTGCATACTAGTAATTAGATTAGAGAGGGAATTTCCAGAGATTTAGTCAGGACACATAACTAGTCCAATCCTTATCGGGTTTGAGGCAGCTACTCATCGAAGACAATAGAAGGATGTCGAACACTGTTGGGTGTTGATTGAAATTAGACATTCGCATCGTTAGATATCGGCTAAATGAATCAAAGGTTAAAAATCCGGGCGTCAGACAGAAGGTCTTAGGTTCGATTCTGACTCCCGGGATCGTAGATGCTCACTGCTGAGGACTCCCATAGTAGGACAAATAGGCCGTTCAGTGCTTCCAGGCATCCGATGGTGGCCTAACTTAGATCGGTATATATTTTTAATGATGTTCAACTTTCTCCACAACCACTTATGGACAAGAGATTATTTGTTTATCAATTGTGACTGTAGTACATTTAAAATAAGCTTGTGTCTCTTTAGAACTACGGTTTATTGCCTTTATGTCGATCGTTCTCCACTACCTTAATATTAAAGTATTCAAAATATAAAAACACCATTTCATTACTTTCTATGATGACTGAATATGTTGGGAACAGCAGATATTTAATCTACACCATATGAAGAATTATATCAATGTTTTTATGAACTGGTTCTTCTTGAATTGAATTATACTATTTAAGTTGACTATTACCTTTAAAATAAAAAATTTATGTGAAAGACGAAGATGTTTAAAAAAACATCAAAAGTTTAAATTCTTCTAAACTTGTAGAAGTTTTATGAAACTTCTAAAAGTATGAAAAGTATTACTATTTCCTGTCTTTCTCTTTTGCTCTTTTTTGATATACCATAATTTCCTTAACTCATTTGATGTTAATTTAGATAGTACTGGTACGCAATATCTCTATTGTATAATACAAATGAAAATTTCTGTAATTAACTTTCTTGAATAATGAATGTTGAAGAAATATTGTTCTTTTCTTTAGGTACAGTTAATCCAGAAGTAAATGTATTTTGAATAGATCTGTTGAAGCTATCAAAAAAGCTTTATGGAACGAACAATCATTTTGTAGAAATAAATTTACAGCGGTTACAAAAATCAGTCGGAAAAAAATAAGCATTGCGAAATCCAAGCAAATCAGTAAGATAAAAGTATCTTTGAAGGTAGAAAAAAACGACATCAGAAATGGTGTACTTTTGCGAAAGAAACATTAATTTACGTGTCAAAAGAAAACAAATAACATAGGTCTAAGTATAATGTAAACGATGTGTTTTTTTTATAGAAAAAACCGATTTCTTATGGATTTATTGGCTTTACGAGACAGTTCATTCCTATATTATGCAAAATATCTTTTACAAGCTCCAAGATTGATACTAATTAAGAATCTTTAGGTATAAACTTCAGTTATCTTTGATTGTGATCATCATCAATGAAAAAAACTTTGTCGGTTACCCGCCAATGGCACTGGAAGACATTTGTGAAATATCATAAACTGATTAAAGTTAGACATGTGAATATTTTAGAGATGCTAGATTCCCATAAATCACTTGGTAAACGGCTTATTTTTGTAAATTTAGTTTGGAAAGTTGAATTTCTCGCTTTTGCTCCAAAAGCGCCCATTTTTATCTTCAAATTGTACTTCCCACTTGAAAGGACTAAATGATTGATTGGTTCTTGGCCTCTTTTAAAATGATATTTTGTGATATTTCCTAAGGATATTTGTATGCTGCATATATACTGTCGAGTTGCGTGCTTGTTTTTGCTTTTGTTTTTGACTGCTTGTGCAATTTACTTTTCCTCATCTGAACCAGATCTTCTCCCTCTAGTTAGTGATTCTGGGATACATCGGATTAGTTAGGCTTTTCTTGTCGTCGTATAGCTGTTTCTTCGTTTCGTTCGCCGATTTTAGGTAATCTTTTAATCTCTTCAAACATAGCAGGACCATTGGATATTGGCTCTGTAATCTGCAGACTAGTCTAGGCTCAAGACCTGAAAGCTCCAAGTTTGATTCCCTGTGGAATCGTGTATACACGCAACTGAGAAGTTCGAAACTATGGCTAAACAGCAAACCAGTACTCTCCGCTTTTTAACAGTTTTTTAACTATAGTCAGTCAGTCACGTAAACTGTAGAAACCTGAAAGTTTTCACAATCCCTTTAAGCTAATAAACACAACAGATTTTAGTAATCTGATTACCTTAATTTCATTAAGTTATTTCTAAATGTTCACCTTTTTAATATGGGTATATTTTTGCAAAGCTTTAATATTGTAACGTTATACACGAAATAACTGTGTATGAGTAGATTATACTTCAGTAGACTCTAATGTACCGTATTAGTACTCGTTAATCTTCACGTATCTTGATTACCTATAGTCAAATACGACTGATATTTAAGTGGATGGATCGTGGATATTAGTTAAGTATGAAGGTGATTTTTCTCCCAACTTGATATCAGTTGGAGAATTATTCGAAATCTAAGAAGACTAAATATCTGTTTCGTCATGTTTCATTAGACTTCAAAATGACTTGTTGTGAACTATGCTTTTCAACTATGTAAGGAGTGAATGATTTTCGTGTTATATCAAGTATGAAATAAAGTTAGAAATGTAGACCGTTATATTCTCATTTCTAACTACAAACTACTAAAACGTTCTAAATTAAGACAAAAGTACTATTTGGTGAACCTCGTTTCATTGAGTATTCAATTGATATCAGTTGATGAAAAAAAACTTTGTTTAACTGATATTATTTTGAATTCACTTGCTGTTGTTTGCTTGTATCTTCCGACTGTTGTTTAGGACTGTAATTGTTGGCATATGTGCATCCAGTTCAGATTTCCTCGATATTACCTTAAGTCACAATCTTTTTAAGCAGAGATTGATAGTGGCTAGCAGTGGAATCCAGGATGCGAGTTTTGTCCTACTTGGGACTAATCATTTGGATGTACCTGCAACCAGAGTTGTTGTTTACTCCGGATCTCGAACCCAGTACCGTTTGATTGGACATCAACTGTTGGATGCAGGTACATCCATCTGACGAGCCCTAAATAGAACGAAACTGCATTCTGGATTCCACTGCTAACCACTATCCATCTTTGATATTATTTTATTTTAGATTTTGGACTTTTTAAAAAAGCAATTTATGACGTTTATATTTAGCAGACAATGAATATTAAAAACACGAAGTTTAGTGAAGGGATCTTTTTCCACGAATTTATGTTCAAGCTGTACAATCGTACATATATATGAAAATTTTCTTGCTAAAGTACTAATTCCGTGACGAAATATGAACACGAATAACCAAGATGACGTAATAGAAAGATTATAATACTAGATTACCTAATACGAATAATCACAGTAAGTCACGAATTATAACGTGAATGTAGTACGATGATTAAAATGGGGAATGCAGTAACAATAATAATTAAGGCCAAGATAACGATAGCGATAGGACGTACTACTTTTGTACGCATGGTTCTGGCTTGAACTCATGGATGGTAAAATATTCGGCTACTTTTAGGAGTTGGATTTGAACGAATCGTATATACAACCTTAAAATCAAACTGTGGATCTGTAGAATGATTAAAGTCGATTAAATGTTTAAGTATGGAACCTAAAACTGCTTTCGCCTCACCCTTGTAGAACCACGCTGGAATATGTTCCCGTATCCGAGTTGAAGGCGAGCACTGGCTACGGTCAATGTACTTTGATCCACAAGAACTGGTGAACTGGTAGTTGCACGTGAAGGCCATCAGACGGGAAAGCTTATCTTTTATGGATACAGAAAATTATTTCCTACTAGTGAAGGTTATTCTCTGTTTTGCAGCATTGAATGTTCTTTTTATCGTTGTTGTTAAAAGATTCCTAATTACATCAGATGTTCGATCACCTTTAAATTCTGAACTTATATAATGATTTTTCTTTGGAACGGAACAACCAGATTTCTTGTCACAACTACTTCTTTTCATGTTCTTATCTGTGAAGCGATCTGGATGGCTAATTTTCATCAGAGTCTTCCTGAGGAATGCTAGTTCTTCGTCAATGCATTCCATACTACATATCCGATGTATTCAACGACATAAATAGTGAATAACAGTGAATAAGCTATAATTATCTTTTGTGTTTCTCTCTCTTCTCTTATTTCTACTATATTTTTTATTTAAGGTGTATTCTTTTCTAGTGTTAGTACTTTCCTTAGAAAATGTTTTTAATTATTATAATACCCGTTAAATATCTTTTTTTCTATTATATTAACCTAATCACTTTTAAATTCATCTTGTTTTAAATGAACAAATCTTGAGCTTATTAATATCTCTTTTGTTTGAATCTCTCGATAAATCTTACAATAATGTCCATTTGTTAATGATATTTTCATGTTGATAACTCTAAACTATATCTATTAATAACTCACTTATTTACCCCTGTTACTCCCGATGGAGCATAGGCCGCCAACTAGCATTCTCCAATCAACACTGTCCTGGGCTTTCCTTTGCAGTTATGTCCAATTTTTGTTCGTTCTTCTCATGTTTGTATCCATTACTCGGCTTATTGTGTTCTTTGTTCTTCCTCTTTTCCTTTGGCCTTGAGGATTATAGGTGAGGGCTTGTCTTGTGACACAGTTGAGTGCTTCTCAAACTCCTTCATGAAGCCCCTCTGAAGCTACTGACGGTCCCAAGCTCGGGTAAAAGAAGAGGGTTGTGCATAAGGTTAGTGAGTTCATCCCATAGAAAACTAATTCACTAAAAAATGAGAACCAAAAATATTCTATTAATAAACATTGATAAAATATTTATTTAAGCTTAGAAATATGATTTTATGTAGCATAGATGAATTGTAGCTAATAAGAATATTCAACAGAATTGTTTATATACTATTTGATACTAATTAGTTGAACATATATATTTGTATTTCAGTGTTCATAATGGGATCGGTACTTAATAATAACACATTAACTGACATAATTACGCAATATAACATTATAATTTTATATGTTAGTGAAAGAAGATAACTAGTTAAAATGATGACAGTATAATTTTCATTCATTAGTGAAATCAATTAAGTTTAGAAAGAGTTCTAAACTTGCCGCTATTACCAATATATCACGTAGTGTTTATTTTGATTATAAGTAAGTATGCTAATCAGTCTTCTAATAATATGAATTTAAAATAACTTTTGAGTAAATTATTCTACTCAAATTTAAAGTAGAATCATTAAACTTCGTAAAATAATATTACAATAATTGAATTCATCAGTCGATCTAAGCTAGACCAACATTGAAAATCTTAAAGTACTGAACTGCCGTTTTGTCCTAGTATGGGAATCCGCAGAGGTGAACATCCATGATCCCGTATGCGTGAATTGAATACAGGACCTTCGGTTTGACGTGTAAACACTTGACTTCTAGACCTTTGGATCGGTATCCAACGGTATTAATTTCTAATCCTTCATTCATTGCCCGAAACAGATATCTGCTTCACACCTTACATGGGTTGAACTTCACTGACTGTAAGTCTAGGGGTTACATCATGAATCTAGTCATTAGTGAGCACATGATTGTTGTTATTAGAATGTAGTCAGACGCCTTATTTCTCTAGTTACATTTTATAAAATTTATGTGTTGTTTATTGATTTTTCAGAATGAATATTTTACATAGGATCTGAATTTTTACATCAGTGATGTTTTGACAAAGTAGAGCTAACAATAAACACTAGGCATGTTTAGACTAATTCATTTAGCTTCTATGCCAGAAATGTTATGCTTTTCATACAAAAACTAATGTAATGATTCATTCACATCATATAATTGGCACTTCTGTTTATACTATCAATTTGTACGTGAACGATGACTCTATGCTCGTTAAATCTAATTTATTATAGCGTGTTTACAATCACTACTGATTTTCTGTAGAACATTTCACTTAAACGAATGTACTCTTTCTATACTTTATTACTTCACTCAGTTATAAATATTTTACGTGGTCACTTTGTAGTAACCTAGAAATTATAGATTTTAAGGAAATATAATAACAATAATTATTAATACCTAACGGTTTGCATCAACTTAATCGAATCTGTGAACTGATGTACATTCTGTACTAATTTCTGCAATATATTAGTATTATTTTTGCACTTTGTTAAGATGTTTTGTGAAAACCTTTTTTCAGTTATAAAAATTTAAAAGTGAATAATCATTAGGAGGAAAGAAGTTTCATGATAAATGACTTTGTAGCATTCTATCATTTTATAACATCACTGTTTACACCATCGTCATGTGTAATATTCCTTGAAACAATAGAGAAAAGATGACCTTTGATATAATATTAAGGTATGAATAATGACGTCTTACATTAATCCTCTCATTTTGATAATTTAAGCATAATATTTAGTAGAGAAAGTGAGGACAGCCAACAAATACGAACGACATAAATCTTGGCCCTAAAACTGGATAGTGAAAAGATGAATTGGTATTCTTTATAGCATCTATTCATTGTTGATTGCTCGTGTTTACTATCGTCTAGCATACACGGCAGCCTGATTCTGAACACACATGCTAGACATGGCATAAACAGTCATTAGACAGTCTTTGATTTATCGGCAAACACTCACTTTCGCTGACTACTGACAGGTTAAATCAGGTATGTCTTTCCCTATTGCCGTGTTATTTTCTACAGTCTAATAGGGTTCGCTGAATGTTTGAGTCATTCCACATTAATATATTCTACAGTATTTTTACAACTTTTAATAATAAAACGGTAATTTTCAGGATATTATAGACAATTCTTCAAAGAGTAATCACTATAGCATCCCTCAAATTACCTGATTGAAGCTTACGACTAAAGGACATCTTGTCATGTCCCCTAGCACCATGCATCACATTCGGAACCTTTGACTTTATTATCATTTTTATGGATCAATCACAAAACTGGCTAACTGACAAGTGACGAAATTTAGACTGTATTCGTGATAATGATGGTTCCGAAATGTATTGATAATACTGATTCGATTTCAGTAACTAAAACAAACGTGAAAACAAAAACTGATAAATGGGAATGTTGTCTAACCACCAGCATCAAGATCCAAGACTAGAATCAATATTATTCATAGTAGTAACGCGACATGTAATAATGTCCAAGCAACATGTAATAATTAAAACAATGAGTCAAATCTTCATTATAGTTAGAGCTTGAATATCTACAGCACAGTCAACTTCTAACATTTGCATGATGTTGGGAAAAAAGAAGAATTTAGTCTGACTCAATAAATGAAACACAATATAAACGTAATAAAAATTAGCTCATTTAAGTTAACTGAAACACCAACACCAGCATTAAAAGAATTAGCAGAACTAAAACATAGCATCCATCATGACTTATAAGCATAGCGGAAATGACGTATATCTGTCCATTAGCGCATGAATGAGATTAGTTGGACTTAAGATGGAAATATGATATTGTTCTAGTGAAAGAAATTCATAAATTTCCGGTCATTATAATAATTTTTTTCAATATAATTAGTGAGTAAAAGATAAAACAAGACCGATAAACTTCCAGTTGTCTTTGAACCATTTTTTGATTGTTTATAATTTATTAAAACTAATATGAGTTCAGTCGTTCTATGATTGTTTAAATATGAATTAATAATTTATATATATTCACATTATCGCTGAATGTAGTTATGATGTACTGTATAGTATCATATGCTGTTTACTGTGTAATCGCATTTGGTGTTATTCATTGAAGTTTAGTTACACAATCTAATAAGTAACCAAAATGTTGACAGTAATAACATTTTTAAGAAAACAGTGCATCAGTTGTCTATTATTATAAGAATGTTGAATCATTAGGTCACTTTAATTATTTTTATTATCATCCAGATGAATATGAGATTAGTTTTTCAATTGTTGAGATCATGAGTCAGTTGAAGCTAGACCACCATGGAGAACCTGGAAGCACTGGACGGCCGTTTCGTCCTAGTACGGAACTCCTCAGCAGTGCGCATCCAAGATCCCTCCCCCCACGAGATTCGAACCCAGGACCTACTGGTTTCGCACGCGAGCACTTAACCACTAGACCACTGGGCCGGCATCCAAGTTAGACATTAACACCATTGGATGCCGGCTGAGTGGTCTAGTGGTTAAGTGCTCGCGTGCGAAACCAGTAGGTCCTGGGTTCGAATCTCGTGGGGGGAGGGATCGTGGATGCGCACTGCTGAGGAGTTCCATACTAGGACGAAACGGCCGTCCAGTGCTTCCAGGTTTTCCATGGTGGTCTAGCTTCAACTGTCTCATGATCTTAACCATTGAAATTACTACAATCTCCACAAAACTCATCTGAGATTAGTTTTTGTTGATGCGGTCAATGAAAAATGTATAGAAAACTTGTTGACTTTCCACCGTAATTAACACTTTTTCACGTCTTCGTTCTATTTAACTCAATAACCATTTTACCCTTGAAACTTATATGTACTTAGTTAGGACTGCTATAGCTTTAGACAAAATTCATCCCAAGTTATAGAATCCAACAAACGTTTATGCTTACTGTCCAATACATAGTAATAAAAAAATACTTGTTCATACGTCAGAGTGATTAACATTATGAGCCTTCGTCAATCAAAGATGACACTAGTAATCTGGTTTGCCTATGTCTGAAGCTTCTTAACGATGGTTACTTAAAAGATCACGAAGAATTTAGCCAAAAGTCATAGGGTCTTAACAGATGGTTCATATTTACACATGACTGCGACAGTATGAAACAGTTCACATTCTTGACTTCAGTCATTTTAAATAAAGCAAGATTAATAATATTTGCAGAATAAAATCATTCTACATCAAGGCTTCTCATCAGTCACAAACATCTAAAAGATTCTTATAAATTTAACCTGCTTATACCCGATTTTAACCCTTAAAATAGAGTGGATTCACTTCATTTTCCATATCTCGTTATCCCACGTTTGTTCAAATTCATCATGGTATCAAGTTAAATGAAATTAAATAAGTTTATGACACAAATTCAGCTTTATCTAATTTGTGGTTAAAAAAACACCATTAAAATATTAAAATGACTTCATACACTCATTCTATGTAACTATTCATACAACTGATAAATTCTTCATTAATAAATATCATGTCTGCAAGTAATAATTTAAATCAATAAATAAAATATAATCGACGAAGGAACATGAAGAATGACAGCTTCACTGTTTCTAGTAAATGATTTTTAAATTTAGATTAATATCATGAATGGATGATAGACTACCATTCAAAAGCTGGAAGCACTGGACGGCCGTTTCGTCTTAGTATTGGTTGATGTTAGACATTAGAACCGTCAGATGTTGGCTTAGTGGTCTAGAGATTAAGTGTTCGCGTGCGGAACCGAAGGTCTCGGATTCACATCTCATGTGCGGGATCATGGATGCGCACTTCTGGGCGGTCCCATGCTAGGACGAAACGGCCGCCCAGTGCTTCCAGGTTTTCAGTGGTGATCTTAAGTCGATCCATTTATGATATCAATCTAAATTCAACAATCTCTACAACCCTATACAGACTTTTTAAATTGAGTGTTATAACGTAAATTAATAATATTATTAATAGTAATATTAATAACAACATGTTTTAAGCAAAATGTATGAGCAGATATGATTTATTTTTAATTAAATCTATCTCTTATGCCTCCTAAATAAACACATTATTTTTGTGTATGTGAATTAGAACAAACAACTCGAAAATCATAGATGCGCACTACTGATGAGTCTGGTACTAGAAAGAAGCAGCTATTTAGTGCTCCTTCGTCTCCAGTGTTTGTTTATCTAAGGTTGATTCTCCATGTAAACTATAAAATATCAACAACCACCAATATCCCTTACACTAATAACAATTTTGTCCGTACTAGTGACTCATTTCTACAAGTAATTCTTTTGATTATAATTAGAAACTGTAAATATTTAGTTTCAACCACAGCGGGTGTAAGGGATTAAACCTTCAATGTCATTGGAAGACGGTTTCATAACATTTTGATTTGATCGAAGTTAAAAATGTTAATTATATGAAATTATGTATCATAATATCATATTACCTGTATGACAGATAGCATTTACAATCAACTTTTTCGTTAACTAAATGAGTACATACTGCATGGTTGAGTTATTTTACATAAGTTCACACTCAAAATTTCTATCTTTCTGATGCTTATTTATCATGTCAATATTTCTAGTTATACCTGTGAAATATTTGATTAGTTAGTGGCCAGAACAGTTGTTTCGAGTTGTTTTTCGATATGTCTTCTTCTATATTAATATCAGCATAAAACGTTTGGAGACATATTCCTTTTAATTAATCATCATATATAACCCGCATGTTTACTGAAATGATTTATTGGTGAAGACACTTTTTAAAACAGTATTCTACTTGGTCTAACTATAGTTAAGATTATTAGATGATATAATAGAAGTAGACGTTATGTTTGGTTAAAAAGTTATCGATCACTTTTTCAATGCCAAAATAATGTGCCATATTAAGCCTTATAAGATAATTCTCTGTTCATTTTATAGATGAGTGTTGCATATGAGAAAAATTTCATTTCAAGCATGGATACAGAAGGCTAGTTATCTATGTGTTAGATGGAGTTCCTGATGAATTGATTCTAATCTTTAAGATATTGAGATTACGAGCTGACCTGATAAAGAAAACCATTGAGGCACTGGAAATCTGTTTCTTCCTATTATAAGACTCTTAGGTAGTGCCCATCCACCGCCCGACCACTGAAGATCGAACCCAAGATCTTAGGTCCCGCTCTCGAACGCCTAACCTCTAGACAATTGAGCCGAGATCCATTGGTGTACAAGCCTAGTTTCGCTTAATTTGCGATACTGTCCTATCATTTTTCAGAAGTAAGTTTCGGAGTTCTAGTGAGATTCCCTGACTAATGGAGTCTAATCGTGTCGGGGGTGAGGAAGATAAACATGGAAGATAATGAAAAATGGTCACTCAATACTGTTAACTGGTCAAAGTTTTGACTGGTACACGGTTGGATCTCTGCTCGGTGGTCTGAAGGTTAAGTGTTTGCGCACGAAACCAAAGTTCATGGGTTTAGTTCCTGTCCGCGGGGGTTGTAGATGGGCGCTGATGAGTAGTACCGTAATGGAACGAGAAAAATTTACAGTGTCTCTATATTTCCAGTGGTTGTCTAACTTAGATAGATTCCTGATCTCAATAAATTGCAACCCTCCTACTGATAATCATCCGAGTTATGATAAAGAACATAAATACATCTTTATCAGCGATTCTGTGAGAAATTGAGCGTTACTTAATACCTCAGTTTGTCAGTTTTTTTCCAAAAGGATATTTTTTGCACATTGTTTCGAACCTTATTGAAACTTTCATCGGTGTTACAGAGACTGTTTTGGCTTTAAAAATTAACCAAATAAAAGAAATATGATTAAGTATAGAACAATGAATGGATTTAACTAGTTTGCTTACTTATTTGACTAAAATGAAGAGAAGAGTAAATGAATGAAATTTATTGTTGTTTGTTCAATGAAGCTGGGTACACAAACGTTTTTTCAATAATGAAAAATAAGCAATAAACTATGCTTTTCTTTATTAGTTTAGTTTCGCAATTGAAACTAGTTTCTTTCTTCACATTTCAGAAATAATATTATAATCAGTAAATTTAGCTTAAATATAGTTGTTGACAAGGTGTAGCTCTGTAAAACATTTTGCATCATAATATGACATCAGATGAAGAACCTTCAAAAACTGTAACAAAACAGGTAGTTATTTTGGCTTAGGTTAGGAATTTTTAACTATAGTTCAACCCTACCAAAATCAGGGTAGAACGTGATACCTACAGTTACTGTAAAGAACACGAGAGTATCAGATCCCTATATTGGCAACCATTACTTCAAATTTTCGACATAAGTTAATTTATGATATTTTAATGTACTCGTTCTGCGTCAGAAGTAAGTTGCCAGGTCACTTTAAAAAGATTTGGCCTCACAGGTTACGATTCGCTCACTAGAAAACTGATGACTAATTAAAAAAGAAATTAAACTGTATATTACACATTTTATTCATAATACCATAGGATCAAGAAGTCTATGTACTACTTTCATCTCACAGATTTTTATTTCAGGTAAACTATCGAAAAATAAAAAAAATAATTCGATTCATTGAAAGTTTATTGTCTCATGTTACATGTTGTTTATTCGTTGTCAAAATTTGTCGGAAAATGCATTCAACAAAGTTCTGATGGGCATATAAGACATTTGGAGTCTTTTGTTAGGATGTGCAGAAAAATATACCAATAGTTATCATGTTAAGTCTAATGTTGTCCTTGGACGCTAAATGTATATTTCCTATAGGTCGATATTTACTTCACTTGTTTAATATTGTGAAAATGTTGTTTCCTATTTTTATGGTACGATGTGGTATGTTTGGTTAGTATATAAATAGAGTATGTCTGAAATATAATGATTCATATCTCAGAGGCTGTGACTTTCGTTCTGGACTCAACTGGCTGGGATAGACAGGGAAGCAGGGCCAATCAGGACACTAGGTCGTTCGTACGTGTTTACGTGTCACAGAGACGATCGATATAAACGCTGCTTATCAAAACCTGCAGTCACCAGTTACAACATCTTTAAAAACAACTCATAAGTGATATATCACGATTTCATTGAATATGAAATATAATATTCATTGAATTTCAATCTAGTATCTGAATGGTTGTATGCTTCCATTAAAAATCAAAACCTTAATACTTTACCTAATGGGGAGTCCAAAGATAGGTTGCAATACCTATATAGTGCAAACTATCTCTGATGATTTCACTTTTTGACAAAGAAACCAACGTCGATACTCCTAATTTGAAACAAAATAACATATTTCAGTCTTTGCAAATTATTATAACTCAGTGATCTAGTGGTTAAGTGCTCGCATGCGAAACCAGTAGGTCCTGGGTTCGAACCTCACAAGGGGCGGGGTTGTGGATGCGCACTGCTGAAGAGTCCCACAATAGGACGAAACGGCCGTTCAGTGCTTCCAGGTTTTTCATGGTGGTCTAGCTTCAACTGACTCATCATTTTAACCATTGAAATTATTAAAATCTCCAAAAAACCCATTTGAAATTATTATAACTACTTATTTTGTTCATACTCATTGTATAGAAAAAGTTTGATGTTTTTCAGAACTATTGATTTCCAATACATACAATGTCAATAACTAAATTGTTTGGTATAATTGAAATCAGAAGTGACTCTGAAAAATTATGTTTAATAAAAGGTAAATGGAATAGAATGAATATTGAATATTAATTGAATGTTTTGTATTTACAGAGATCTCCTATATCATTTTCTTAATTATTCATAGACATTTGGATGAATTGATTTTTACTAGTTGATAGTATAATACGAAATTATGATTGAAACAACTTTTGATAAAATCGTTAATTTAATCAATAACTGATTTCTTTGTTTAATAAATGATAAACTAGAATTTTGACACATATTACCACCCGTTAGGTAATGAACTTAGAAAAAGAAAATGATGTTAGTCAGATTGAATTTGTAAAGATAAATGAAAATAAGTGGATCATATGACTGTTTCATAACAGAAATCTATTTTAAGCCTTAAATACAAACAGTTCTCTTGAAATAAGAAGGAGTGGTGAAAGTGGAATAAACGAATTTTATATTGTGGTCAAGGTTAACTGATTTGTATGATTTTTTTTATCTTCCAATAGGAAATAAAACAATTATTGTAACTGCGCGCTATATTTAGAAAACGAAATGGAGTGTATTTATGTAGCTACATAAAAGAAATAAAGGAAAAAGCACAGAATGAAGAAAATCGACCGCCATTGCATACAAAGATGACGGATATAATAATTCCCGCTTCATTCTGATTGATTGATCAGTAGACTGTCACGTTTACGAAAACAAGTTGCGTTTAATAGCAGCCATTTGTTTTCTTAACTTTTTCAATAGAAAATTGTAATGGTTCAACTCATTCAACTGAAGGATACTTTAAGCAATGTTTTATATTTCTTATTTTAAAAAAAAATTGAAAAAAGGTTTTACTAATGGTAATCATTAGCATTACATTTGAATACATGGAAAACTTAGCGAAATTAGAACATGCACTTATTGTAAGACCTGATCTATTGATTATTGTGGTATGGTTAATTACAAAGGTACGTAAACAATTTAGAATCCTATGAACTTATATATTGGTTTATGACAGAAAACTACCATTTATGTAAGGAATATTAAACTAGAACTGGCAATAGTTAGTTTTAAAATTGATCATTTTCCAACACGATCTGGAAGGCTATTTAAAACTTAATGGAAGTGAATCAACGGCTGAATTCTGGAACATTTGATTAACTGAAATTACGTGACGCAATCAAATGTCACACAAATCAAATATGGGAAAGCCTAAGAACAGACAATATATCAGCTGAAAAACTCAACACACACATACAGGTAGCTGCAAGAAACGACACACATGCACCATACTCCACTCGGAAACATTTGAGAGGAGAAACAAGTGTCAACACAATAGAAAGAAGTACATATCTCATAAAGATACTAAAGAAAACAGATGTGAATAAGTGTGAGAACTACAGAAACATTACACTACTATCAGTACAAAGAATCAACATCATCACTGTGTTGTTGAATAGAAAGAAAGATTCAGTAGACGACCCACTACGAGATTCACAAGCTGCATTCCGTAAGCATAGATCGTGCACCATCCAAATCACAACATCAAGGAAAATCGACGAAGAACCAATTGAATGGAACTCGTCACCATACACCAATTTTATTGGTTATGAGAAAGCGTTTGACATCATGGATAAGAGAATCTCATCGAACGTTCCTCGACTCCACAATGTGTCTGAGAAAATTGTTACCATCATATGGAATTCATACAGGGACGCAATTCATTGCGAAGTTGTTCATGGAGATGAGATGACAGATGCGTTTTAAGTGTGGACCAGTGTCAGATAAGAATGCTCACTTCTTTTCTCTATTGCTTTGTCACTCTCAACATTCCTCTTTCTTCTGATGCTTTACTGGGTTGTGAGGAACTCCACAACTCGCGAATCACTCAGAATACAATCGACAGCTTGCATGTAACTTGATGTTTTGGATTTAATTGATCGCCTATATCTCCTATCCCGTATACAATAACACACACAGATGAAGGTAACTAATGTAGCAACAGTCTCTCTACAACTAGATATCAACATACATAAGGATAAATGTAGATGCTAAAATAGAACACATTGTGCACCAAACAAACCACACTGGATGTTGAAGTTGTGGAATAGGTGAAGTTCTCTACACTTCTGGAGAGCATCAATATTGAATAGGACGAATGTGATGTGTATGTGAATGTGTGTATTGTTGAAGCAATGACAGTGTTCCTACAATTGAATAATTCAAAGGAATTTCGACTCAGGAATAAAGTCACAATTTCCAATATCATTGATAATACAGTTCTAATGTATGGATCTGCAATTTGGAGAACTACTACATCTATCATCGAAATTGTGAACAAGTATTTCTGAACATTTGTCAATGCAGGTTTTTAGAGATCCGTTGTCCAGATACCATTAGTAACAATCTAGTATTGTAGAGAACAGAGCAGCTTCCGTATGGACAGGAAATCAGGGAAAGACACTGGAGATCGATGTGCTACAATTTACGGATGTCATCAGATTGAATCACGACGCATGCCCTAACTTTGAATTGTGATGTGTAAATGGAAATATGTAGGCGAGAGAATATATTATGCCGGAAAATGTGGGAAAACATCTAAACAATGAATAGGAACTGGATATAATTAGGAAAGATTGTCCAGGATAGAGTTCGATAGAGAATTCTAGTGGGCTACCGGTGCTCATTCATGAAGAATAACATTCGTAAGGAAATAAATATGTGAATATGTTTGAACGCTTTGAATAGTTTTATCTAGTTACTCCGTTTGATAATAAATCTTTTTATAGTTTTAAAGACTTGAAACATTTGATTATAATGTAAAACATCACTTAATGACGCTACACTAATCCAATTTTATAAAGACTACTATACATAAAATTAGTCTTAATTGTGATTGTGCAGTCCAAGTATGTCGGGTCATCAAACAGAAATTTTCTTCACCATAACACATTCATTTTTCTGACTGTTGTTATCGACACTAAAGTAACCAGAATTTTCAACCTTATCTTTTCCCAATGTTTCCCGAATTCTTCAAACTTTAAGGATAGATTGAATGTTGTTGAATCAAACAATAAAGATGTATAAACATGATACATTTTTCAAATCAAAACATGATGTTTTATTTCCCCTTTAATTCCATCAATTGATCTCAATCTTGATTTTCATTTTTTTTATGCTTGTTAACATATTTTGAACTGATACAATTTTTTCCATTGAAAAAGTTTGGCCAAATCATGAATAGCAAATGTAGTAGAATTATATGAATTTTTTTTTGTGGTTTCACTTTGTTTAGTTACATTTTCACCCCATAACTTGAAATTAAAAGTAGTGAGCGTAGTTTATTTCACTTCCAGTGGTTTGAATTCTCCCGATTTTTATACTATGGACCGTAGTAGATAAGTTACTGTCGAGGTAACCCGCTTAGGATGAACATATGACAAAAATGAACGACCAGTTGTGGTCTATATCTTCAACAACGTAAGGTTCAAATTACTACAAGTGAAAATAAATACCATCACTGTTACACATACTGCTACCTATTTAGACCCAAACTCATTGAACAGTTGAAGCGAAATGTATTGGGTTTGAGTTTAGGTGTGAATATCAACACTGTGTTCCAGGTATACCAGGCTGACAAGTAGTAAGTAATATAGATGCTTATCCTATTGTCTATTACCACTACTTTTCTTTAAAGTGAGGATGATCATTTGAACTAGCTGGATCACTAGTAAAGAGTAAAATTTTCTCTTTGATGTAATTAAATCATTTTATAGTGTAAGAATTTGAATGAATCAAGTTTATAATAGGATAGTAGAGGTTTAAAGTATTTTTATGACTTAAATTCTATAAGTGACCAATAATTCTTAGATTACTGAGCAGTAAAATATTGATTGTTCTTCGTTCATTTTAAGTCGTGTATTTCTGCTGATCTCGTTAGAATATTAAACGGCTGATTGATAAGAACACAAATACATTCCAAGCGATGACAGATTTTGATTGAATAACTGAGCAAACGATGCTAATATTGGGTGAAGAGATCCCAAATCGGCTGATGAAAATGTAAGCATTTATTGTCATCTAGCTCCTACTTTAAAGTATTAGAGAAAACTAGAATAAAACTATAGGTAGACATAAAATGTATCATTTATTAATTGGCTTTTTGTCTTAACCATATTACAAAGTGTGGAGTTTTCAGTTAAGATTGTACATTTTAGCTCAGAATCTTTAACTAATTTGGCTAAAATAGATCACAATGAGGTAAATGATTTCATTCTTTATGTGTCCTCTACGTTTCAAGTTTTAATACTTAATCATTGTCTTCAGATCAAGATGCCATAGTTTCTTTTAGAGCTATATTACTTATGTTTAAGTTTCTACAGTTATTAAAATTATAACTCTCATTCCTTTTTGTTCCAACCATTTTCCCTGTCATTTATCATGGTGATATGAATTGTGCTAATTTGTGTTGATGTATATTTCTGTCGAAATCTACATTGTCAGTCTGAAATCTGTTTAAGCATCTCAGTCACGCTTAGTTTGAAAAAGACCAACATACTATGGTAGGAGAAGAGATAGATAGCAGTCAAAATCTACTGAATAAAATTCTTATACATATATATATATATATATATATATATATATTCATATAATGAATATTTCATTTACGTAATTTAATTCTGAAACGTTATCATTGTGGGGTTGTGGAGATTGTTAAGTTTTTGATTAAGATCCTGAATCCATGAATGCTGGACCACCATTGAAAACCTGGAGACAATGAACGGCCCTTTCGTCTTAGTATGGGATTCCTCAGAAGTGCTCATCCAAGATATCACGCATGGAATTCGAACCCAGGACCTTCAGCCTCGCTAGCGAAGGCTCAACCTCTAGATCATTGAGCCGGCATTGAACGGTGTTTATGTCTAACTTCAACCAATCCACGAAGTATTATTTCTTCAGTTTGCAAACAAAATCGTTAAATACAAAATAATGAAATATGTGAAGTTAGAACGCATGTAGACAAAAATATATCATCAATCTGAATTCATACTCATTTATTAGAATATGTTGACAACTGTTGTAAAGTGGATTATTAATGAATGTGAAAAAAAGATACGAATGTTGTATTGTTAGAATTAAAATGGTGTAATCACACATGAAAAGTAATTTTCATCTAAATGACGAATGAGAAAAATCAATAAATGTTTTGTTTAACAAGGATATATTTAAATGACTATGTTCATTTTCTATTTGATTAAAAATTTATGAATGATAAACAGTCG
Organism: Schistosoma margrebowiei; assembly: GCA_944470205.2. Taxonomy (NCBI): domain Eukaryota; kingdom Metazoa; phylum Platyhelminthes; class Trematoda; order Strigeidida; family Schistosomatidae; genus Schistosoma; species Schistosoma margrebowiei. The sequence continues at coordinate 49,878,154 of OX104024.1, forward strand.
GAAGTGGTACTTTTTAGTTCCACAATGGGTAAGCCAGTATACATCCAGTAAGGACACAATTGTGATCATGGAAAAATTAAGATAACTTGCTACTTTGGTACAATCATGATTTATAATGTATTTTCTATTGATATCAGCGTGGAATGAGTTTTATCATCAAGTAATTTAGCAGTCTTGAGAGAATCACTTGACACTTACCTTTAATAAATAACTTTCAGAAGGACTTTGCAAAATGTTGATAAGAAACTATGATCTGTAAAGTTAGTCAATGAAAAAATGAGATAATTACATATAGATGACACAGTTAGGATTATGGTACCTTGCAAAATTGTATTTCAGTTCCGTGACTGAATGGAATTACACCTTCACTGAAACCTGAAAATCCTTGAAATCTATTTGAAGATTGTCATACTAAGATGAAATAATTGTCTAATACTTTCTCGTTTTCAATCATTTGTAGTTGAACTTATTTTATTAGTGAAAACAACTTTTGAGCTTACATGCAATAATGATTAAAAAAAAATAGACTAAATAAAGATATCAAACAATATGGGAAATAGTCTTGAATATATCGTCGATTATAATGGTATTATTTACTTTGCTGATTACATAAAAATATCTAAATTATTGTGATCAAAAGATGAATTTACCAAATATGAATGTACTAAAAGTTTCCTGTCGTACTAGTCACCATTCTCTCTCTAAAAAAATTGATTATCTCTTGAAAACATAAACAAATGCAAATCCCTTTCGAAATGAGGAAATCATCGTTGAAAATACTGAAATTTGATCATACTTTCAGTAAATACATCTTTACAGATAGATTGTTACTTCTAGAATAAATCTTAACTATTTAGGTGACAGTCAAGAAAACTACAGCTTAATCGTCATATCAGTCATTTAATCTTATTGTAGAGCAGAATCAAACAGAATGGTATAGTATGCTTTCCTGCATAAGGTTTCTTTGATAGTGATAATAATAATAATAATCTACAAGTGATAGTCGTTAAAAAAAATGACTTCAGTTGAGGTACCATTGAAAACCAGTAACGACTAGAGAAGTCTTTCAGCCTAGTATGAAACTTCTTGGGAGAACTATTAGAGTTATTTCAGGGCAATTGAATCAATCAGTTTAATAAAGTCCTAGTTGAAAACTATCCTCATTTGTTAACAATAGTTTCTATTACATTAAATAACTTGTACGAAATAACTTCATATAAATTTCAATTGTAATACTGTATCAATTTATTAGACTAGTTATTTTATTGTTACTATGTAAATATGATATACATTTTCTTATAGTAATTTACTAATCATAACCAAAACACCTAAACACATTATGTCTCCCCTTTATTTTTAAGAAAAATAAATAAACCATTGATTTGATTATTTTGTTGTTTATTTTGCTCTTATTCCTCCCACTCATTTTATTTTTTATCCACAAACAAATCAGATCACTTTATTTCCAACATAATATTTCTGTCCATAGAATGATTGACCTCGAAAGCTTATTGGTTAATTTTAACAGTGAAGTTAGTTTGCCTAACAAATAATTGGGCTGTGGGTCTGATTTACAATTCTATTATTATATGGCATAGAAACTGTTACCCACATGAAATCGAAAACTAACTATTTTAGTTGACCAATGTAGTTTTGAAACCATTTTATATAATCATACTGAATATTTTGTGCACTAATAATTGTCTACATATTCATGTTTAAATATTATGATACATTATAAGACATAAATAAATAAATTTTTGGGAAATACATTTCAAAAATGTCGTTAGCTGATGTCTGATACTAGTCATCAGAATTCAAAATTAAAGACGTCAGCTGAGCATAGTGAATCAGAATTAATAATATCATCAGATATTAATACAGAGCCTAGAACATCGATTAGTCCACGCCCTCATGTTTCTACGTGGGTGTATATTAAATGGTTCATATGGTCTACTATTGCAAGTATTTTTGGATGTAGTATCCCTGTCTTTACACCATATGATAATACTTGGCCAACTACATCAATTTTAATTGATCATAATAAATTCGAATCTGATCAGTCAAATCTAAATGACAATATTGATGATGCATATAATACACAAATATTAAATGAAATAAATGATGTATGTACAACAAAAAATACCATTTCTTGTCTTTCATCATCAACTAATGATTTTGAATTAGATGTGAAAACAGAAACAAAAAACATTACACTTTCTTTTCAAAATCATATTTCTGAAAATGAAATAACTTTGGATTCTTCTTCTAAAGAAGTTATTGATAATAACAATAATAGTTATAATAATATATCATCATTAAAAAATGGATATTTTTGTGATATTAATCAAACATTAAATAATAAACCTTTAACAGATACGGAAATAATTCCAATATCTACAACATTATATACTGATTCTGGATATTTATGTAAAGAATCTAGTCATGTAACATTTACCTTATTGGATTCATATCAATCGGATTCAGTGAACGGTTATATTGATAAGGTAACTCATGATAATTATGTTCATAATTTAATAAACTCTGTATTACCACGTAATTTATCTAATTCAAGTGATATAAGTGTACCAGTTGAAGTACGTAAAATGTATGCATGGAATAAATCAACACCAATTGAGTCACAAACATCCATTGACAATCATGTAACTGAATGTAATTTCGAAGTAGGATCAATTTTATCAGATGATATAGATGCATCACCTGGACAACTTAATTCATCTGATCATTCTTATCCACCTTTGAGTCCTAATACACTGGAAGACGATAGTTCACAAGCTGAATGTTTTGATAAATCACCTGAAATAGACTTAAATTTACCAGATGTTAGTCGATCAGATCAGACATTGGCATGGGCAATGTCTAATCTATGTATTGATAATACAACCAATGAAATAGATACTGATTCAAATGCGATTCTATCAAATAAACAAACGGAAGACCTATCACCTTCCAGTGAAACAGTTGATTTCATTGAAAAAGTAGATAAAAATTGCATTATATCTTCTAGACCTCCTGTGCCGAATTCTTTACAGCGACCTAGCAGAGATCGTAGTCCTGTCTATCATACAAATATTAACAACAATCGAAAAAAGAATTCAATAGATTTACCAACCTTCTTACCATTTGAAGGTAATCAGATTTTCTCAATAAAAGATAAAGTTGAAACCCCTGAACCTATTAAACCAAAACGTAGTAGTTCACTAAAATCCAATAGAAGCCTTTCAGATACACATGTTCCAAAAGCTGTTCGTTTTGCTGATGCTCTAGGACTTGATTTAGCAACTGAACGACATGTATATGATTCTGAAGCTCCACCGAAAATACCAGCTTCTGCTATATTGTATTTACAGTTGGATTCTGATGAATCTATTGCAAAAATCGGTGCAAAACAATTTGGTTTATGTTTCTCACAACCAGGTTTAGCATCTAATTTTATTCGTCGAGTACTTACCAGTAATATATGCCTAGAAGATTGTCATATTGATATGCAACGTTGTATACTAACTGGTACAATAAGAGTTAAAAGTTTAGGTTATGAGAAGCATGTTACTATTCGAATTACATATAACAACTGGATTACGTTTTTCGATACTTCTGCATCATACATTCAAGGATCATATGATGGTGTAACAGATAGATTTTCATTTAGTTTAATCTTTCCTGATACAATGGTACCAGGTGATAAAGCACAATTTGCTATACGATATGAAACACATACTGGTGAACAATTTTGGGATAATAATCATGGTCAAAATTATTGTGTAACATGTTATGCGAAAGCCACAGATCTAGCTGGTGATGGATCATGGATGCATTATCTTTGATTCTTGTGTTTTCAAATTGTAATGAACACTATTAAAATTATTTATCCAATTTTGATTGTTCAATATTCAAACTATCACTTAATAACTTTAGTTTGTCTTGACCTTTTTTTTCACGCATACATACATACACGCATGTGGATATAAAATTGGTCCGTACAAAAAAAAACTATTATCATGCCAATCATTCATTACCCAAGACACTGCAGTTAGCTTTCAAATATATATATATATATATATATATATATATATATATATATATATATATATATATTATAATAATTAATTAAACTGCCTTACATTCAAAAATCATCTTCATATTAGTCAATGCACACAATTAGTCTTTCATCGGGATATTACTTTTCATTATTTTTGAAATTTTCATTCTTTAATTTAGAATTCCAAGTTGACAATAAAATGTTCCCTTATCTTTTCCGATTTATTATGTATTTACATAATCGCAAAATTTTTCAAAAAAAAAGTGATTTTTTCCTTATATAGAACACGTTGAAGTGAAGTGTAATGTTTTTGATCGGAAGTGAGATATTTATGGTGATCAACTACTTTTCAACCCTATGCATTACGATAATAATAATAATCATCATTACTATTAATTATTATTAACAAGAATAACATTGTTATCGATAATGTTTGTTTAATTTGCTGTAAATAGCTGATAGATCGACCAAAAAAAAAGAAATAAACTTCCTGGAATTGAAATGTTTTCGATCTTAAACACGATTGATTATCGGGTAACTTGGATGGGTTGTTATTATTCAGAAAAAGTAGTTCTTTATTATGATTCCCATAATAACATGTAAATAATTCAATGATAAGTTAGTTGTTCTACAGGTTCATTAGAATAAATACATATCGAAATATAAGATTAAGTATTTTACTGAAATGCTATAAATAAGTCTTAATTGTGATTTAAATTGAGAAAATATTTTAACTATTCAGAATCTGTTGTCACTAGGCAGATTTTATGTTACGGAATGATCGTTTTTCCTTAAAATTGTAAGTAAATATAAGAATCCTGTATAATTTGTTGGAGCACAAATCATTTATTTTATGAGAGGTATTTTTTTCCGGCAATAATTGATACTATTTGTAAGCGTTCATATCTTCCCAATTCCCATATATAGCTGACAACTTACAAATAGGAAGAAATGTGTGCCCTGGATTCAATTACTTACCACCATCTAGCTACACTAATATGACTGATACCATTCACCTCAGCTGGCAGGTTATAAATTTTAGCATAAAAGTATATATTTCTTTTATTAATTTACATAAATATCACTAAGTTAACTGTCGTGTTACATTATTTTATTACGTGTATATTCTTCGTCAATTCTGTTTACAGGCGAAAACAATTATACTTACAGTCATTCAAAGCATTTTTCAAATTGTTTGCACTGATGATAACGATCGACTTGAACAAATAAGAAACGGATGATTTCATGCCTTCACATTCTTTGTTATACTTTATTCGGAGGTTAATCATCATAGAGTAAACTGTTATGTCGCTATCCTACGAAGTGACTGAACTTATAAATGTGTACTAAATGGTTTCCAGTTATATAGTTTAAATGAATCATGATATAAGGGAAGATTAAACGTCTGGGATTTATTTTCGTATGGAGTCATGGAAGTTCATTGTTGACAAATTATAAAGTAGGATGGACTAACTATCCAGGGTTCCAGATGTTTTAAATATATACTTCAAGATGAAAAATACTTTCTTTACTAGCAAAACGTTTTATGCAAAGCATTAAGATAAACTTGATCAAATAATTTGCTAATTGTATCGCACGTCGATTGTATTTAGAATTATACTGTGGTGTGTGCTACTGATGTCGATTGATATAGGTAGTATGTATCATCAGACGAAAGTGAAATACCTGGCATTAAAACGTTAAGAAGATTAAATAAAAGAGAACGAGAACAGAGAATGCTTGCTATGGAAATGAAGGAACATTGAAGTTTGAAACAATTGATTAACATTTTACATATGGAGAATTTATTGTATGATACATTCGATTATCCTCGCTTGTATTCTCGTTCACTACAATAATACTGATAAGTCGACCTAGTAATTCTGACGACTAAATATATTCTACAAGGTCTGAAGGTCTTAGGTTCCATCCCTAGTATAGTCGTGAGTATGCACTTTTAGGTAGTTCCACAAGATAAAATTGTAAAATCAGTATAAAACACCAAAGGAGAATAATAAGGTTTCATATTACTTGGTATCACTATGTTATAAAAAAAAATTAAAATTATGGTAAATTTCTATCATTATTGATCCGTTTAATAGGAAAGTATTGAGACTATATGACGTAAATACAATTTTTATAAATAAAAATAATATATTTGTAATATCCCAGTGAGTAGAAAATTGGATTTTCTGACGTTTCGTGACTTAGTGTAAGTCACTTCTTCAGAGAATAAATAACCAAATTAAAATTAATCCAAGTTTAAATAGTACAACGGAACAATGTAAGAATAATATTGGATCAATCAAAAACAAGTCTGAACAAGTTGATGTCATGTCATTTCTGTCAAGGTGATTCATAAGTGATATAAATACAATTTATCTATAACTAATGAAGTGAATAAACTAAGTTATCAAAATGGATAATTGAAACTGTATAGAAATACAAAAAATTGGTTTATCATTATTAAACTGACTTAGAACGCAATTTTATTATCTTAGTTAGTCGTTAACTTAGAAAAATAGTATGAATAAAACAAAATAATAATTATGATCATATTATGTAATCGAATCTATTTTACAATTGTAGACATAAAAGTAGCTCATTTTTTTACGGCACAATTATAGAATAGGAATTCATAAAAATAAAAAAAAATTATATATAGATGGAGAAATAAATATGTTAATGAATTTAGTCAATAACAAAAGAAAATGTCATAGTAAAAGAACTAAAGTTTAGAATGAATTCCCTGGATTATTTTTGAGTAATTCAAACTAAGGGAATAAAATGTAAGGGAATAATTAATCACCTTTATTCATTAATTATTTTTTTAAATTTATGGAGACGTGTTTAGACATTAAAGTATTCTATTATTAGTATCTAGGTAGCTGCATAAGTGATGATGGTGGTGTGAGTGATGAGATTGATTCATGAAAACCAGAGCGGTTTATGCCAATCTGGGCCATCTTTGACGCCTTTGTGATTTTAGTCTGGCCGTAAAAAGTCGGATTTACAACGCGTCGGGGAGAGCAGTTCTGCTCTGTGTTTGTGAAATTTGGCCTCTCCGAGTTAAGAATGTTAGACGACTCTTTGTGTTTGATCATCGTTGTCTCTGAAGGATTGCTGACATCTAGTGGCAACACCATGTTAGTAATGCAGAGGTTCGGCATCATGTGTTCGGCCACAGAGATGATAATGCAATTGATGACACCATTTTGAAACATCGACTTCAGTGGCTTGGACATGTTCTACGAATGTCGTCTCAGAGAATTCCATATCGTGTATTATTTTCCGACACTGGGAAAAAGCGGAGAGGTGGTCGGTGTATGACATGGTGTCGTGGTATGAAAGAAAGCTGCAAAGGACTGGCTTCTGTTGGTCCTTCACGACTCCGTGGTTGGGGTCTGAGAGATGGTGCAACACAGTGGCTAGAGACGTTATCAGATATGGCTCAGAATAGAAGCCAGTGGCGATCCTGTTGTAACGTTCTCTTACTTTCTTCATAAAAGTGGTTGTAACTTCCTTACCTGAAGGAATTCTTTCTGAATGTACCTTTCCGTTTTCTCCACTATTATTATTATTATTATACTGCCACACGCTAATCTGTGGTCGTTATTCGTCTTCTTTTTCTTCTACTCACCTGACTTTCTTCTTCTATTCCCATCCTCATTGTTTTGTGTGGTGCATATATATCTGGTGCCCTCTTGTACCAAAATTTATGTGTTCAAATAAATAAATAAATTATTAACAACCGAATTTTAAACTTGAGTTCTTGATCTATAATAGTTTTAGTAAAAAGATCGTATTATTAATTCTAATATAAAATTACAGCTTACACAATAACATGTATTTGATCATTATTGTCACATATTCTTTTAGATTTTATTGACTTATATTTATTGATGTTTCATTGTATGTAACTAAATAATAAAACAATGAAATTCAGTCAAATCATTTTATTCTATAAAACTCGTCATTTCGATTTTACTTTCAAAACTGTTTGTTCAGTGCTCTATAACTTTGTATATTGGTATTACTTATTAATTTTTTCATTGTAAAGTATTTTTTTTGTTTTATATCAAAACAGGGCAACATAATTCTTAGAGATAAATTGTAACCAAAAATATGAAAATACAGTCAACCTCATTTTGGTTTATTGACAGAAATCAATATTTTCATAAAATGCACTACTGAATCTTAATATATTTGACCCAATAATGTTTATATAACAACTATGATCAAATACTTACAACCTTCATATATGATTGATTTTAAAAGATTAGATCTTTTTAAAGTACAATAAATAATTGTAAATTATTTTAAAGGACAGGAAGGATGACATTGGAACTTACATGAAATTAATGTTAATGACGAATATCAATCAATGTGTTTGTAATCAGTAGAGAATTTCTTTCAATGATACATGACTTAATTTTTATGGTGAAAATAAAAACTCAACACAATTCAATAACATTGGCTTCAATTTAATAAAATTGAAGGGTAATATTTAACATTCATAGATTATTTACTAATGAATCTATAAAATTATTGGTGTTGCTCACTTTTAAGTTGACCAAAGAATTAACAGGTAAAATGTTAATCATTGAAATACAGAATACAAATCAAATTCTCTCTATCATCTAGAAACTAGATGATTGTATTTATGTTCCAAATAATCAAGTTCTAAATTAGCAATTATAGTTAGAAAAGCATCTGTAAACTACTCAATTTTATAGAATATTCCGTTTTCAAAGATCTTACACTTTCATAGATCTTTCTTGTTAAGACTGTCATTTTTTTGTTGTCAGAAATTCTTTGTAATATGAAGCAAAGAAGAATAACGATCAATTAAAAGAAAATAATTTTAACTCCAAAATTTTAATTAAAAAAAGTGAAACTTTATTCTTAGAAAAAACAACTAGTCTAAACTTGGCTAAAATTCGACTTATTTCCTATTTGCTTGACAACAATTAACTTTAATGCAAGTTTCATCGAAAGATTCAAACAATAGATGACTAGAGAGTAATTATAGTTTTCATTGATACATATTTGATATTTTTGTTCGATGGTAAATCAGCTTATTTCTAATCAATCCATTCAAGACAAAAAGAATCAATATGTGATAGTCTATTGACTGAATCCTCTATTTAGTTTTTCTTTCTTTGTTTAAAAAAATTTCAACAGTTCAGATCATGAGTCAATTGAGGCTAGATTATTGAAATTACTACAATCTCCACAAAACCCCTTCTGATACTAATCAACATATGCTCACTAGTGACTGGCTTCAAGATGTATATCCTGAAGTTCTTGTGAGAAGCAGTGACTAGTTGAGTTCAACCAGGGTCAGTTGTGAGATAGTAACTCACTGAAAGTAATGATAGATGTGTCGCTCAATTTCGTGGAGTAGTTGAAGTTAGACATTAACACCGCTGGATACCGGCCAGCTCAATGGTCTAGTGGTTAGGCGCTTGGGCACGAAACTGACAGGTCCTGTGTTCGAATCTCGCGGGGGGGGGTTTCGTGGAGTCTCACAATAGAACGAAATGGCCATCCAGTGCCTCCAAGTTTTCCCTGGTGGTCTAGCTTCAATTGACTCATGATCTCCAAAAAATTGTTCATATTTATTTGCTAACAACTAAACACATGTCAGTGATCTATATGAATAGAATATTCCTCTCTGTTCTCCTGTAGATGTTTATTGCTTCTAAGGTTGATTTGTTAAGTTTTATGTTAGTTGAACATTTATTCAATGTATTGTATGTGATATTTATGAAAATGTACTAAAGTAAATTGTCTACTAATGATTCATATGACATTTTTTCATTTTTCTTCCATAAACTATAAATAAATAATCTTTGTAATGATTAATGGTATTGTCATTTAATGAGTCTATTGTATATTGATTTTAAATAAATGATTTGTTTTGATTAAGCTTTTCTTCGTTTTATTCTTTTTATACTATTCATTTGCTTATTATAAACAATGAATATGAAGGGTTACACAGTACAGAATAGATAGTATATCTGAAAATATCTAAATTTTTTTCTTAGCAAAGTCTCGAAAACGTCGATGGGGTCTTAATTATTAATAGTATGAAATGAAACAACTAAATACAAATGTATCATAGTAAGTCATCATGTTGTCATTAAGTAAGAAAATTTTGATGAACATTTAAAAATATTGTAGCACATACTATTAGCGTTTACTTAGAAGTAGGAGTGATCTGAAACAACAACACAATAGCCAGGACTGGTAAATGCCTCTGAAGTAAGAACGCAGAGTATTAGCACAACGGATATATTTTTCGAAAATTAAAAGACTCAGTTTGGGCACAAAAAAGGAAAACTTATTACAGAATAGTTTTATCCATCGTTCTACAAGTTCAGCTTATATGAAGCTTCTTCTTCTTCTAATACATTTACTCTTTGATGCCTTACAATAAGACTCACGTTAGTAACGTCACATGTCATGGTATCTTATTAATTGGTGTTAGGTATGTTTGTTATAGTTATACATTTTGTTAATAATTGAATCCTTTTAATCAATCATTCATAATCAGTTTTAATAGTCTCGTTCAATATCATGTAATTAGCATTTGTAACGTTAAAATATAATAATCAACATTTGCTAATCAATACTTTTATGCTATTTGATTCACTAAATCATTATTAGTTTGCTGGATTATTGAAATGAAGAAGATAATTAATTAGAGACTCTAGATAGATGTTCTATTTCTTATGGTACTTATCACAAATAGACTTTGGAACTTTGTATATATGATTGTGTAATTGTATAGATCAAAAATACTACGACTTGTAGAGTACAAATGGGTAAATATGGCAAATTTTTCGTTTTTAAGTTTATTCTAACGAATTATTGATCTCAATAGAATTTATCAAGAAGGAGGTGAACATATAAAAATAAGTCTTTATGAATTCATATCCGAATTAAATTTTAAAAGTCTAAAACATTCATCTTCACTGTGGTGTGGCTTACTTATATCCACATAAGTAGCACATAACGGTGATCAGGCATAGAATGTATTTCAGTAGAAGATCAAGAAGGAAAGAATAGGAACAAAACGCAATTGGTATGAGAATGTATGAACAATGAAATCTGAGACAATGGACTGGTATTTACAAAGGAACAGTCAATTTTGAAACTTTGGATTGATATTTTACCATATAGTTCTCAGATTGTAATGAGATGCTCTTTGATTTCGTGTCGAATGCATTCGATTATCCCCACTGATGTTCTTGTTCACTACATAACCACTGTTATTTCGTCGAATAATATGCTAAATTTTACTTCATAACACAAGTTCGTACATATAATTGTTATAAAACCTTTGGTGGTCCAATTTTCAAGTACAGATTTATTATTTAAGCTATGTATCATAATGTTAGCATAAACGCTAGTGTCACTATAAGAATGACCATAGCAAAGTAGGCTGAGTGGGATCGGCATCTGTTATCTGTCTGATGAGAGGCGAATGCTTTATCCAAATAGGTATGTACTCTCCAGTTTACATCATAAAACGGAATCTGTTACTTATATACACCTTTCTTTTAAAAAAAATCCTACATTTGCTAATTGATGTCAATCATGAAACTGTAAACTTACATTGAAATTATGAATTGCGTTAATCAAAATATTTCTAGCTCAGGATGGAGATCTTAGAGAGAATTAGTGCTCTTAATAGTGAAGCCCTCAATGTTTTTTGGACAGTTGTATTAGTAAATATTCCTAAACAAAAATCTTGCACGGACTATGTTGTCCCGAAAGGACAATGAAAGTTTTACAACTATACTATTCAAATCAGAAAAATTAGCATTTCTAAAAGGTTGTTTGGATATATTAAATTACATGAGAGATTCAATTACACCGTTATAAATAACCTACTAATTAATTACTTAGTTGAATAATCAACCTATTGATTTCAAAATGTGTCAAAACACTTGAGTATATAATAAGCTGAATGCAATCCAAAAAGCTGTGTACTTGGCAGTTACAATATAATCAAGCACACTGTAAGATGAGAAATGTAAAATCCATGCACATGAACAGTGGAAATTGTCATTTTCAACCTCATTTATTCTGTCAGGGGTTACTAGAGATTATTTCATAGCCTATATGAAAATTGGTAGTTTCGATTACTGTAACTCACTAACGACGATAGCAGGCGAGTGGCTCAATTTCGTGGATTGGTTGAAGTTAGGCATTAACATCGTTGGATACCGGCTCAGTGGTCTAGAGGTTAGACGTTCGCACATGAGACTGAAGATCCTGGGTTCGAATCCCGCGGGTCGGTATCGTGAATCCACACTTCTGAGGAGTCTCATACTAGGGCGAAACGGTCGTCGAGTGCCTTCAGGTATTCAGTGGTGGTCTAACACTGATATATCCGTGATTTTAATCAATACTCGATAATCTCTAGGACTCTATACAGATAAATAAAAATAAATGCAACAATAGATTATAGAAAATAGGGTGTTTACTTGTATATGTGGAGCAGATGATATTGGCCACACAATATAAGCTCTTTCGAAACGGATCTCCGAAGATTATTCTGTCTGGCTCTCCAAAGGTTACAGAAGTCAGACAAGAACTTAATATTGGAGTATCTAGTCAATTCCCGTCTCACCGCTTTACCCGAAGCTTCCTTCAGAATTATACATGCACTCAGAAGAGTCGGCTCAAAGGGAATGCAAATGAAAAACTGATGTATATCAGAGGCTATTGTTATCCACCAGTTTAAACTTAACCTTTGAGTAAAAAAACAGTATGTTCAATCCCTCATTCTTCCATGGCCCTAACTTCTTATTCTGTCTCCCATAGTCTATCATTTTATTTATTTATATTTATTTCATCATTTTTACTTCTTTCCAATTATTTCCAAAACTATTCATTAGCAAGTATTACAATTTTTGATAATTCTGTTCTCAACAGTTATCTAATGGACAATTGTTTCGCCTTACTACATTTTCACTAACCGATTATTACATAATTTCCTTTCAATATGTGGTTTTCAAGTCTTGACAATATATCACTTCAAAAGATTTAATTAATTAACACCTTTCTAACCCTCTCTACGGAACACTATTTTAGTAAATAAAATTGACTATAAATACAACTGAAAAGCTTAAGTAAATGAAATCATTGAAAAGAAAATTTTCTTCAGTGAATTCTTTTATACTTTTATTAATAGATGATTATACTATAATATGATCGTGACCAGTGGAGCTAATCCATGTCGGGTAGAGACAGGTATCTACCTCAGTACAATAGAAGATGGTCGTGCAATTTCATGGATTGGTTGATATTAGACACTATCACCAATGGATGCCGGCTCAGTGATCCAGTAGGTTAAACGTTCGCGCGGGAGACCGAGGGCCCTGGGTTCGAATCCCGCGAGCGGGATCGTAAATGCGCACTGCTGAGGAGTCCCACAATAGGACGAAACGACCGTCCAGTGCTTCCAGGTTTCCAAAGGTGGTCTCACATCAATTGGTTCATGATCTCAATCAAAAAACATATGATATATATTTAATTCTTTCTTATTTAAATAGCAATTACATTATAGACTTATCATTAGTTGATTATATCTCTATACCTGTTCATATGAATTATCTATCTAAAAACGAACTGTGTCTTTAATTTAGAACAGAATTCTTAGATTAATCATTAATATTGGTAACAAACAAAAATAATTAAATAATTAATTAATTATATTATTTATTAAATAGATAAATTAATTAAATATTATTACAAAATTCATCCATTTCGATAAAGTGATCACATACGAGAAATGGTACACAGATATTCTACATCTGTATAGTGATAACAGTATATATATATTCAGTAGATGCATATCTTCACCAACTCAATGCAACTCTTAAACCGGATACAGTCTACACTTTCCTGATAAAAAATAATTTAAATTTTCTTGAGAAAATTACTTGAATTTGTCCATTGTGAGTGAAGGTATCAAAAAAGACCATGTATGGGCTCGAAACCATAGTGTGCTTGAAACAGTGTCAACGAAGCCGAATTGCCGATTAACGTGTGCAATGTACAATATCCCCAGCCCTAGTGCGCGATTACTGCTAAGTAAATGAGACGACTGAACAAAACAGTACCTACAACCCCTTGATCTGAAGAGTTGTCAAATGTAGGTCTTTTGATTATATATATATAAAAAACTAGATGTCTAACTACTTAGTTCTAACTGAATAATTGAGCATTGTACATATTATGTAAATTAAAGGTTATATGAAAAGTAAATAAAAGAACCAATTCACATTATATCATTGATAAAAGCTAAATAAAAGTATTTTTGTAAACATTTTAATGAGGTGAATTGAATGAACTACATTTGACAGAATAAATAATTTAAAAAAAATGGTTTTGAACTTTAAAAAAAGGGTCAATCGAAAATAAATAATCATTAATTGGGTTGTATTGTTTTTTTTTGTTTAATGTAACACTAAAAATACACAGTCAATCAGTCAGTCAGTAACAGCGTAGAACTTTGTACATACGTATATCAGTTCGAGTTGCCACACCACATTAGCACAGAAATGCAGTTGTCGATTCAGATCCCGTAGTGCTAGATGTAGTAAAATTAAAAGCTGCAATCAGAAAAGTTAGAGTTTGAAGATGTTATTCAAGGAGTATAATACAGTGAAATAAATTTGGAAAGAGAAAGAAAAGGGACATGAAGAATTCAGAAGATTATAATTTGGGAGAACACAAAGAGTGGATGCAACTGCGTCATTGCAAACGATTTTGAGCCATGTCATTCAAGGTCTATAACTATTGGTTGCTATCATCTCGCGGATCCCAACCAGATAGTCTACACCTATCAACATGACTCAGTCCACTTGTCAATCACTTCATGGACTCGTGCCATGTTTTGGTCTGACCGCCCCTAGCTTTCTTCCAACCTACTCCTATACCACTGAACATCGCATGTCGAGGCAGTCTGTCGTTGGGCAAACGTAACACGTGTCCCAGCCATCTCAAATGATGAAGTTTTACTAATTCATCAATTGATTTGCCATCCTTACCTAGTACCCGTTCCCTAACAACTGCGTTACTTACTCGATGGTCCCAGGATATACGAGCAATATTTCGAAGACACCTATGATCGAATACTAGTAACTTACGAATATTCTCTACTCTACACAATAGTTAATTCGAAAGTAGATTAAACTTTAGAGTTTAAAAAAATTCATTGACACTTGTAATCATTTACTTTAAACTCCTTATTAATAGAATGTTACAATATTATTCAATGGCTAACTAATTTTCACTCGTGATTTACAAAATTTTTCAACCATGTTCATATATATATATATATATATATATATATATATATATATATATATATATCCCATGGGCGGGATTGTGGATGTGCACTGCTGAAGAGTCCCATACTAGTACGAAATGGCCGTCCAGTGCTTCAAGGTTCTTCATGGTGGTCCAGCTTTAATTGATTCGTGAATTCAACTATCAAATTACTATAATCTCCACAAAACCACTTTCTGATAAAATATGTTTGTTTAGTGAACAAAAAAATGTATAATTGGTTAATATTCAGACACAACAACCGTAGTACAATGAATGTGAATGAACTTGAATAATATTTTATGTCAAACAAATCTATGTAAACTTGTACGCTACATCGTTCTACTTTTCAATTGATCAAATGAATATAGTGACAGAATCTTATTTTTTAAATTTATAATGAAGCTTCAGCTCAATAATCATTACTTACAAGAATAGTTCACGAAATTGTAAGTCAGTCAGTCAGCTACAACGTAGGACCAAACTCATATGTGCATCGGTCCAAGTTACCACTCCTCATTGGCACCACAAGATGAACACTGGATTAAAAGAAGTAGTTAATTCAGTGATGATGATATATAAAAGAAAGATTGCTTTAAGGACATAGCACAGAAAGAAAGAATTAGTTGGTAGAACGAAAGATATGATGCGACTTTAATCTCACGGTTTAAGGTCAGACAAAGCGTGTATATACCTAAACGATCGTGATCGATTCTGAGCTATGTCACCAAGAGTCTCCAACCATTGATTACTATAGTCACGCGGACCCCAATCAAGTAGTCTGCATCTACCAACATGGCTCAGACTAGAAGTTAGTGACTTCAAGCACTGATGCCACGTTTTGGTTTGGCCGCTCCTAACTTTCTTCCAACCATCCCCTACACCGGTTAGCATTGCACGTCGCGGTAATCGGTGTTCAGGCATACGTAACACGTGGCCCAACCATCTGAGTCGATGATAATTCACAACCTCATCAACTGATTTACCATCATTCCCTAATACCCTGAGTCTAACCTCACTATTACTTACCCGGTGATCCCAGCAGACGCCAGCAATATTTCTAAGGCATATGTGGTCAAATACTAGTAGTTTATGAATATCTTCTATTCTCAATCGCCATGTTTCGTAGCCATAAAGTAAAACAGAACGAACTGTCACATAGTATACTCGAAATTGTAAAATTAGTTTTTTCTTGCTGAACCAATCAAAGTTTTTAATAGGTTTGCAAACGTTTTTTTGTTGTTTTACACATTTTTCGGTAATATAACTACCATTTACTACTTCCTTTATTCTGCGAATTCCTACTTGGAAATGAACATTCAGTGCTTAGACTTAGCTGATTCAAATGGATCGTTTATCTCAAAGGTTGATAAATTGCCTTTTGAAATTAATGAAGCAGGTGCCACTTAAAGAGATATTATGATGTACAAATTTGCCATAATTAGTGGCACAACTAATAATGATATCCATATGAATGTTATTTTATGGGGGAAAAGCGTTGAAATTTTCTTCTTTGAAAACCTGTGTACTTTGTCCGGTACCGTTAAAGTATTCTTGTATCATTACCCACTTGGTAATTAAGAGTTGCGTTAAATCTGTATCAATATTAACATTAGTTGCTAGAATGCATTATCACTAGTATTGATTACAATGCCTATTTTTCTTAAAAATTAGAATACTAGTTTTTACTTCATGAAATAGCCATTTTTTCCTTTTGACTATTCTTTACGACAATACTTGTGTCTGAATATTTTAAATGTTAAAATATTGGTCAGTTTAGTCAATAGTTTTTATCTGTACAATTCGTTAAATTTCTAGATTTTGATGAATTCCGGGTTTTCGTGAGCATAGAATTTAATCAATTTTTAGTTATTTCATATCAGTAGCTAAAATTTTATGTTATTATTGTTTAATCATATTAGAAGTGAGACAAATAATATTGGTTACATTAGACAGTTATTATCAATAAGAGAGTAATCAATTGCAGCCCAAAACATCGATGGGAAGATTCAAACAGACAGTATAAGAATGAATTAAGAACCTCATCTTGTTGTACAAGCTAGTGATTCAGTAGCTAAGTGGATAACACGATGGCATTTTAAGCGAACTATGCTGGCTTCGAGTCCTAGCATGAATATTAAGTCCGGGATGCAGGTACATCCAGCCGGCGAGTTCAAAATAGGACGAAACACGCATCCTGGATTCCACTTCTAGCCACTATCCATCTTCACTTATAATATTTGTCACTGAATACAATATCGAGGCAATCCTCACAGGATGTATATATGTCAATAAGAGACTGATCAATTGCTGTTCTCATCATCAATGGGAAGATTCTAATAAACAATACAAAAATGAATGAGTTATCACCTAAGTGAACTGACCAATTTTAAAACTACCTACTATTCGATTTTTACGTAACAATCAAGTACGATCTTGTTCGTGACAAAATTTGAATATCTCAATTTCGCTTCATCGGATTCTAAGATAACAACATCTCTTCAATATATCTTTTAATTTGCGATGATTCAACAGCTTACATTTGTCTGTGATGAAAATTAACTTCAGACAATCAGTTTATTATTTCAGCAATGCAAAAGCAGTTATTTTTCCGTTAAATCATATAAATCAAACATTTTTTAACTAGATGATAAGTTAGTTTTATTTGCTTTAGTAATTAAAGAAAATTTAATAAAACTATTCAGGTCATGTAACAAGTTCGAACTATTAGCAACTCAAAGACAATTACATTTATTCAGGTAACAAACTAAAATTCTGATGTTCTTCTAGTTATTCTCATGCTGTTTCCATGATCTTCTTTGTAAGTGTGTTTAGAGTTTTAATCGCTTGAACGATCACATTCATATTCACTAACGATTATATAGAGAGAGAGGGAGAGAGAGAGAATGTATGTGTGTGTCACGCAACATTTTGCAAGTTTGAGTAGTTATGCAAATGAAAGAAAGCCGTACACATATATCCAAACAAATTTCAACCATTGATTTCATTTCACGTGATCTTAAACTGATGATCAACCATATCGGCCGAAGAGAATACTGTAAATAATTTCGACAAAACGTTTGCTGACATATGCAAAATTATCAGAATAGGGGTTTCTGGAGATTGTAGTAATTTAATAGTTGAATTCATGAGTCTACTAAGGCTAGACCACCATTGAAAACCTGGAAACACTCGACGGCCGTTTCTTCACAGTGTGGGACTCTTCGCCAGTGCGCATCCACGATCCGCACGCGGGACTCGAATCCAGGACCTTCCGTCTCGTGCGCGAACGCTTAACCTCTAGACCTCTGAGCCGGCATCCAACGATGTTAATGTTTAACTTTAATCAACCTATGATCTTGCACGACCCTTCACCCATTGTCTGAGGTAGTTACTTATCTCTATACGACACAGCTGAACTCCACTGGTCATCGCTTCTCACTAGAAGTCCGGGGGCTACATCTTGAAGCTAGTCACCAGTGAGCGCATGATTATTTGTGAAGATTGTAGTAATCTTAATAGTTCAGTGCTCCCAGGTTTTCACTGGTGGTCGACTCATGAATTCAACCATATATAAAATTGACGCCTTCACTGCGGTCATTACCTTAATAAAAGGTAAGAAATTGTTTTATCTCAATATATACGAAAACAAGTGAATAATTCATGGCATGAATAAAAACACTTTTTATTTAAAGATCAATTGGATATTAATATACTAATGAAGATGTTTGCATTAAAGATGATCAATATGAGAACTACTTGGAAAAACTTTAAGAAAAATAATTGTGGTAGGAAATTCAAACTCAATGAAGTCAGACTGATTAAACTTCACGAAATCATCTCTCAATGGATAGAAATTCAAAGAAACTAATGATTTTTTGGCGTCTGTTGTTGAAAGACAGTGTAGCTTAGTTAAAAAAACATACATTTTCCGGATGATAATGGTTTGCCTGTGATCTTCTAATCAAAATGTATAATCATATCATACTTTCTAAATGATAATCCATAAAATTATATCGTCTAGCTAAGATTAGTTAATGGCTTATACTGTTAATTTGTTTTTAATCACACAATGATAGTTAATAACGAATATAACGTTTATGATTATTTTTTCCTTAGTTTGTTCTTTACATAATTGTAGAAGATTGTGGGACGTTTAGCGGTCCCGAAGAAGAGCTTCAATAATGTTGTATTCTTTGATTCAAATGGTTCAATCGTCAATCTTTCACCTTGTATCTGAAAGATGTTAGCAGCACATGTTTTGAGCTATTCAAACTCCTCCATAGAAACTTACCATTGTATTCTATCGAATTGAGTTGTAATTGCTCGATATCAGAGATTAAGAAGTTCACAGACCTTATATTTGACTATATATTTGTCTCTTTTTTTTACCGTCGAGTGGTAAATTTTATCTGACCATTGAATGGTTTCAGTACTAAGCTACCAAAACTCCTGTACAATGTTCAGTCTTGAAACCATTCACACTTTCAATGTAATCTACATCAAATCTGTGTCTTCACTTGTTCACATGGACTAATGTAGAGCCGTAAAACAGAATTTAAGACTCTAAATGTTTATCTGATTTTTCTCATTTGTGTTTTTCATTCAGAATAGTTTGAAACAGAACGAGATTGCTTGTAGGAAATATTGAATAAAAGGAATCTGAGTTTACTGAAAGTTTATATACTTATATTATTTAATTCAGATTTGTTTTAGGATTGAGACATCATATCGTATGGGAATGTTTCTGATATTCGTCACAGGATGCAAGTCAGTTATCTACTTATCTACCGAATGAGTACATTATGCAGAAAATTGGTCTTACTAAATCTTATAATCACGAATATCCGTCGCAAATAAACATGCGATGGATGTTGTGTTAGACTTATGATTTTATTGATTCGAGGTTTTGTCCAACAAACACTTAAGCTCAATGTTCTCATAAATTTCTCTATAAGAGGACATACTCAGAGAACAATCATACAGTCAAAAAAACTACAATTTTGCTTGCAATAACTTCTAAATCATCTGTATATAGTTGGTGAATAGTCTTTTGCATAAACAATTTATAGTTAAATAATGTATTAAATATAAAATCTTTTACATTTGAAGGTTGATCGTACTATCATATGACTAACAAATGAGGATAACTTAGTTGTATTAACACAAACGTATGACGTATGTGTAACTTATGGAAACAGCACATCGATAAAAGAAATAGGCAAAAAAATTCTTTCTTTCAAACTATATACATACGAAAATAATAAATAATAAATGATCTGTTGATATATTCCTTATGTGGTAATTAAAATCAGTTCACCTTCAACGTACACAGTGTTGTAGGTTTTGAAAATACTGGTTAAGGGGTAAATTTTTTCTAATCTTCATAAACATTTATATGAATGTTTATTTTTAATATTTAGTCAGGTAATGTAATTAATCATTTTTATTAAAAAAAAACTATTCAGACCAACATGTAAATAAAATAACAGATGAATATGAATAAGATCATTCATTTCAGGTAATGAATAATAACTACCAACTCAATTGAAGATTTGCTTTTCGTTCTTAATGGGACTCGTCAGTCGAATGTGCTCCCAACCAATTTTAGTATCTACACTAGAATTTTGAAGATACTTGGTTCGAGTCCCGTTAGGAACACTAAAACTGGAATGTGAATACATTCAGCTGACGAGCTACGTGCAGGATAAAATATACATCTTGGATTTTTTTTTCTAGCCGCATCATATCAAGGCAATCCGCATAGGATGTACATAACACAACAGATAGTGATTAAAATTCTGTCCTTCTCTACATATTATGAAATGAATGATTAGTTGATAGTGTTTCTCGTGAACTGACAATATTTAATAGGCCGTGGTAACACTTTATTTTTTTGCGATTCCTCTTAGTGATTAGAAATTTACTACAATTGCTAACATAGAAATTTTACATGTTTTTAATCTACTTGATTGAAAGCCTTATTCATCATAATACACAATCCATAATTTTTTAAATATGAAAATGATTTCGAACAGTTAAAATATTTTTTAAAAAAAATGAATTTATACATCTTAAGTAAATGTTATTAGAGCAGATAGAAACTAGGTAAAGCAGAGTATAAATGACGACTAGATTATGTCATAACAAGCTAATGAATTAGTCTCTGATAGCTAGTGAGAGAAGTATGTTAAGGGTGACATCAAACAGAGAAGTGATTGAAAGAGAAATAAAGAGGAAGAACGAAAAGAAAGTAGTATGTGAAACAACTATTTACATATACAGTGATAAATTAGATATAGATAAATAGGTGAATAAAAATATATTCCCCCATGTACTAAATAGGTTAATAAATAGCTAATAAATTTAGGCTCCAGAAAGTTTGTATAAATTTGTGTGAATATAAATTCTTATCATATTTTTTTAAAATCACGAAATATAAATATGTTAGATGTATTATCTATTACATTTAGTCATGGAACTGAATACAACAGTATGACTTATCACCAAGATCCTATTACAAACTTTAAATGAAATATATTTAATCTCACAATAGGTAGAAAGAAATTTCATCTAAAAGTGGAAGAATTTGAAATATAGTTCATATATTATTAGTTTCATTAGGTGAGTTCAGATCGATACATGAATCCAAATAACTTTTCTAGAACATACCGATATACTATTGAAA
This sequence comes from Schistosoma margrebowiei, assembly GCA_944470205.2. Taxonomy (NCBI): domain Eukaryota; kingdom Metazoa; phylum Platyhelminthes; class Trematoda; order Strigeidida; family Schistosomatidae; genus Schistosoma; species Schistosoma margrebowiei. Next base: position 49,900,251 of record OX104024.1, read on the forward strand.
GATCAATCAACTACTGACTTTTATTCACAGTAATTAATGTAGTGAACAACTATATTATTGCATTTTGCTCTGATACAAAGCACAGATACTTGGTGGTTGAAGCAGTTAGTCATGGAATGAACATAATCAAATTACCAATTAAAGTTTGGTTCACAAGTTACTCAAAATAATTCAGTCTATAGTTAGTTTTTGAAACAATCTGACCTTATAAATCATATATATATATATATATATATATATATATATATATATATATATATATATATATATATATATATATATATATATATATATATATATATATATATATAGCTCTTCTAGGGTTACTTTCGGTCCCAAGCCCCGGTAAAGGAGGAGGGTTGGATATAGAGGTGAAAACCCAATGCTATGGAAAACGATCTTGTTAAAATAAACGCTGACCGTAACAAACAAATTAGACCATTTAAACTTTGTCCTCCAAGTTCAAGGATCATAATTCAGAAAAGTTACGACGACTCAGTATGAAAGCCAAAATACTATGGAAGTCACGAAACCGATGCTCATTCTAAAAACCAATACAATTTGGCAGTAATCGGAATCAGCGAAACACATTGGACTGAAGCTAGCTAGAAAAGGATAGATTCGACAGAGATACTGCTGCACTCTGGCCACAGAGACGAAAAAGCCCCGCACACTCAGTGGGTTGCTCCGATGCTGTCCAAAGAAGCACAAAATGCACCTATTATATGGTAATCTCACGGATACAGTATCATCAAAGCATAATTCAAAACAAAAAAGGACAGAATCACAATGAATGTTATCCAATGTTGTGCACTCACTAATGATAGCAACGATGACAATAAAGATCAGTTCAGTGAGAGGCTGCAATCAATCATAGAGAGGTGCCCATGAAAGAATCTCACCATGATCATGGGAGACTTAAACACCAAAGTCGGAATGGACAACACCGGATATGAAGATATCATGGGACGACATGATTCGATTGGCAGAGAGAGATGAAAATGGGGAGAGATTTGCAAACCTATGTGCATTCAACAAGTTGATTATAGATGGCAAAATATTCCCACACAAACGCATACACAAAGCTACATAGGTCTCACTAGAATACACCACAGAGAAACAGATAGATCATTCTTGTATCGACAAATGATTCAGAGGGACAATAGAAGACGTGAGAACCAGGAGGTGAGCTGACATATCTTCAGATCACTATACACCGGTTGTGGCTAAGATGAAACTGAAGCTGAAGAGACACGGGATAACTGGGGAAACAGCATTATAAAGGTTCAAAATAACCTTCATTCCAGATGCTGACAAACTCAACGGATTCAAGATAACTCTCAACAAGAGGTTTCAATCCTTACCGGATCTACTGAAAGAAAAAAACAAAAACGACTGGAATGGGATCAAAGAAGCAGTGATTTCAACATGTCAGGAGGTGCTGAACCGCAAGAAGCATCATCATAAGGAGTGGGTCTCTATGTAAACTATGGACAAGATTCAAGGAAGGAAGAACAAGAAGACAGTAATTAATAACAGTGGAACAAGAGCAGAGAAATTTGAGGCACAATCTGAATACGCAGGAACAAAGAGGCAAGTGAAGAGGAGCATTAGAGCTGACAAGAAGAAATACGTGGAAGACCTGGCAGTGACAATGGAAAACGCTACAAGAGAAAAGAATATGATGTGACTATATGATACGATGAAGACACTGTCAGGTAAATACAGTAGATCAAAGAGGCCGGTCAAGAACAGAGAAGGCAAGCTAATCACTGAAACTCAAGAACAAAGGAACGGATGGTAGAATACTTCGAGGAACTCATGAATAGACTAGCCCCAATGAACCCACTGGAACTCGATGCAGCACACACAGATTTTTCTAAAGCTGTCACTCCGTCAACGATGGGAGAAATCAGGATGGCCATCAGGCAATTGAAGAGTGGGAGATAGTAGCAGGACCTGACAACATATTAGCTGAAGCACTGAAATCAGACATGGAAGCAACTACAAACATGTTTCACGTTCTATTAAGGAAGATATGGGAGGAGGAACAAGTGCCGATAAAGTGGAAAGACACTTTATCAAGAAACTGAAGAAAGGGGATCTGAGCAAATGTGCATCACACGAACGTCAGTATCAGAAAACGTTTTCAGTAGAGTGTCGCTGAACCAGATGATAGATTCGGTGGACTACCAGCTTCGAGATCAATAGGCTGGATTCCGTAAGTATCGGTAGTGCACAGACCTAATCGCGATTCTATGATCATCGTTGAATAGTCAACTGAATCTGACTTGTGGCTATACGTCAACTTCCTCAACCATGAGAAATCATTTGAAAATAAAGCTGTTTTGATTGTTCGTATACGAAATGAATTATATTTACAAACAAAATAATGATAAATTTATAATATGATTAGAATCTGATAAGTCACTGTTTTCTACTAGATTAAAATTCACTTACAATATGAAGTAATTAAGTCATTTCTTATGTATGATAGTTATAGGTGGAGATTGCGCGCGAGACTGATAGGTTCCGGGTTCGAATCTCTCGGGGTGGGATAGTGGATGCGCACTAATGATGAGTCCCACAATATGACGAAACGGCCGTTCAGTGCCTCCAAGTTTCCATGTTGGTCTAGTTTCAATTGACTCATAATCTCAACCACTGAGATTACTATAATATCTACAAAAACCCTACTGACATTTTTTTCATTTAAATGAATAGTACGGTTGTATCTGAGTTTGAAGGTTGACAGTACCCTGAACAGTAAGCAGTTACTGAACCTAGGATAAGCATTTATAATAATTCATGTATTACTCAAAACTTATTTTCTTTTTAATTCTAAAAAGAATATTTATACAAATTCACCTAATCTTATAATAATTAGGAAACTCGATTTATTCAATGCCAAATGTTTGATGACAGTAAAGTATTCTCAGAACAAAATATGTAATATTGTCATAAAATGCTTGAGTTTTTTAGCCTTTTGCTTGTGAATATCCAGAAAAATATATACAGATGGTGAATAGTAGTCATTCATTTTCATCTCTGATTGTTACCAATCAATCTTGTTTCTATGGCGATTCTTCTCTACTATAATATAATCGTTGACTTCTTGTTTAACCAAGAGATAGAGAAGAAGAGAAAATACAAACATCTATGGTTGTATTTTTTTTGAATTTCTTAATAATGACATTTAATATAGATTTTAAAAATTCCATGAAAATGTGTAAAAATGTACAATGTTTAATAGATATAACTAGTGATGTAAAATAAATCTAGGGAAAGTATTATGTAGTATTTAGTATGCATTTCGGAAACTTTTGACTCAGAATATTACCAATATTGGCCTACTTGAACATCTGGGCTACCTGTTCCTGCCATCTAGATATTTCAACAAGTTATTTAATTTTGTTTGTTTTAATAATCATTATGGCTATTGATCGCATAACCTATTCATCAGGTGTGTTTCTTAAAAGTGTATAACCTTTCGTCGTAGAAGTTACAAAACGCCCAATCAGAGATATTGTGGTTGCTTACGATATGCAGAGAAAAGAATGTACATTATTTAGATGTCGATTGACTTTTAACTTCTAACTGGAGATCACTCATTATTTATCATCATGATCGACTAAGAAGTGAGAAACGGAAACTTGTTGAAATACTGAGAATTATATCTTGTAATAAATATAATATTGAATAAAGCTAATAATAATAATGATGCTCTTATTTATTTCATCATTATAGTTTAGATATATGAAGATTGTTTTTCTGTTTACTTATCAATCAATTAATTTATATTAGTTATTATGAAATAAATATCAAATAGCGTGTAAATAAAAAGAAAACAACAACAACAACTGAACATGCCTTTTCTCGTCATTAAAAATATATAAAAAGAAAAAGAAATTTGCCGAAGCAATAGCAAACAAACGTTTAAAACCAGATCTTTGTATACAAAAAGAAACAGTAATAAATCTTTCTTTGCCCTGGTAACATTGCCCCTCCCCTTTTATTTATTACGTCATTCCAACTCTTTCTGAATATTATAATTACATCATTCATAACTGACCAATTTCAATTCATATCTCTCTTTATTACCATTAATCTATTTTCAGTTACTTCATTAGATAACCATCAATGTATTTTTTAATTCCATGAGTTCTAATCACTATTTCAATGTTCTGGAACCTTCCCTCCCAAACTCTATATATTCGAAACAAAAAATTTATAACCTCATTAACTCTAACGAAATCTTTGCTACATCATGTTACATATATTCATCCTTCATCACGCTCTGATGTATATGTCAATATCTATAATAACGTTGAATTTCAAATATTTTAGATTGTAAGCAGCTGATGAGAACTTAACGAAATAAAATGAATTCATATTATTCTGCACCAATCTTTGTTCTTGTTCTCTTTAAAAAAACAAGAAACCTGATATTATTTTACTTAAAACTAAGTTATATTTATTTAACTATAACAGTTGTTAGGATGTGCAGAAAAATATACCAATAGTTATCATGTTAAGTCTAATGTTGTCCTTGGACGCTAAATGTACATTCCTTATTGGTCGATATTTGCTTCACTTGTTTAATATTGTGTAAATGTTGTTTCTATTTTTATGGTACGATGTGGTATGTTTGGTTAGTATATAAATAGAGTATGTCTGAAATACAGTGATTCATATCTCAGAGGCTATGACTTTCGTTCTGGACTCAACTGGCTGGGATAGACAGGGAAGCAGGGCCAATCAGGACACTAGGTCGTTCGTACGTGTTTACGTGTCACAGAGACGATCTATATAAACGCTGCTTATCAATAACCTGCAGTCACCCGTTACAACACAGTCACTTTTATTGTATCTTATTAAAGATTTATTTATGTATCATCAATTTATTGTTTTATTCAAATATATTCACATATAGATATAAACAAATGAAATGAATAAACTAAGGACATCAAAAGGGTTATGTGAACTAAAATTTGAAAAAAACAACAACAAATAAACAGACGAACAGACAAGAACTGGATTATTCTATTTAATTATTTATTAGTTTATATCTTTCAAAATATAAGTTTATTATTCATATCATATAACTGATTATTGGGATATTTAACATAGAATAATGATGTACAATTGTAATGTAATACATTATGATTCATTCATATAGAGATTTATATCCAAAGATCAAATTTACTAATGATCGAAGTGATAATAATAATAATAATCATAATACTCGATTTGGGAATATCATTATTCCAGACGAGGCCGATATTAACTTCAAGTTTGTTGAATCCAGATAAAATTTGATAGAAAACCGGTAGAATTTTCAGAAAACAAAGTAGAATTTAGAAGTATTTTCGTGTTTTTAATTGTTTTTGATAGGTTTATTGATGATATATATATATATATATATATATATATATATATATATATATATATATATATTCACTTGATATTGTCTGCTTGGATCTCCCATTGACGTTTAGGACTGCTAACGAGTCCTAATAAGGACGAAACACTCTTCCTGATTTACTACCATCCATCTTTGCTTATAAACTTGTGACTGAAGGCAATATCGAAGCAATCCACACAGGATACTGATATGCCAATAAGAGACTGGTCAATCGCAGTACTAAACATCAATGGGTAGATCCAAGTAAACTATACCAAGTGAATTTAAATTTCACCGCATCGCAAAAACAAATGGTTATCAGGACTCAGTAGGTAACTGGATAACGCGATAGCGCTTGAAGCCGAACTACACTGCGTTCGAGTCCCAGAGTAACATCAACATTGAGATGCTTTTGCATCCAGCTGACGAGTTACAAATAGGACGAAACGCGCGTCCTAGATTCTTCTGCTATCCGCCATCCATTTTTGCTTTTATATATACAAATCATTGAATCCTATTGTATAACTCATAAATAGCATTAGTATTCACACTTATAGCATAGTGGGTAGACTATCAGAAATATAAGCCCGATATTGCCCTAATCCTTCATATAATAACAACCCTACTATCATCTATACTACATGTTCTGTAACTCCTTTTGAATCGGATAATGTTGGGAGTGGAATTACACCACACCTGCTACTGGATGACTCAAACTCCTATTTAATAATCAGTTCTACATCAAGATCAAAAAGCACAGATAATATTAAGAGAGAATTAGATAATATCTATAATCAATCAAGCCATATGCGTTCTAAAGTTGGGTTACTTGCAGGCTCTTTATCAAAGCATTATTATCTTAAGCAAGAAATAAAGACTCTATCACCCCATAATCTGCTATTGTCGAAGGATGTGGTTCCTGAGGAACTTAATGGCATTATCAAAGTACAATCTGTTATCGATTTCATAGCTAACGAAGTTACTAAGCGAATGATCTCTCGAACTAAAGTGATTATCTTTATTATAGGTTACGCAAAAGAGGCAAGGTTACGCACCATCATTTCATATCCAACGAGCAGATGCCTTTTTTAACACTACAGTTTGTTTAAGCCATATCTCATGCGATCTTTCAAACATATTAAACCATAGTCCAGGCAAATCTAAAATACGTAATGTGAATAGGGAAGCTCTCGGTTTTTACATTCCATACTTCCTTTTTAAACTTACTATTTATCAATACACGTTCACTTCTAAACAAAACTTTAGCCTTAAGAACCCCAGCTCTACCAGTGAATCCTTCTTTCATACTTATCACTGAAACATCTCACTCTCAAGCATTATCTGATTCAGAATTAAATATCCAGGACTAATGACTTTATCTCTGTGACAGAGAAATTAAGTGAAGAGGTGGTTGTCTTACATATGTTTTGGATACCCTAACAACTAATAAGGTTGAAAACAGTGTCCTGAATAGTTTATCTGAATCAGTATGAATATCAATCAACACCCTAAATCATAGTCTACTCCTGATATTTCGGATAGTGTGAATGATCTTATTATCAATACTTTCATACATGCATCTGCTCTAAACTACAATGCTAAGGTTATTACAGGAGATTTCAGTTACCCTGGAATAAACTGGAATATCGGTAGTTGTCAGTCATGTAATAATGAACTCTCGGTAACCATTAACATGCACCGATGGTCACAGTGTGTTCGTACCCCAACAGGTGATAATATACAGGATCTAGTAGTAGAGATGTCGTCCCACTATCTGTAGAAGTATACAATGAATTTGAAAACAGAGACCATAAAATAGTAGTTTGTGCTGTCCCTATATATCCCTCATATAACCGACCCATGTAAAAAGCCCACCAATGTAAAGTATAAGCATGCTGACTGACACCTCCTGCACTCCCTGGTTAAATTACCAGACTGGGGTAACTTTTTCTCATGTAATAATCTCGTGAATACCATCGATACATTTTTCTGGTCGTTAACTCAAACTAATCTTACCTTTTTCTTCAAAATACTTGATAAACTATCCTTTAAGTTCAGTCAAGTAATTCAATATGCAGAAATTTCTAATAATAACATCCGTAACTCCTTGTCACCAGTGAAACAAACCTATTTTAAATCATCTCTCTATATGAATTACTTTACCTGTAAATTTTCCAGACTCTAGAATAACCTACCACAATCTATTCGTAATATAAAATCACTCCCGTCCTTTATTCGCCGCATTTATGCATACTGCTCCTCTGAAAATGCATTGAATGTTCGATCATCTGTAGGTGTATATTATTCCACAAGTGAGATTATAGAAACTTTAAATGTATATTCATTCTTGTTATTGAAATCACTATGTGAAACCATCTACCTGCTGTTACTTCACGTTAACACAGTCCCTGGCAGCCCTAACTAATTTGAATATCTAATATGAACAGTATATCACTATGTTACATACCACATGTATTTTGGTAGACTGATTGACATATTTTGGTAACCATTGCTTTGTTGTTCCGTGCTCTCTGTTTACATTTTACTTTCTCTAGTTGTAGATTATTATAATTAATTTGTTATGGCACAGGGAATGACCTTAAACGTACAGTTCATAAATCAACAGGAAGTCCACTTAAGAAAAATTAAAAGTTCCCGGCTGATGCATTGCATTGCTATAATACGTGTCATAAATGTTCTACGTAAACAATTGTTGAACTAGTAAACTTAAAACAATCTTATATCACATGTTTTTTCTCTCCATTTAATGTTACTATTTATATTAAGCTGATCATACCGGTAAACTGGCGTGAATTCTGCACTTATTATTTTCAGAATATAGGTATATAATTACGATTTGAATATGTGATTTGTAAACATTTCTGTAACTTGGAAACAGATGATTATCATAAATTGAGACCAGTTAGAGGATAATTCAGAACCAAAAGAGGTTATCGGTATAGAGTTGTGGAGATTATCAAGCTTTTGATTAAGATCATATGAACCGAATGATGGTAAAACACCATTGAAAACCTGAAAGCGTTGAATAACCGTTTCGTCCTATTAAAAGACTCAGCAGCACGCATCCACGATCCCACTCGCGGGATTCAAACCCATAACCCTTGATCTTGTGCGCGAACGTTTAACCTTTAGACCACTGAGTCAGCATCCAACGGTGTTAATGTGTAGCAAAAACCATCTTTATAAATAATATATCATTAAATTACTATAATATCCAGAAAACCCTCTCTGATTATAATCACCATACGCCCACCGGTAGCGGTCTCCAAGAGGTGGTTTCCTGGAGTTCCAGTGAGAAGCAGTGACTGGTGGAGTTCAACCTGGTCAGTTGTGAGACAATTGCTCATTGAATACAATGGTGAACGGTGGTGTAACTTTGTGGTTTGGTTGAAGTTTGACATTAACACCACTGAATCCCGTCCGGCTCAGTGGTCTAGTGGTTAAGCGCTCGCGCACGAGACTGATAGGTCCTGTTTTCGAATCTCGCAAGGCGAGATAGTAGATGGGCACTGCTGAGAAGTCCCACACTAGGACGAAAAGTACGTATAATGCTTTCAAGTTTTGAATATTGGTTTAGCTTCAATTGACTCATGAATTCAACAATTAAATTAAATTATTTTCTCAATAGATAATCATATCTAAGGCTCTAGAACAAACATTTAATGTAATTTAATAATTTATCATTACCATAATTATATCAAGAAATAACTTGAAATTTACAACAAACAAATTTATCTTCCATCATTAAATGAAAGATATGATTGATTTAATAGTAAACAATAATGTTCATCATTTATAAATATTTAGAAAATAATTATTATAACATTTTGTAAGCAGTGATGGATAGTGGCCACCAATAGAATCCAGGATGCGCATTTCGTCCTATTTGCGATAGTTCCAAATAGGATGAAACGTGCATCCTGAATCCCACTGCTAGCCACTATCCACCATTGTTTACAAAAAAACTTGTAAATTAAGGCAATATCGAGGCATACACACAGTATGCACATATGCCAATAAGAGACTGATCAATTGCGGTCCTAAATACCAATGGAAAGATACAAGTCAAACAATACCAAGTGAATTCTCATAACTATTTATTATTTTTATTCATTAGGTCAATATAGACATAAACAATAATATTTTATAAATAAACTAACCTCTTTTTTTATTACAGCTTTTCTAGTGAAATATTAATAATAACAGATGGAAATGTTTGAATATAAAATCATCTTGTTTGTTGTTAACCTTATCTCTACTTCATATATATACACTTAATAAAGTTAATATAAACATACTACACAACGGGAATCTAATTCAAATTTATAATCATCACATGTATCTTATATATATATATATATATATATATATATATATATATATATATATGATTGAGATCATGAACCAATTGATGTTAGACCATCACAATTGAAAACCTGGAAGCACTGGACGGCCGTTTCGTCCTATTGTGGGGCTCCTCAGCAGTGCGCATCCACGATCCCGCGAGCGGGATTCGAACCCAGGGACTTCGGTCTCGCGCGCGAACGCTTAACCAACTGGACCACTGAGCCGGCATCCAATGGTGATAGTTTCTAACATCAACCAATCCACGAAATATTATGATAATTTGATAAAAACCTATTTCAGTAAATATGACTTGTAACTTACTCATTTTCGTATGCTTGTTTTATGGTATGAAGTTTGATCATGAATTATAAAGCAAGAAATATTTATAAAAAAAGATAAGTTTATTTTTGTATAGAAGATTATAGTCTAGTTATCAAGATATTCTGAGTCTAATTACTTACAATGAGTGATACAAGTTTAAATCACTTCAGGGAACATGAGTTGCTTCAAACTTGTAAATATGTCTTGTAGATGACTATGAAATGTTTCATTCTTTTTAACTACAAGACAATTGTATCTCTATTTGTAAAATATTTCATATATATATTACTAATTTCACACAGTTTTATGGTTACAGATAATTATTAAGAACTGTGATAAAAAGAAATACTTTTACTAGTGTTATATCCCGATAAGAATAATGAATGGTAACTTTTGAGATCCATTTATAGACCAATACTATGAGTATATTTTTATCGTATAATTGTTATGTAACTAAACTGCTCATATTCATGTCGCTCTTATTATGAGCTTTATTTTGACTTATGAGCTATTATTATATAATTTACCATTCTTGAGTTATGGCCTGTTTATTAATTGCTATCTCCTTCATTCACAGACACATTTGGCCAAATCTTGTATAAATGTTGTTTCCTATTTTATTGGTACGATGTTGTCTGTCTGGTTGGTATATAAACCCAGTATACTTGATATAAATGATTCATATTACAGAGGCTGAGATCGGTGTTCTTGGCTTAACTAGCTGGGCTAGGCGGAAAGTGGGACTAATCGGGACTCTAGGCTGCTCGCACATGTTTTATGCGTCACTGGTTCGATCGATAATTCGCTGCTCTCTGATTGGCAGTATCGTTGCGTTATCCAATATACAGGGCACACAGGTTCACAAGTTATAACAACTACTTACCAGCGAAGAGTAATAGTAATACAAAACTATTTTAATCTACCCAAGTTACTTATTTCAACATAATGAATTTTGAAATAGTTATCTAAACTTATCTTTATATAAGTTTTCAAAGGTGCAGTAAATCAATAAAAGTTTGACTATTTTATACCATCATATTAGTTTATAATTAAGAAAAAAATCATTTTAAAGATTATCATTTTATCAGAATGGGTTTTGTGGAGATTTTAGAAATTTCACAGATAGAAATCAGGAGTCCCATACTAGGACGAAACGGCCGTCCAGTGCTTCCAGGTTTTCAATGGTGGTCTAGCTTCAACTGACTCATGATTTCTATCTGTGAAATTATCATTTTGATTGTTTCAAAACTATACATATGAAGGGAATTCAATTTAGAAATCACTTGAATAAGAGAATCAATATTCAGAACTGTTTACTAGCAATATAATACAAGGAAACATATTTCTATTGTACAGTACTTTGCTTTACTAAGATTAACGTATGTATTGATTAAAACAAACAGTGAGCATAATGTGGCTCAATTATTAAACGATATTTAGTGTAGGAATAATAATCGGAACATGAACACTGATTAATCAATCAATAAAATAATAATCAGTATAACAAAGGAGAATATACATTATTCATAATCAATGAAACTATGTGAACAGGTAGAGTTTAGCAATTAAGATTAAAGCTTATAAGAATTAATTTAAAATATACAAAAATCAATGTAAGAAATAATAGTCAGGTTCAAAAAGTTTGAGAATCAGTTGTTTACTTGAAGATATTCAGAGGATCATACCAAATAAAGAGCTGATCTTAATCAAACTGAAATATCTTGTCCGTTAAACGTATCCTGAGAAACAATTCAAACGATTTGGTCACTTTTGAATTTTGAATTGAACATAATAAATGATGAAAGTAATCATTGCTTAATTCACTGAAAGTTTCAAGTTTTTCAAATGAAGAGGTAATTGTAAATTTGTATTTCTGGTATATGTTTAAAATGTGATGATAAACTATTTAGCAAGTTAGTTTTACCAACCCATTCTAGTCAGTAGTATCAATAAAACACTTATTTATTTATTTTAACTATCTAATTCCCATAAAATTCAGTACAGCTGGGCACCAAAAATAGTACATCCCACAAAATATAAACAAAAAGTGTTATAAAAAATTTGATGGAAAGAAGCGAAATACACGAAGAAAGAAGATTGGTATATAGTGAGTAATAAAATTTTATTAAAACTACAATCAAGAAAGATTTATTCTAATTACGGAACCTTATTTCATTTTTGTGAAGAATGTAAGAAACAACTACAGTGTGATCATCAATGACTTCTGTTCTACTCTATGTTTGATAACATCTCAAGTTTCCGATTTGCACCATCTCTGGGAAACCAACCAGAAAGTTATAATAGACCAGCAGACACCAGTGCTAAAAACCATTTTCCATACCACGGTACCATGTTATAAACTGGCCATTTTTCCGTTTAAAACAACCAGTCCCTATATTATCAAATAATGAGCATTGTGAAAGTCGGTTCGATGAGGTTCGTGAAACACGTTAAAACCATCGGAATCGGTGACTCGGGATAATGTTTAACTGAATTATCATCATTGCTACTGAACATACGTTGCTGAAACTAAGAATTAATAATATCACATCGCCAATGGATGTTATAAAACGATTATCAGACACCATAAGAATACAACAGGGGTGCTCTGATTGACCCAAGCTTTAGCAGTCACTGGTTCAAAATTATATCATATTTTGCAGTCAGGCTAATATCACGACCGTAACAAAGATGACCCTATACGTAGGGTTATTTCATCTGTCACGCCACAATCAGTACTCACACAATTACGCAGATACACGAAGTTGATTCTTACGTATCGTTGACCAGCTTGTTACCGCTTTTAATGTATTTTATAATAATATTAACTTTGAATAAGTAACAGAAACCTAATTCTCTAATGAAATATGAATTTCTTAATCACAATACCGATGTCATCAGTTAATGACTAGTTGTAATCACGAAGTTGAATTATTTATTGTTAGACATTTAAAAATTCCATATTCTTACTTGGTATTTAATAGTATATTATATGAATACACTAGTCTCCAAGACGATTATAAATAAAATGGAGATATTATTATTAAATGTAGTGTAATCATTCATTTATATTCAAAATGATGCAGCTACCGTTAGTTATGTTCTCGTTATTTTAAGATTGTATTAGATAAACAGTTTAAAAGTTTTCTGAAGGTTATATTTGCACATAAACGTTTTTTTTTGAAAAAAATAATACTAACTTGTGTATCACACGTAATATAGCAGTCTGTTAATTTCGTTTTGTTCATCAGATAAAGTACATAAATATCATAAGATAGTAGTAGTAATAGTAGTACATTTTTATTTGTAAACAGATCAGAAATCAAGAAAAACGATGTTAGAAATAATGGTCAAGAAATGTTTCAATGAAATAAATTTCTAAGATTATGTTCGTGAGAATTAGAGAATGAAAAATATACATTTGACTGTCGTAATGGATCAAAAAGTAACTCTTGATCGTCAAGTAGAATACGATCGGTTTTGTAAGTTTTTTTTTTTAAAAAAACGACAAATATTGGAGTGTTCTGAAAATCGATTTTTAATCATTTCGCTTTTATTACCAATAAATAACCATCTGGTTTTTTTCTTCAATTTCGTAAAGTTTAAAGTGTTTAGCAAACGTCAACATCTACCAGAAGATGTTATCAGTTAAGAACATTATTTTAAGTATTTCACTAACAAATTTGTTTTTATCACATTCCTAATGAGTTTTAATCCACTAGGAAATTATCTATTCCGTCAACTATAAGTTTATTTAAGTTAAATCCGGTAGTGTGTTAACCACGTTTAAAGTAGGTAGGCAACAATGGAACTCCAGATATTCTTGAAGCTAAAAAGAAATTTGTTACACAATGATATGGTTGTAAAAGTAAATACAGAAATGATATGGGGACAACCGTTCATCCATATGATGCATACATAGGTAAAATGGCTAACTTATGCCTTATGAAGAATTATGCATGATTGTATTCGTAAGGCTTTGGTATTATTACGTTATTAATATTCATGAGTGATCAGAGAGATTGATAAGGTTTTTCTGTGCCAGGCTATAATATTTAAATTGTGGCTAACAGTTCAATTCCAGACGTGAATTTATTTTTATGTATCATGGGTTAGCTGAATGGATGTGTATCCAGCTGTTGAAACTCTCAATGAGCCTCCAATTTCGTACGTATTTCAATAAAAACTAACGTTATACACTAAGCTACTGAGTCCAGATGTCAATAACGGGGTGATAAAAACTCTTGAGAAAATGCATCCTTCTTATTGAAAAAATCATCTGGACATCATCATCAGAATCCTTTTCTAATCAAACGTCATGATGAAATTTGAATGTTTAAATGAGCGTGCCTTTCTAAACGTTTACTTTGATATATTGTTTAATAGTTTTACAAAACTGCAAATAAACTGGTAATTGTCCTCAGATCTTCTGTGAATATCAACTTCTTCATAGAAATGATCATAAATAAATATGTTAATGATATATTTCAGCTAGAAACTAACTCATCTTTGAAAAAAATATGATATTTTGATGAATCTCTTCTAGTCATGTTAACTGAAATCTGAAGACATAATTTTGACTGGTACATAACGGAAAAAAACACTGAATTCACAAGTAACAACGTCATATCCTACAAAGCTAAAGATCATTTCAAACCTAACCAATTCTTACCCTCTATTAATTTTTTATAAAATCTATTTAAAAGTGACATACAACTAACAAATGACATTTAAATGACAGGAAAAGAATGATATATATATATTTGAATTTTAAAGGAGAAATATATAGTAGTATGTAAAACAAAAGATCATTGTGTATTTTGATTAGTTAAGATAAATAAATAGTTGACATATGAAAAAAATACTTTTAAATTCATAAATCATCATGTTCCTCAAGTTGATTATGATTGTGTTTTTTTTTAAAGTGACAAATGAGTTAATCAACTATTAAGTAGTAAATAACTCAGGGAAAATCACAAACAGATCAATAATTTAATCTTTTTGCACAGGTAAACAAAATACTTTGTATATATATTGGGTAGGAGATGTGAAAGGGTTAGTATGAGAATAACAATTAGGGAATAAGACAAAATAAACTGACTAGACTACAGACATGGATTATTGAAAGGGATCTTTTTTGAATAAGCAGTATCTTATAAGTTTTCTTATCTTCTTATTATTCATTAATTATTTTTATACGAAATATTCAATATTTTATTTTATATAAGTGATAAAATGAACTGTGATTAGCATACTATTCTATGTTGTATTTACATTTAGAAAATAAAATAAATGAAAATAGGCTTAAAATAAATCAAATCATGACAAGAGATTTCATTGAATAGTTATTATATAATTAAAAAATAGTGATTAAATCAATGAGTTAATATAAAAATGAGACAAATAACTTTATGAATTGTCATATTCTTATATAGTGTTTTAAACGTTTCTACGCATACATAGTGTATACAAACAACACAAGCACACATACATGCAAAAATTACATATACAAGCATATTAGATTACGTAATCAATTTAAAGGATACATCATAAGAAATGATAGATTTGAAAGCAATGTAACAGGAAATAAATGGAAAACAGAAGGAGAGATTTAGGTAGACAGTTTAAGAAAAAGATTGTCATTGTGCTGACTATTACCATCGTTATTGTCATCTTCACCATCGTCATTACGATTACTAATTAATGGTGTCATCATTAATGATGTTAGTGGTGATGATAAACCAGTAGGTTCTAGTTCTGGATTATCACTACTCATATGCTGAGGTCGTGGCATAGAAAAAAGTAAACGAGTTGCTTCACTTAGTGTTTTCTGTTGCGATTAAAAATAAAAAGAGAAAAATGACATGATAATTATTTATAGGGTTTACATAATAAATGGTTCAAAAATAAACTATAATTAAGAACCTAAAAGTCTCTTGAGTAGCACGCATTTATGATCCAAAAGATCTTCAAGTTTCACGTTCTACCTGATTTTGGCTTGTACAATAAATGAAATCGATCCGTTAAAAGAACTATCCACAAAATCTAATAAAGTAAAAATGAAGCTGTACTTATACAATCAAGGTTTAACATAAGTACATTCGTGCGTGGAAAGTTGAACGTATATCACACTCAAAAGCGTTTGTTCTGATATTATATGCCTGTAACTATTACTATTGTGATATACAAACACAGAAATATTTGTAACTTTAAAGCCAATTTACTCGTAATATAAATCAAAATGTTTGGATTTATCAGTCAGCGATCTATGGTTTTAAAGATGAATTAACTCAACACAATAACCGAAAAACTAATAGGCTTTAAGATATATCGCACATATCACAGCTATTTATATTTCCCTGTAATTCAGATTGCAGCAAGTTGAATGA
Source organism: Schistosoma margrebowiei (assembly GCA_944470205.2). Taxonomy (NCBI): domain Eukaryota; kingdom Metazoa; phylum Platyhelminthes; class Trematoda; order Strigeidida; family Schistosomatidae; genus Schistosoma; species Schistosoma margrebowiei. Next base: position 49,916,733 of record OX104024.1, read on the forward strand.
GTTTTGAAAATGGGGTAATATTGAGCTCAACTACTAAACCAACGCTTGTTACGCGAAAAGTGTATTCCATATAGTAATCTTAAAAGCAAGTAGATACCATTGGTTGTAGTTTTGATATGAAAATGATTAGAAGAAAAATCAGTTAGCCATGACATTCCAGACATGTAGTTTAAAAAATTCATAGGTGTGAAAGATATGCACAGTGTACACTGAACTATTTTTCACAACCTTCTATTAGACTGAAGTTTTCGTAAAGAGATTTTAATCATAACATATTTATCAAGAGCGAATGCATAAGAAACCAGTTCCTGTTATACTTGATTTGCATATGTTTATTAAAAACTATAGAACGAGCTAATGATACTTGATGATCAAGAATAGATGTAAAGAAATAAAATGTTCAAATTAATTGAAGTACTCCATATACAATTGGTTAGAAGTGATAATTGATTAGCTTAACATTGAATTCCCTTAAGAATATTTCCATAAACTATTTAACCGTTATTTGTATAGAGTCATTTTAAATTATGAACAATAAATAACATATTGAACAAATGACTAATGTGAAACATACATTATTATTGATATAAAATAATATGATAAAGTTTAAATTCAATAAAAAGGTTTAATACATTGACATATTGTAACTGAGGTTATGCCTATTAGTTATAATACCATTGTTTAAAACAGAAAAAAATTATAATACAAAAAGTATGATGTAATCTAACCTGAGCTGATTTTGTCCGTTGAAAACCAGTTGTTGATTTTTCACCATATTCATTAGAAGCTTGAATAAAACTATTTGATAATTGAGAACCAACATTTTGACCATTTGATAAACCTATTTGTTTAATGAATAATATGAAATCAAATAAATAACATTTTTTAGTTAGTAAACATATTTATTTGACAAATGATATGATGTAAACGTCTTCTTATTTTTACAACAGACTAGTTTTATTTGTTATTTAACTATAAATACGATTGTACAGCTTGAGTAAATGGGATTGTCGGAAAGAAAAATCTTCACTGAATTGTCTTTATTTCCTCATTATGAAATATACAATCAGAAGAATTAGTAATAATTGTTGACTAATGACATAGAAATTTATCCTGCCACAAATTCTGATTTATTTTGTTACAGTATTTTAAATTAACCAGAGTAAGATAAGACTGCCTACTCTCCTACTTTCTCTCTCTTCTGGTGGTTCACTGGATTAGGAAGACCTCCACATCTGACAGGAAACACGGAATAAAATGAACAGGTTGGATGCAACTATACGATTTGGACTTCGCAGATGATCCAGTTTTTTTATCTCAAACGCACTAACAAATGCAGGTCAAGACAGTGTAGCAGCAGTCTCTGCATCAGTAGGCCTCAACATACACAATGGAACGAGCAAGATCCTGAAATACAATGAGGGAAACAGGAACCCAAACACACTTGATGGAGAAGCTTCTGAATAAGTGGAATGTTTCGTGTAGCTGCTCAGCAGCACGATGAACAAGGAGGAAAACGTAAAGACAAGGATTTCCAAAGCAAGGACTGCATTCCTATAATTGAAGAACAAATGGAACTCAAAAAAACTATCAGTCAATATCCAAGTCACAACCTTCAATACGAACGGCAAGACAGTTCTACTGTACGGAACTGAAACGTGGAGAACTACTACGACCATCATCAAAAAGGTACACGTATTTATAAACCATTGTCGATGCAAGATACTCAATGTCCGTTGGTTGGATACCATCAAGAAAAGCCTACTGTGGGAGAGGATAGACCAGCTTCCATCTGAAGAGGAAATTAGGAAAAACGTTGGAGGTAGATAGAACATACGTTGCGGAAATCACCAAACTGTATCAAAAAGCAAGTGCTAACTTGGAACCCTGAAGGAAAATGGAAAAGAGAAATGCCAAGAAATACACTGAGTCGAGAATCGAAAACAGACATGGAAAGGATGAATAGCAGCTGGAAAGGATTGCTCAGTACAGAGTTGAATGCTGGTAAGCGGCCTATGCTCCTCCATAAGGCGTAACAGGCGTAATTAGTCTTAAGTTATTCCACTGGATAGCCCAAATTATGCTTTTTTAGTTTTGTTAGGGAGTGTTTTTGATTGAGATCATGAACCGACTGATTTTAGATCACCATTAAAAACCTGGAAGCAGTGAACGGCCGTTTCGTCTTATTGTGGACTCTTCAGCAGTGCGCATACACGATCGCGCTCGTGGGACTCGAAACCCGGGCCTTCAGTATTGCGCGCGAACGCTTAACCTTTAGACCACTGAGTCGGCATGCGATGGTGATAATGTCTAACTTCAATCAATCCATAATCGCGCGCGGGGCTGAAGGTTCTGGGTCCGAGTCCAGACTGCAGTGTCCTGGATGAGCACTACTGGGGAGTCCAATACTAGAACAAGGTGAACGTCCAGGTTTGATACATGTTTATATGCGTTATGTTAAGCGAACAGCTAGTAATATGGATAATATGTACAAATTAGGTTTTATGGTCAGTTAATTAAAACGACCAATAAATTTTAAATTGAAGTTCAAAGACGAAATTACATTCGTTAAAAGGTATAAAAAGAAATAATTCTGATTTATTATTGAATGCATGATTTTAAATTTAATTTTCATATGGTATATGGTGGTTAGAATTAAAGAGCAAAATAGTTTCATTTTCAAATGCACATAATAAATATTTATTTAACTAACCTGTTGGGATATCAATACAAATTCCTTCTGATTCATTTTTTCTCATATCTCTACGACTATCTAAGCTGTCATTAAGATAATGTGAGCGAGGCAAATCAAGTGAATTTTTACGACTAAAATGTTCATCTGATGTAGACTCTATAAGAGATTTTAACCATTTTACAATAGGTTCCCATTTCTCTGGATAATTTGATAAGTATTTTAATACAGCAGTATTCTGAGTTGACAATTCAACAATGAATTTGGTATATTGATAAGCACGTCGAGGATCTCGATTATAGTCTGTATGAATTAAATCTATAGAAGAACGAAAAAAATTGATTTTTAAGAGAGTAAATTGTAAACATTTCACTTTGGATCATATCATATATATATAATGAGATATCTCACATTGATTGCTAGTGAATCTTAGAAAAACTAATTACATTTGTAAGCTAAGTGTTATTGATCAATACAAAACAGAATCCTACAAATGATTTCTAGGATTAACTTATATTACAACCAAATACATAACAAAAAGATTAGTGGAAAAAGAGGTTAAAAAAAATAATGTGTACAACATATATTAAGATTATTTAAATAAATATTTAGGGAATCATCGGTGTTTTTAACATGATATAGAGAAGCATAAATATTAGAATAGATCAATTCATCGAATGAATGCTATATTTGAAAAAAAAACTGCCTATTAGTGACAGTTTACCAAAAAATAGGAAAATTCTGCAAAAAGAAATAAATAATGATGGAATTAGGCAGAATTATTAAAGCGATAGGACAAGAATATATTTACCGGAAACGCGATTATTTTGTATGGCTTAAAGCTAAATTTTGTTTAAAAGTAAACAATAGTAACTTGTTGATCAGATTAAAGCAGGCGGAGATGAAATTGAACTTGACATCTAATAGCCGAAAGGTGAGTATTTTAAAAATTACGTAGATAACCTAGAAGGATCGTCAAAGAGGGATCAACATGTGAAAACAAGTATGTCAACACTGAATTCGACACAGGACTTCGTAACGTCGACAACATGAACAGCACTAAACGGGATATTCCATGTCGCACAGTTGAAGATTGAAAAAAGTCACTTTTTATGTGCCATAACCAGACATTAATCAGTGCATCATTTCTAATGGATATCTGTTTAATTGAGAGGTTATTCCCGTTACTAGGAAATACTACTAGTTATTAGTGACTTTTCATGCAACTGGTTCCCTTTATGAATTTAAATAGAGCAAGAACAAACATTGATGCTGAATAGTATGAATTCATATTATTTCGAGGTTTCCCGTCAGCTGCTTACAAACCAAAATTGTGATAGAATTTTTTTACATAGAGATAGTGTGAAACAATTGACATAAATGAGTTTAAATAACTGGATTACAGTAATAACTATATATATATATATGCTAGAAACAGGTCAGAGGTCAAAAGAGGGGGGTTAATCCAGGGTGGGTGGTGTAATAATTTAGTGAAGTTCATAAATTGTGTGATAATTGTAGAGATTAATGGAATTAAGTAATGATAAGGTAGATTACGTAATAATAATTAAATAGGATTTGGAAAGTTAAGATAATTTAGGAGGATCAGGTGGTGGAAATGTGTGAATAAAATTTATTTTAAGAATTAGGTAATAGGGGGGGAGTATAAAATATCTTATAAGTAAATGAATAAAATAACCAAAACACAAAACAAACAGAAACAAAAAGATTACCAGGGTAGAGATAAGTTTATTAAAGTCTCTTTTTGGATGCATAAGTCCGGTTTCAGTTTCTTAATTGCAATGGCTTCAGCAAAGCGGAGAGTGGTAGTAGTTCTTTGTCTATTGATAGTTTTAAACGCGCGCATAATATCGACGGTACGCCTGGTGTCAAGTAGATGTCGAGCTATTGCGCTAGTGACTAATGATCATTGATTACATATAGTTTGCCATTTCTGTCTTCTGTAAATGCGTGTATTTAACAACAAATGTTACCGTTGTGCAAAAAAACGTTAGTGTAAATAAATCTTATGATTTATATATGAATGATTTTGTGGCGACATGTACAATGTGAAGATAATTTTCACTGAATACCAGTCTAATAACAAGGATATCGTGATCGGTTTAAAAAATTGAGTATACCCGGTACGAGCGTGTAGGGAGTCGTGAGTGTTTAATGCTGATTTTTGATGGTTACATAGTAGATATTATTCCATGAGTGGAATTAAATTCAAATAATAATCATTTTTTCAGTCATTTTGTGTTATAAACCTAAGATATGGGTTTTTGGTAAAATAATTCCCTATCAAAACACATGTTCTACCCATATTTCACCATATAATCCATTCATGTGTAATCACATGGTATTGTATTGTCCCAATAACAGTGCAACTTAAAATTGTAAAAATCTTTAAAAAAATGTTTTAAACTAGGCTATACACTGTAGTATATATCTTGTATCATTGATAACTAAACTACTTATAATTCAATACTGATTGACAATCAAATCAAACAAACTATGCACATTCTCAATGATCACTATGACGAATGAACCAAACTAGTATTCACTGAAAGGTATTCATAGTTGTCAGAGAATTAAACAAGTTAATAGAATGAACATTTAAACGGAGTTTAGGCATTTGTGGAATAGGCTATATATATATACCGTATTCTATTTTTATATAACCACATTAAATAATTCTTTAGTATTTTCTCGTTGGTTTTTAAATCCAAAAATGATATTATATGTATTTTGAAAGGACAAAAACATTTTTTTCCAAAAAAAAATTAGTGGACGAAAAAGAAACAAGAACAAAGAAACCGAAATAAATTATGGAGACTAACGGCTACTCTGACAAATAATAACTAGTTAGCTAGAATGAAGACAGGTTAGACAAAAATTTATATGATAGCTAAATCAAATCACTAACCATATATTGGGAATTGTATTCTTTCTAGCAGTGATTTAGAATTATGTAACTTATTATTGCTTAAGGCCGTAAGTAACATGGGTCATTTATGATAACAGGTAGTATATCACATCCAATCTTTATTACTATTTAGTTCTTAAATCATAACATTACATCATACTTTTTGCATTGATAAATTACATTATCGAACTGTACTCAGTGTGTTTAGAGTTTCACATTTAATTAGTACTATTGTACCGAACGTAAACAAAAGTAGAAACATCTAAATGTATTTTAATGCAACATTACAGAATATCATGGTAAAATTTGAGAACCATATAGTATATACTTCATTTGCAAATCACTCATCAATTGTCTCAAACTTTGTTGTTCCTTCGTTTCCATACCAATCCATCTCTGTTCTCGTTCTTTTCTCTTCGATTTTTTTAACCTTCTGCCGTCATTCATCCCACTTTCAGTTGATGATCCATACTACTTATATCTGTCGACATCAGTAGAACACACTATTATTTTAACTATACTGATTTGTTCATTTTCCTAATATTCTATAACTATGATGAAAAGAACATGTATTGATTCAAATTGATATTAGATTTGGGTTAGATTCTGTGTTATATATTACTGTCAATTGATTGACATCAAAATCCATGTCCTGACTATGAACTGTGTACCATGAAAATAGTATTTCATTTTTAAAAAAAATTGAGTGAATTTTATAGAAAAATAATAGTTTTATCATAAGCATTTCAATCGTTAGCACTCTGTTTCAGCATCCACATGATCCACATAAATCTGATCATAAACTGTTTCAATGAAATTTAGAACTATGAATATAAGTATGATTAAATATGATAGAGATTTTAGAGGAAAAAAATTGACTAGACAAAAGTTGAAAATAAATCTAGAGGCTTAATTCATGTGATACGATGATAGAATAAAGAGAAAAAGATTCTGATACCCTGGATTCAATTATGTTGTAGTAAACAGATAGTTTCAGTGATTGTAAAATTTAAAAAAACACATTGATTTATCCCGTTATTTTATAAAAATAGTAATTCAACATTCAATGTATTGTTAACATATAGGTGCTTAAAATCAAGTTCACATTGAATAAATTAGAAAAAACTAGGTATTGAGAAAGATTCCCAATGAAGACAAGAAAAGTTCAAGGCATTAAAATTCAGCTCAAAAACTATGTTACACTTGAAACTAACATTAACAAACCGATGGAGTTGAGATAGACTTAGCTGTGTTACTTATAAATGTGAATTCATCGATGGATAAATTTGAAGAAATTATCCTCTTAAGCACACTCAAGTTAAAGATATGTCTAAGGCACGTTGATAATTATTTAACGATGTTAAAATCGTGAAATATACCATTCATTTTTGGAGAAACTAAACAATGAGTCACCAAGTATTAAATTCAACTCAGAATCAGACTGCCTAGTTAGTAGAAAAGAAAATGAATATTTTAATATGATTATTTTCAGGAAGACAACACATTCGAACAAATGTTTAGATTTTAATTTCTCATTAGTGCAACGGTATTAGTTGTCGTCCGAGTTTTGAGGAGAGCTCGAACATCGATAACAAACGAAAAAGAAGGAGGACGTAACTAGAATTCCTAAAAGTAGGAACAACTAACTGAGAAATGTTGTCCACAAAATAGAGAACAATATTTAACACTACCGAAAAGGCACCCCAGAATCATGGACTACAACAATCGTCATTCTATACGGATTACACACATTAGATGAAATTAAGAGAGTACTCAACAAATACAATATCAGAGAATCATTCGGAATCTCTGAAACACTACAAAGTAATTTAGTTTATATGAAAGATAAAATACCGAAAAATTCGAAATCTATTTGTGTCTACAAGATATAAATTTCAAACTATTAGAGAATATAAATCGAACAAAATTTTCAGGAAATCACTCAGAAGAAATGAGTGTCGTACAGATTCTGTTCAACCACCAAGAAATTCGACAGAGCTTGAAAAATTTGGAAGATCTTTAGCCATAGGTCTAGACATTACAATATTAGGCAACAAAATTGACTTTGATAATATTGAAATCATTTAGAAAGACTTTTAAGATCACAAAGAATATCTCATAACAAAAATGAATTACATAAAAGGGAATTCGCGTTGTTTGAATAAAAATGAGGGGTAGAGACAAACTTTTGCCTGTTTTCAACATCAACCTTCCTCAAATTAACACTGTCAACACAAATGTGACAATAAAAATTGTTCATAAAAATATGTTTGTTTTACAATTAAAACTATTATCAAATGTAACAATCTACATCTATCTGTTACTATCAACTTACTTACTCGACATCACAGAATTAGTTTATCCGGAAGAACTTTGATTGAGTTATCAAACATGTGCTAAGATTTTCATAAATTCTAGTTTTACCGTTACTTTGATAAAATTATCAGCACTTGAACAGCGAAATATCAATAGAAACTATTTTTAGTTTTTTTCTCACTCGTTAGAAAACACAAATTCCTAATAATAATGAATACTGTCAACATTTTATTATTCTAATGAATATAATACTGAAAAGTCTGTAAAAGTCAGAAAACGTAAAGAAAACTAACATGTTACTAAGAAATCTGTGAATGAAATAACTGATTTTTAACACTTACCCAAAAGGCCAAGAACTTCAGGAGGTCCATATTTATTGATATTTTGATTAACATCTTCATTACCTATATTCTCGGATTGAATTATATCATTATTCATTTCTGCTTCATTCCATGCCCATAATTGTCGATTTCCGTTAGGACGTGGTGCCCAAATCCATTTATTATCATTTTTATTTAGATAAATTTTCTGATCAACTAATCCATCAATAACTGCTATAATTCTAGCTGGTTGAATACAATCAGTAAGACGTAAAAGTTCACTGAGCAAATCAAAATATTGTCTTAGTTCACATTGTGGTCGACTGTGAATACGATCAAGTAACTTGAAAAATAAAATAGTAACAATAGTTATAAAACACAACATAAATTACATACGAGGACATATAATAATTACCTTATAATTAATTAATACAAAATTGTCTTCTTAAAAATGTAGAACAAATGAATTTTTGCAAAATATTTTTTTGTCACTTACAGATATAATAAAACATTGAGATGTATCCCATGAACTTGCTGATATATGTAACATTAATTCACGAATACGTTGTCTAAGTGATATTGGCTCATTTCCTATTACAATGGATAATTCATTTGGATTAACTCTTGTTGAACTTAACAAACCACCAGTTAAATTGACTGTAGTCAAATTATTACAAGCAGTGAAATTTTGATTACCTTGTTCATCAAGACTAAATGAAGTTAAATTTGGTATAATAGGATTTTCTATATATGCTTTTAAAACAATTTCACACAATCTATATAATCCTACTAGATGAGTAGAACAGTAATTGACTTTATTAGATATTGTATTTGTTGTTGTATTATCTGTTTGAATATTTGAAATAACTGGCTTGATAACAGGATTTAATAATAAGGGTGGAGTAGATAGACCAAGCCAAAGTGTTGTTTCTTTTTGTGGTCGAAGTAATAAACGACATTGTGATGTTTGACGGTATACTAATGGTGCACGTGTTGTACTACTACTGTCATGTGGATCTAAAATATACGAAAATAATAATAACAATAATAGTATTAACAATAATAATAATCATAATCATCGTTAAAGTTCATAACATATTATACTAAATAAATAAATTCTAAAATCAAATTATTACAACAGGACGAATAGTACGCAAGTTGAAGCTGTTTTTCGGAATATTATTATCATTACTATCGTTTATGTTCCTATTGTATAAATAACCAAGTAACTGAATCGGTATGTCTACATATTCCGTTTATCATCAACTCTCGTTTAACTCATCACCTATTCCTGAACTGTTTATTATTAATATTTCATTGCTAATCGATCATTCCAAGCTTGCCCTGTTAATAGCCGCCGGTGGTTTTATTATGTATAATTGGGGTTTTTTATTTAATGGTATGATGTGGTCCAGTATTTTTGTAACCAAGCCTATGTATGCTTCAAATATAATAATACCAGAAGCTGGCTAGCGACTGCTATCTGGACTTAAAGTGAGAGATCGAGAAAAATGTATGGATGGCGAACTAACAGGAACTCAGCTTACGTTGGCTCAAGGATAACTGGGCGAGTCATAACTGTAACTGGTCAAGTCTAGGAAGCCAGGGTATTAACGAAATAGTAAGTGGGAGATAAAGAAAATTAAGATCGAAATTCCGATACAAAATTTGTCGACAATAAAATTTTATCATCAATAACACTATGTGGTGGTCCAATAAAATAATAATTCTAAGGTCATTTTCATCTGAAACTGATATTACAAATTTGAGAAAACCTTATTAGCTAAGTAGTGGTGGACAGATTGGTGTCTTTCTAGGTTCAAAATCCTTTGGGGAGAACGAAAATTGAAGGTGGTGGAGAACATTTATCGTTCAGGTGGATGACTTCGGTGGAGTTTTGGCTAATCAAGATCGAGGTCGACAGGACAAGCTGTGAGTCCTCTGTGGGGAAAGTAGAACATTTCACTTCTGCCTGAAGTTTGTGCTGAGGATGTCGTTCAGAAGAACGATGAAAACTCTACGACTGATCCATACAGCTTAGCGAACAAAACTCCACCAAGAACGAGGATTATAAGTTTCTATTGTAATCCAATGATCGACATTTCATATTTCAATCAGATTAAATTGATAAATTGAATAAGATTGTCGATCAAATAAATCTAATTATTAACCGGAGCTAAATTAAAATAATGTAGGAAGGAAAGTAATCATCACATAACTGATAATTTTATCAAACATTTGACGAATGTTTGTGTTTGGCAAATAGTCAAATTGGAGAAAGTATCAAACAACTTGCTCATATGTATACGAAAAGAATAAATTTAAGCTGTACAGTTTCAGACTACAGAAGATGTGCGTATTAGTCTGGAGATGTCCAGTCAGTAAATAGTTTAAATAGGTTCATTTGAAGTTTATCGTCAACAAGTTTCACTCAAATCGTTATTGCCCATGTAATTCTACGGATTTGAACTCTGAACAATTTTTACGATTGCTTTAAACAACATACACTATTAAGAAGATTATCTGCTTTTTGGCTTATGTTTCGACTAAACTTGGTACTCCACGACTGAACTATTCTCCCTTTTAACTATACTCTTACTTAGACTAAAAAAATCATTAGTTCCGTTAAAATTGGATGTCATTTGCTACGCGGAAGTTGAATTATTGACTACAACAAAAAACTGGTTAGAACAATTATATTGCTGCCTCGAAATTAACACTGGAGTTCCTTAACCAAGAGTCGTAGTTTTTCTTCTATTTAACGTCTTATGAATGATTGACTACCAATTCAGCATCAAAGCTTGTTTTTTAAAAGCAGGTTTGTTAGTTTGAGCATTTAGTTTGTGAATAAATTTGAATCAAAAACATGTTAACAATTGACTGGAAAGAATATTCTCCGTTCAGTAATTATATATATGTTTGCAGCTATCGAAAATGAAAATTTCTCCAGTAAAGTATGTCTACTTTAGAGTTCCATACTAATAACCTTATTATTTTTCTGAATCTTATAATCTGAAGGGAGAGACTATGTATAGTCGAACTAGCATGTATAAAAACTGAGAATAAATACCCGCAAACAACAATCAACAATAGTCATATCATGCTACAAATAGAATAGAAATAATGATTCTTCCTGGTGTTATGTTTATGTATAACAATCGGAAAGGCCTAAAATATGAATGGCAATACTATTTTTTTGATCTCCAACAAATATTTAACTGATACAAATGAGAAATGAAGATAATTCGTTAACATTTTTTTGGCGACATATTTATAGGAAAAACGTATGAAGAAAAATATAGCACACTGAAAGAAAAGAAAACAATGTTTTCAAAACCATGCAATTTAATTTTTTGTATGCTTACAAACGAAAATATGTGAACAAAGTAATCAAAACACGAATTTCAGCGAAGGGATCTCTTTTCAACGAATTTATTATCAAGCTGTACAATCGTATATATATGAAAAGTATTTTTTTGATTTTGTAAAAGTACTAAAAAAAAATTTTTCATATATATACGATTGTACAGCTTGATAATAAATTCGTTGAAAAGAGATCCCTTCGCTGAAATTCGTGTTTTAATTTTAATGTTTAAATGGGAATTATCTGTCAACAAAGTAATCAATAAGAATGTGCACGTAAAAAAACGCGTACCTGAAAATCTATATGCATCAAACGATGTTTGAAGTAGTAAAATAGTAAGAAGGTAATATAGATTACCCATCTCTCTATGCTGGGTCGGACTCCATACACGTAACTGGTGAGACTAAATCAAAAGTATAAAATTTAGAATATGCAGCAAATCAGTAGTATAGTTGATTGCTAGAATAAAATAACCAATTTATTTGTTCTTAAGATAAAAAAAGACGAGTAATCAAAACAAATATATCATTATTATTGCCAAGCCATTTAAATTCATTTACCAGATACAGGTTAATGTGTTTAACTTCGAGCAATATTATACTTGCTAGAATCCATTAGTCCTAGTGTGCGGTATGTGGAACAGGGTTTAAATCCCTAAATTAGAGGATGAAGGTCGGACGACTGAATCATTCAGACACTGCTCCAGTCGGAAATGATAAGCATTATTATTCTAACTATTACCACTGACCAACCAGTTGTTTGAAAATAAAGTAACGTGTAAACAGAAATAATAAAAATGATAATCATTGTAATTTACTTATTCAGATGGCATATACTATCTATTAATCATTACATGCTATTGTAAATTGTAAAAACCATATAAATAAATAAATTTATATGGGTTATTTAAAAAATAACAAGTGAAATATCGGTTAATTAAGAATATCCCGTTGCAAAATAAGGTGAAAAAGTGAATTACTGACTTTAGTGATTTTACGGTTATTGTCAACACGAGTTGAAATAGAGCATTGATTTACCGAAAATTAAAGAGTACGAAACAGCTATCTCATACTGATGTGTGGCTTCGCATTATTCATATATATATAACACGAAAACGATCCTAGGAAATTCAGGCCTCGCAGTGAACACGATACTATTGGATTATTGAGTTATAGTGCAATGGTCTGGATTTTCCAATTTTAATCCAATCTAGATAATGTGCAATGATATAAACGAGTAATTAATTACATAACTTCTGACATGGTTGACTTCCTAACAAAGAGGGAAAATTTACCCCAGTACATTTTTAGTTTACAGCAATTTCACGGGGTAGTTTCAGTTCGTGTCTAAAGTGATTTTGAAAATATTTTTTTACGAACAAATTTTTCAAACTAACATACATTCAACGCATGGGGAATACAAAAGATGACAGGTGAATAAACACAGGAAATATACAACTTTAAAATATTCACCGATTGTAAAGGAAAACAAAAAGCTATTATTATCATACAAGAAATATTAAGCTTCTTTTAAACGGAAAATATTCAAAATAAAACTTATATGATTAAGTTTAATACATTAAACTAGGGTTAGTGATTAAAGGTTAGGAGAAAGTATGGGAATGTGTTGTGTCAAATACTGTTTGTTACATTGGACTATATGTGGTTTGGTCTTTGTGTGAATATAAAGGTAACCATAGAGGCGTCAAAACAAGAGTAGTTAAAAATACACGAGAATACCATAACGGAAAACATAACTAACAGACACGACAGTAAAAGATCGTGAAGGCAATTCTACGCTTGCTTAAACTTTCATAGCATTGCTATTAATCCTGAAGAAAATCAGTATTTATTTCTTAATAATTGAATACACTACTTACAAATCGATATCAGTATCATATTTTTTTAAGTCTTTTAGTCAAATAAACCAAATGGAACTAACTTATTTAGTGAAATTATTTTGGAAAATTGTATTTTCTCATATAGCTGTCAGTTTTAAACGATTGAAACAGCTGAAGGATAGGCAATCAAACATTCGCTGGCCAGTACAGAGCCCATTTAGACAATAAACCCACTCTTTAAAGATTCACTACAATTCGTCAAAGTTTGTTTTACTCAGATAAACCAAAACTTACACAGTCATAAGAAACAGTCAGTCATAAGTAACAAAGTTCCTGGTACATATGTAGATTGATTATATTTGCCGTACTATTCAATCGAGAAAGTAACTTCAATTTAGAACTGAATGACTCATAATCAATAGATACGTTTAAGTACCGTGTTGATTGGAACTTTAACTGATAACAATAACTACCTACACAGTAATCTGTCAGTAGTATAACCCTTTGTATTGGATAGAACAATAGAAAAAATGATATTCTTTCTTTATTAATTAAAACCTACCCAATTCGGTGCATCTTCAGCAAAAGATGTACAACAAGTAGGCTGTTGATTAGAGTCAGATGAATTGACATTATTTGGTTCAATGAAAAAGTTTAATATTCGTTTGGTTGCTCGTAAATTAGATAAGTGTACCGTGGCATGCGGACACATTTCTGCATAACCACGAAGTAAACCGAATAATGCGCCGGCTTCTGTTAAATGTTCAGCTATTTGACCATTATCGAATAAACCAAGTAGATTGTTAATCAATCCAGTTAATGTACCATCAAGCTATAAAGGAAAAAATATATATACCAAGGAAAAGAAACAAGTAATTTTCTGTTAATCAGTACTAAGTAATGTGAAACCTAGACCAAATGTATATTTGTCTAGAATGAGATATTTTTTGTCAGAACCAGCATTAATTAGATTGAGTAGTGTAATGAGAGTTTACGTGTTGTCTTAAATTTTCTCACTTTATAAAGATACAAACTAAATATTTTAATAATTATCAATGAAATCATTTTTTTAAAATACACTAGACAAGTAGTAATTATAATGGTTTATTTGACGTTGAATATGTATACAATAAAATCGACAAATACATCAAATTTAATCAAACTTTCCATATAAGAAACGATAATTATGAAAACCAACTACATTGACAAGTTCCCGTAAGGAAACCTTGTTTTCAGACAGAAAACATAGCAGATCAAGTCAATAAAGTTATATTTTCTAGGGAAATATATGAATGAACTTCCACTTAATATTTGATAAAAGCATAAATCCAAGTCTAGGAAGATAAACACATTAAATAATTTATTTAATGAATATGTTGTGTGAAGTGAATCACTAACATACGTCAAAGTTGTTCAGATGGTTTAATAACTGTAAAAAAAACCATGATTAATGATACCGATCTTGCAGACCTGGGGGTTTGACCGCGGAGATTAAAGGACAACTTCTTGAAATCAATGACACAAAGTCTTTTGCATGAAGTATTTGTAATGGTAAATCCATACTTTTCTAAACATATCACAGGTTCCGAAAATCTATCAAATAAGGGCATGTTACATATACGGCTGACATTTCGTGAACTGTTATTTTGTCTATGAGAATGAAATATTGGTGGAAATTGTGGTTATTTGCGGGAAAAATCGAAACACAGGCTCGTCACTGCACAAATATCAATGCGAATTCGCCCTTCAGTTCACTGCTACCCAAAAAATCTGCCTGATCTTTTAGGACCTCATAGGACAAAATTTTCATCCTCTATAACTCGATTTGGCCATCATGATTAACAACTACGAATACCACATCAAGTTAACCGTTATGATAAGCAAAGTGCACTTTAATGTTTGACAACTTCATATGTTGGTCATGTTAGCAGTGGTTATAAAGAAACTCCAAACTTTCTAAGACCAGGAACGGCATCGATTCCTCAAAGTAACGAACTAGATCTGAATGAAATTCATAAGGTAATTTACGAATCAGTGGTCGACTATGTAATGTTGTAACAATAATGAAAAAGGTTCATTAGGATAAGGAAATGATTATCTTTCTACAGATGTAACTAGATGATGATTTAAATTACTCTATTTGTAAGTGTTCATGTTTATTGTATTTCCATTTTGATTGTTGTGTTATTTTCAAGTTTAACCATTCACAGCAACGTTGACTTAATTATATTTGTTTGTTCATTTAAGGTATATATAATATAAATAAATTAGACAACGTGAAAATATTTGAACAGAGGTGAGACAAAGCGGTGAATATAAGGGGTAGTCACAAATGTTGTATGATATTTTTCGCTCAATTTTCTCACAGTATCCGGGACTTCGTGTTTTCTATCTTTTACAAAGATACTTTCTAAAGTCCAAGTTCATTACTATCACATTCCTCAATGCTGATAGTCAAGTTGTATAGAGAAAGAATATCAAAACTCTGTTAGAACTTTCATTGTGAAATAGCAATGAATAATAATATTCACAGCTAATGAATACTAAAAGGTTGTCAGATTGACAAGACGATTTTAGGAAATGACCTTATTCCAATCAATAATTCTTTTACTGAAAATAAGTCACTCATGCTTGAGTATAATTTACCACATTACAGAAAAACAACATACGTTCGAACTGGGAAATTAAAAATAAACCAATCTCTTGAAAGGGGAAAGCAACATGTCACCTGCTAAATTTGTTTTTATAATGAGCGCTTAAAACTTTTTGGACTATAGACCGTGATTTTTGTACTTGTTGTGATTAGACTTGCTTTGGGTACTTATTGCACCAAAAAGCATTCTTGGTTTACTTTAACTAAAAGTACTTTGGTTAAAGTTTGAAATTTCTTGCTAAATTTTGTCCTGGGTACTTTTTTTACTCCTTGACTAACACTTGTGTGCACATTGTGAACATTTTGTGTTCTTAAACCTTTTAAAACGATTTACAATGGTTGGTAAGACTCACAAATGTGGGCAACCAAATTGTTTGTTCCTCGTTGAGGAGGGAATGCAGTGTGACGATTGTAAAAAGTGGTACCACAAAATGCGTACACGCCCAAGTCCGACGGCATACAAAAGATGCTCGAAGCCTAACTCGCATTGGCTTTGTATGTTCTGCTGTACGGATAAAAAGGTACTAATTCAGGAGCCTATGGGCTTATTGGCTTTGGCCTGCAAGATAAACGATGGAGGAAGCACTGACAACAAGAGCACTGATGGTGGAGAATGGGTCAGTGTAGTAAGTGCTGCTACTGGACCCGTTAAACACCTGACTGTTGTTGATGGGTCCAGGTGTGGCTCTCCTGGGTGGTGACAAATGGACTTCAGTATGGAGAAGAAGAAATGGGAAGAAAAAGGCTGTGGGCAAAACGCAGCTGGTCAGCAAGGCATTGGAAGGGATGTTATCAGAAGAAAAATGCTTACAGCGTGAAAAGACAGATCTCTCTGAGAGATCAGTCATATATATATATATATATATATATATATATATATATATATATATATATATATATATATATGGTGAAATCCAGTTGACTCGTTTC
Organism: Schistosoma margrebowiei; assembly: GCA_944470205.2. Lineage (NCBI taxonomy): Eukaryota > Metazoa > Platyhelminthes > Trematoda > Strigeidida > Schistosomatidae > Schistosoma > Schistosoma margrebowiei. The sequence goes on from OX104024.1 coordinate 49,933,777, forward strand.
ATAACCAGTAGGGCTGATAGATTAAACCGAAAAGGAGGTGAGATTATCCTGTACACGAAAAGTACCCTAACCATAAGATTAGCTGAGACAGTAGCACATGTTTCAGGGATATGCGAACTAGTGAGATGTAAGTTGAAATGCCGACGGCAATATATTGAAGTAGTTGTAGTATATCGCAGTCCAGAATGTGTAGCAGATGATTTTCTTCTAAGTAAACTTAAGTCCTGGTGTAACAACGGTAAAAGTCTTGTAGTAGGCGACTTTAATGCACCATATATAAACTGGGTTAACTTAGAAGTAGGGTCATCGATATTGTCGTTCGAATGCAAACTGTTAGAAACCTCGATTGGATTAGCATTATTCCAACACATTAGAGATCCCACAAGATACGACTTAAGAAACTCTTCTTCTCTTTTAGATTTAGTCTTCACACACAGTGATGACGTTGGTCAAATGACTTTTCTCCCACCACTAGGGAGAAGTGACCATGCAGTCATCTTATTCAAATTCATGGCTGAGATTGCCTGTCAAACAGTTGCACCGGCCCGTTCTAACATATGGAAGGCAGATATACAGGCAATTAACTCTGCAGCATCGGCTGAGAGCTGGGAAATTGACTCAAAAGCATCAGTACAAGAGGCATGGACTCTATTCAGGCAGTAATATAATCGGGTAACTCAATCATACATACCCTGGACTGTCGCAAAGAAAAAGAAGCACGGACATCCGTGGATAGGGCGGAATATTCGACATTTACTAAGACGAAAGAAGAAATGCTGGGATGTAGCCATCCGCCTTGGCACAGCAGGTACGATGGAATGCTACAGATCGATAAGAAACGATAGCATAACAAAAATTCGGGAAGCTCAAAGTAAATATGAAATGCAGCTGGCACAACCTACACTCTAGCAGCTCAAGAGAATATTCTCGTACATAAACTACAGAACAAGGATACATCATTGGATTCCCAACCTAATTAAAGTAGGAAGTGAATCTGAAATGATACAGGAGTATCAGGAAAAAGCAGAGGCTATGGCTGACTATTTTGGGGCAGTTTTCACTCAGGAACCTCCTCTAGAGAAAGAACCAGACCCAATTACAGAGTCAACAAACCAGCTGCTCACCGTGGACTTCGACCAAAACGATGCGCTTAAGGCTCTTAGCACCCTAAATATGGAAAAGTCAACAGGACCAGATGAACTACACCCTAAAATCTTGAGACATATAGCCCAATATATCGCAGCCCCACTGACGGTGATATTCAAAATGTCACTTGACCAAGGTGTGTTACCTATGGACTGGAAGGACGCAATCGTCACTCCCATACATAAAACAGGTCCACGACAAGTTCCATCGAATTACAGACCCGTAAGCCTCACCAGCGTTGTAATTAAAATACTGGAAAGAATAATCAAACGGACGATAATGGCATTTATGGAAACCAATAACTTGCTGAACATGGCACAACATGGTTTTAGAAAGGGTCTTTCCTGTATAACAAATCTCCTTATAGCAAGAGAGTTCTGGATTAATGCGCTAGACAACGGAAACTCGGTGGATGTTTTCTACATAGATTTCAGTAAGGCTTTTGACAAGGTGCCAACTAATAGGCTGTTATTGAAGTTGGAAAACCTTGGTATTGCCGGACCTCTTTTACAATGGATTAAGGATTTCCTAGTAGGTCGTAGACAAAAAGTAAGAATAAATTCCAAGTGCTCTATCTAGAGACCAGTACATAGTAAAGTACCCCAAGGTTCCGTCCTAGGTCCTTTACTTTTCATAATGTACGTTAATGATCTTACAAGTATAGTACAGTCTCCAATGTTATTATACGCTGACGATGTAAAAATTTGGCGAGTAATAACTGGAGACAAAGACGTATTTGGTCTTCAGGCAGACTTAAATAGTATGATTAACTGGTTTAAAGAGTGGCTGATGCCTATCAACGCGGCAAAGTGTGTCTACGTGCACTTGGGGGATTCAAAGGTTAATAGGTACAACATAGGGGATGTGTCATTACCCGTAGTCCGGTCTCATAAGGATCTAGGTGTGACAGTGAGCAATGATCTTAAGACGACGGCCCATGTACAGAGGGCAGCTACCCATGCAATTCCGGAACTCCGGGGCTTATCATATGAAGAGCGGCTTGAAAAACTGGACCACTTAACTCTGTCCTATCGCAGACTAAGGGGAGATCTAATTTGATGTACAGAATACTGAGAAAGGATTTCGGACCTGACTTATTCTCCTTCCTTCTTCCCACTAGATCGGGACATCTCAGAGGACATAGCAGGCGACTAGAAAAGTCAAGTCAATCAATACTTGGAACCTGCTGCCTGAAGCAGTGGTGTCCACACCTTCAATTGACTCTTTCAAGAGAAGACTGAACATACAGAAGCATACTAGAAAAGGAATAACATAGACCGTAGGCCTTCCGTCCTTACTACACAAATCTGAATCTGATATTTATCTTGATGACATAGTTTTATTTGGTGAAGACGCTGAGAAAATGCAGAGTCTTCTGACCACTCTAAGCAACAATGCAAGCATGTTCGGGATGCGATTCTCTCCCTCGAAATGCAAAATGTTGCTTCAGGATTGGGTTACATCGACACCCGAACTAGTGATAGGGAGTGAAGTAGTTGAGTGTGTCGACCGCTTCACTTATCTTGGAAGTCTCATCAGCCCTTGTGGTCTGGTGTGTGACGAAATCTCAGCACGGATACAGAAGGCTCGACTAGCTTTTGCTAACTTGCGTCATTTATGGCGTAGGCGAGATATCCGTCTACCAACCAAAGGACGTGTTTACTGCGCAGCAGTTCGTTCCGTCCTACTTTATGGCAGTGAAACATGGCCGGTAAGAGTAGAGGATTTTCGTAGGTTACTAGTATTTGATCATAGGTGTCTTCGAAATATTGCTCGTATATCCTGGGACCACCGAGTAAGTAACGCAGCTGTTAGGAAACGGGTACTAGGTAAGGATGGCAAATCAATTGATGAAGTAGTGAAACTTCATCAGTTGAGATGGCTGGGACACGTGTTACGTATGCCCAACCACCGACTACCTCGACGTGCTATATTCAGTGGTATAGGAGTAGGTTGGAAGAAAGCTAGGGGCGGCCAGACCAAAACATGGCACAAATCCATGAAGTCACTGACAAGTGGACTGAGTCATGTTGGTAGGTGTAGACTACCTGGTTGGGGACCGCGAGATGATAGCAACCGATGGTTAGAGACTCTGAATGACATGGCTCAAAATCGTTTGCAATGGCGCAGGTGCATCCACTCTCTATGTTCTCCCAAATTCTAATTATCTGAATTCTTCATGCCCCTTTTTTTCCTCTTTCCAAATTTATTTCACTGGATTATACTCGTTAAATAACATCTCCAAACCCTAATCTTCCCGATTACTGCTTATACTCTTGCTACCTCTACCACTACGGGATTTGAATCGACCACTTCATCTCTGTGCTAATGTGGTATGGCAACTCGAACTGATGTACGTACGTACTAAGTTCTACGTTGTTACTGACTGACTGACTGACTGATATTTATCGAGAAATAGTATTACAGTACACTTATAAACTTTGTTATATCCAACGCCAGAGATCAAATCTTGTACATATATCAACACATTACCAAATCTTACAATGTTTGTTTCTTTAAAGCCATAGAATCCTTGTAACACAGCGAGAATCATATTTGCAGTTTGTTGACGTGCTACTGGATCGGGATCCAAAAGCATTGAAACTCTGTAAACATTACATAAAAAGAAAATGATTTGTACCACGTAAACGTTCATATAACGAGCAATGGTTTTAAATAGCCCAGAAAAAAATGTTGTAACAAGTGTTTGAAACGTAGGATTAATTATCATTGAATATTTTGGATTAATATATTTTAGTTACATGAAAATCATTTGTCTATTCGTGCATTGTGTTTCAAAGTGATTATTCAGTGTGCTTTATGTATCTTAAGATAATGATATTCATTGTATGTAAAAACGTACTATAGTTAGTGCTATGTTATCGACTTATTAGTTCAATATTCATACTTTCTTTGGATGGGATGGAGTAATACTTTTTCTGTGGTCTTAGTTGCTTCTAATGCTCCAGTTCAAAGTATAAATTATTTTACTTACAATTATTATTATTAAATTATTTTACTTACAATCGACTGATCACTGGATAGGGACCAATGTGATATCTGTCAAGTCCTTCTTAGGGCTGACAGAATTTTACCGATCAATTTCGAATCTGGTCACTAGTCTAAGTGGCTCGACAACGCGGGGACTGTGTTGAGATGTAAAGTGGTGGTCGAAAGTAATTGACAGGAAACCCTGTCTCAATTCACAAGCGTCATATGCAAAGACGGGTATTGGCTAGCAGTGGAATTCAGGACGCACGTTCCGTCTTATTTGGGACTCGTCAGCTGGGTGTACATATGCACGTATTCCAATAAGAGACTGATCAATTGCGGTCGTAAACATCCATGTGAAGATTCAAGTAAACAATACCAAGTGAATTTTAACTTCACCCCATTGCACAAGCTAGTGAACATCGGAACTCAGTAGACAAGTGGATAACGTGATAGTATTTGGAGCGAACAGTACTTGGTTCGATTCCTAGAATGAAAATCAACTCTGAGATGCAGGTACATCCAGCTGACGTGTCCCAAATAGGGTGAAACATCCGTCCTGGATTCCACTACTAGTAACTATCCATCTTTGCTTAGATATTGCAATGTGTTTTAATTCGAATTTCATTTGTGCTACGTAGAAAAGTAATGTCGTATAAATCTGTCTGACGTTCCTTTAATGTGACATAAAATATATGATAAAAGACTTCTTATTCTTGAAAGTAATAAAAAAGGGAAGAATTGGTGCCAATGATTCATCATAACTATTTTTGAGTTAAACAAATTCATTCAACTGTGAAAAGTTTTTAAAGAGAAAAAAAAAACATAAAGACCTTAAATACACAAATATATACATACAATTCTATTTAATACGTACATCTGAAGCACTAATGAAACAAATTATTTTTTAAAGGTAACTTACAAACATGGTTGACTTGGACTGATATACAGAAAATGCATCAAACAACGTGTTGCACTAGGATGTGTTGTAGCTAAACGAGTTAATAAGTTAAATAAATCAGAATTTAATTTTGTTATTAGTTCTATCACATCGCTTGTACATAAACTATTTAATGATGACTCGTTTGATTTTAATGCCATATTGAGTTTAACACGAGAATGAAGGCATAGAAAAGTATTAAATAAGAAATGTGATAGTAATTTTGTACCAAGTACACCACGTTCAGGTTCTTGACGTAAACTGCTGACATCAACCTGTAGTAAGTAATAGATGGAAAAAAATCAAACATACAATATTTAGTTAACTAGGATTATGTAACAAGTGACATTCTCTTCATTGAAACATAAACAAAATAATGTAGTCAGTAGTAATTAACTTGGAGATTTCCATAAGTTTATCGACTATCAACAACGTGAATTTCTAGCTACATTCTGTTGATTAGTGTAGGATTTGAGTAAATTAATGAGATTTTGTAAAGCATAATTAACCTTAGTATATACTAAGAAACTTGATAATAAGATTATTTCACTGATGATGAGACTGTGGTGTAGACTTTGAAATGTGGTGTAAACCACTATGGTGTTCTGAATTTCAAAATAGATAATTCAAAGCTATTACAGAAATATTTCGAACTTAGGCCTTGCGCATATTAGCATTTGGGCTGATACCAAATTTTATGGACGACCTTAAGTGACATTTTAGATATTCGGAGAGCCAGTAATACAAATGAATAATTTATCAGAGATAAATAAAAAAATAAAAGTACATATGTTTTACATGATTAATAAACTTATTAAAGTTTGTAATAGGTTAGCCCGTTTTAAAATCAAAGTAGGTGCGATACAAAACTCGTGAATATGACTTCAGTTCATTTAATTAAAAGACCGTTTGTAAGTTCAAAAACAGTTCTTTAATCGTGTACACCCAACCCAAACATTATTAGTGCGTACATGCTATAAGGTCGAGGAATTAATGTTTAAGCATGATTCGATGGTTATCATCTTATTGCTCTCCAATATCCTTACAAATGATAGTCCCTCGAGGATATTTTTGCAATGGTTAGGTCACAGTTCAAGACGAACCTTGAAACATTTAGTTTTTTGCTTCGATGAATAACTGACTACTGAGTGAAATAATTATAATATATTTAGATTACGGAACTTATTTTCACAAAATCAAGTTTTCCAATTGCTCGAGAACTCGAAACTTAAGAAGCGGTAGATTCAATTCTGCTAAAGTATACAAAAATTGAATCTCAGCAATCTAAATAAAGAAAAAACTTACCAATATACCTTCACATAGTTCTCGTACAAATTCAAAATATTCATGAGAGTAAATGTTTTGATCACGTAGAAATGTCATATTTTCTGTCCATATTTGTTGAGCAATCCGTGTAGGCATTGAAATGGATTTCATGATATTAGGAATACTAGTAGTTTTAGTTGCTGTAGTGGTTGTTGTCACGTCAGTAGTCACCATTGAGCTTTGTTCATTTAGGTTAGTTGATGAGTTACGAACCACTCCTGACTGATTAATATTAATTAATTGTGAATTAGATTCTAATAACATGCGGAAAAAATATAGAAATTATTCATGTATGTGTAACTATTCACTGAATGATTTAAACTACACTCAAAAGAAAAAAAGCAATCAAACGTTTTGCAATACGAGTGTGTGGAAAAATAAAAATGATTATCATAAAAATTTATTCACTTAGTAATACTAATCCAGTATTTGACTACAGTTACATAATTTTTATTTCTTCGAAATATGATATTCTAGGAGCTACCAATGTAAAAGTAAATTATACCATTATCAACATGTACATACATGTAATATACACGTTTATAGAATTATAGGTAATTGTATTAAAGTTATCATCATAACAATGAATGGAAGTTGCGAAAACTATTCAAAATAAACCTTAAAGTGTTTAATGAGTTAAAAACGAGGTGCCAAGTTCATTAAGGTGTCCAGAGTCCCTATGTGCTTACAGTAGATTGACCGAGAGATGAAGTTTGGATGTAATATAGAAAGGTAGCTAACTTGAAATGGATATTACTTTCTTACTACTTAGGTAGGTAGTAAGTAACTAACGTGAAGTGGATAAGGTTTATATATTCTATAGTTGTTTGTGAATCGCGTTATAAATACAATATTGTTACTACTATGCCCTTGAATTCTCGATACAACACATCATCCATCACCAATTCAGTGGTAAAAATTTATCATGTCTGATTAAAGTAGCTAATTGTGTCATTGAGTAAAAAATATAAAGGCTTCAGCAAAGAAAATTTTCTTCTAGATGAAATCCTTTACTTATGCTGTACAATCGTATTTATAGTTGTTTTATAAATATATAAGTCTTTAGATAGCAAAAAATAACGATTCGAGATTTCAAATATCAAATGAGGTTACGTAGTAATCAAGGGGTTAGAGAAGAATAGAAAACGAGAATAATTTACAGGTCAGAATTATGAGGGATAATTATCCATTTGACACATGAAGAAAAATGAAAAACATAAAGGTCATAACAACAATTAAATAATAATTATAGTAAACTATGAAAACATTGATTATACTTCAAAATAATCATCTAATAATAAAAACGAAACAAGACTGAAACATATTGCAGAATGGGATTAAGGTCAATAAAGGATAAACATATTGTTTTTCCACGCAGGCTAGAGTCGCTGAATCACTAACGCCTCAGTGGTGCATAAGTTTTTGATTCGGCCTTCTTTTGATCCAGTTTCTTTCACTGCGTGGATTATTTCGAAAAAAGATTCCTTTGCAGTAATGTGTCCAAAGTTGAACAATTGTTTCTGTATTAAGCTGGTTACGGTTTTGCATTCTTCTTTTGAAAGCCAAACTGATGCGATGGTCATCCACCAATTCAAGATTGAAATCTGCGTACAAAAACGATTCATTCAACTTCTCATTCGTCGTTGGCGCCAATTCCATTCTGCAGTAGGTTTCAATTTTGTTTTTAATTTGTATGTATGATTTAGATAATTTATTAGTCACTATCACTACTAAGAGCCAAAGCGTTCCATAAGAGTAAGAATGATCTCATAGAAATACAAATGCAACGGAGATACGCTATGAAAAGAACACTTAATCAGCGTATATCACTCAATGAGTTATGAAATGTTAATCTTTTCTGGTGTTTCGTCATTCAACAACAACAAAAATCCTTAAAAAAAGAAATAGCAACTTGCCTTCTTTACCACATTCAACAATCAATTGAAAATCAGGTTGATCTTTACTGGTTGTTATCTTTTCTGTTTCTAGCGGTTTACTCACTGTAGAAGAAGACGAAGAATTCATGTTGACTCGTTCATAAAACAAAAGATATGCACTCCAGTATCTGGTACGAGTTTCAACATTTCGTCCTGAATTTTTAACAACCAGAATTCAATTTATATTAAAAAAACTATAATAATAAGTATATATCATTCATAAAGTGATATATATAGTAATTGACATTATTATTATGTCTTCCATTATTATCTTGTTGTAGGAACTTAAACAAGCTAAATGCTATTTCATTCACTTTAAAAGCATCTTTCCATTCATCAATGATCTTCACTCACTCAAGTCTTTAACTTGCTTAAACTTTTCAAATCTTGAGCAGCTATTACGTAGTCTATCTAATCGATTTATTGCCTCACCTGAAATGATGTCAAAATCATAATGAAGGTGAGTGAGCTTTTATCCAGAATTCGGAAATTGATAGGATATATGCTACTGATAATCTTTTCGTTTCACTTTTTCAAACACTACTGTCTGTAATTTTATATTACGTCATATAAATAAAGTTGTAGGCAAATGAATAGAAACCAATAAGCAAAATCAAAATTGTTCGAATTGTTGTTCTGGCTTTATTCAGATTCATAAACAAAATTATATGAAATTATTTGTCATATTCGACAGGTTTTACAATACTAACAGTCTTTAGAGACTTCGTCTTTAGTATTATTATTTCTATGTCTAGCTATGTTCATTTAGATGTTTTGTGACGATATTATGTTGGTTGGATGAGTTTGATTAGTTAGTTAGCCAGTTATCAAGTCTGATTTACATTTATACATTTAGCTGTAAAAATATTTAGAAATAAATAAAAAATGTCTGAATTATTAAGCTTTCATGATCATGTGGTTTTGGCTAGAACACTTAAGATACCACAAGGGTGTTTTCCAAAATTTCATCTGTAAATTCAGTTAAGCAATAGTGTGAAAATAATTTATGGAATACAAAGTACATTTCGTCCTATCTGGGATGCCTCAGCCGAACGTACATGCATCCCAGAGTTAGTGTTCACTCTGGGACTCCAACCTAATACCATTCGTTTTAAAAGCCATCGCGTTATCCATTTAACTACCAAGTTCAGATAACCTTTGGCTTGTGCAATGAGGTAAAGTTTATTTCATTTATATAACTTGCTTGAATCTTCCCATTGATATTTAGGACTGCAATTGATCAGTCTCTTATTGGCATATGTACATACTACGCGAAATGCGAGTTCTGAATTCCACAGATAGTTACCATCCATCCCTGTTTGAAATGCTTGTGAATCTAAGCAATATCAGGGTAATCCGCACTGGATGCACATAAACCGATAATATACTTACGAATTGCAGTCCTAAACATCAATAAAATTCAAACTACCAATACAAATAAATTCTATCAGAAAAAATAACATTGATATGATTCATTAGGCTGGATTTAATTTTAAACCCACTGAAGCCCAAAACAAGAATTCCGAAAATATATGCAAATGAAAATAGGTTCTCAATTGTGTCAGACAGCAGTAACTAGGAGATGATAGGTTGCTTAGATATTGAGATTGATAGGAATTTTCATGTACTTTGTGGAAAAACTGCTTGATTATTAAATCACATTATTTTCAATTATCACTTTGTAAATTTGGATTCTGGTTCATCTACATTTTAACTTTAAACAACTGATACTGATTATTAGCTATGATCCAAATAGTACAATTTAAATTCGAATAAACGAATCAGAATTTCGTTACTGAATGGTATTATCTTTTTGTGTAAACATTGATCAACATATCTTGATTGTAAATTCATTCTATTATCTCTACCGAAGCCATGGTGTCGGACACTGCTGAATGATTAAAAATAACTAGCCTTTGACTATATTTAAAAACCATATTTTCGGTATATATATGTATATACGTCTAAAAGACTAACCCAAAATTTGTATTTATTATTTATTTAAACACATAAACATTGGTACAAGGAGGCACCAAACGGATATGCCCCAAATAAATCATTTGATTTGTGTGAGGGCTGGAATACTGCCCGGGTGCCCAAACTGAAGCAGGTGGTTTCCTTAGGGGGTGACATCCCGACGTCTAATCCACAAGGCAATGGAGCAACGTAAGGAGATGCAGTCGCGTGGAATATACTTTCGGTTTTCTCGTCGCTCAATTCAATTCTAATGGGTCTCCTTAGTATGACTTTTCTGCGTCCAGTGAGGCGCAAGTAGATGCGTGCCCGTATCAGAGCATGGTCGGAGTTCAAGCAGGTATTCCAGAATGAGCGACAATCTTCTATAGACCCTCTTCATTGATGACTGATGGCAATATGGTCTATTTGAGTTCACTGTTGGTTTGGTGCAGCGGGTCGCCATGTTTGACAAAGTCACCCCTAATGCTTAAAATTAGTGTTTGCTAAAAATAAACGATTGTCTGAGCACAGTTGCAGCAGACGATCAACATTATCTGTACGCTGAACCGGAATACTAAAATACTCACCTAAATGTCTTTCTGGGTGGTTTAGAAAGTTCAGAAAGCTTGTTGTAGAAGTCATCGTAACCAATAGTTGGAAACTCTGGGTGACATAATTCAGAATCGATCACAATGGCGTAGGTGTATACACTACTTGTCCTCCCTTAAATTATAAGATTGAAATCGCTTCATATCTTTCTTCCTACCAACTAGTTCTTTCTTCTTGTACTATATCCTTATAAGCAATTTTTTCTTTTATACATTACCATCATTGAATCAACTACTTTTATGAATCCGATGTTCGTCTTACTGTGCTAATAAGGAATGGCAACTTGGACCGATGCATATATCTGCCTGGTCCTACGTTGTAGCTAATTGACTGAGACGGTGACCAACAATAGGTTCATGCATTATTATTTCCATTAGGACCCTGGAGCCTATGTCCACCATCGGTTTGGAATCAGGGTTTTCCAACTCCCATAAGTGGATCTTTCATTTCCACCAATTCGGTCAAATCGCCGGACATTCACTTTTCGTCCACCTAATTTCGTAAGCAACATCCATGCTGTGAAAATGCAGTGATTAAGACTTTCTTGACAGTGGTTGTATGTAAGTGGTCTTGTGAGAGAATTTCAAGAGGAAGAGCTGACTCTCCTCACTTTCGACCGTACCAGGGAAATAAAAGTAAACATGTATGACTTCGTTAATCGGATAAAGTGTTCTCATGTTACTAATTCTCTTTTCATTAACCAAATAATAATAATAGTAGTAATAATAATAATATTTCAAAAACACTAAAGAATAAAAAGTTAAATTTCACAAAACAAACCGTCATTTCCAGTAACTTTATAGGTTCCACCAAAACATTCATGTTCAAGTAAATCATCCGTTAATTCAATAGGTTCAACATATGTATCATTAAATCGATACCAATGTTCTGTATCTTGTATTTCATGATCATTAATAAGATGTTTATTTTTATTGTTATTAATATCACTATTATTAGTTGTAGTATTATTTGTATTTATTTGCCCGTTATCTACTTCATTTTTGATTTCAGATATAGTTTCTAAGTTAGATTTTGTAACATTTTGTGCAAATTCATCAGAATGTTGATTTATCACTGATGAACTGTATAATTGTTCAGTGTTTTGATAAGCGTTCATTGAGTTGAATTGATGACTTAATTATGAAAGAAAAACAATTAACGACAATTAAAACTATTGACTATTAATCAAGTATCATTAAGATAAAAATGCTGGTGGGCAGCCTGTGCTCCACCACGAGGATAAATAGGCTCAATTAGGTAAGCAATTCATTGTGGACTGATAATGCGAATAATTAATTACTTGAGACTATATCACTAGGAGTAACGGGACAACATTGAAAGCATCGATGTCCTTATAAATGTAATTATTTGCCTTGTTGATAAAGATTAAGAAGCATAAAATATTAAGTCAAATCTATCATCTAATGATAGTCTACAACCACTTTACATCAAATAAAGTGAACCATAATGTCAATTCACTTTAACTGGTAGATGTGCAAAGTGAATGATAGAATCTGTTTAGCATCAAACAGAATATATAACAAGCAATTAATTACCCTTCGATCAATAATCAGTGTGTGCAAATCAAAGGATGTTCACTACAATGTTTACACGTTCTTTTCGCTTTAATGACTGGTTATAGACGTGTATATTTATTAGTGTTTCTAAACAGCATTTATTACACTTCCAGATTAACAATAACTACTCAATTTAGCTGAAAACCACTTTAAACTTGCATTAAAAAAAAGAATTATTAAACTAATAATTTCTCGGAAAGAAATTCAGATTTCAGCTTAGTAAGTCAATTATATCACTGTTGTCATGAAATATGAATTCAGTGAGCGACTCGCAATCTGAGCTTGCCAGTGTCGACTAACTTTTGACGGGTTTTTTTAACTAGATATGTTTGTGTGGATTACACGAGACAAATTTCTGAAGATTATTGTCACTTATCTTTACAACTCATCAGAATAGGGAGTGATTCAATCAACAGACGTGGAATTGGCAGTAAACCAAAAAAATCCGTTTACAATTAATAAATGAAATGTTTATATGTTTAGTTGAATCGCTAATGAAAGAATAAATATTCATATATACTTTTTATTAGGATCTATAAATTAGCGGTATTGTAAAGACCTAGTGATTAAAGCGTTACACTAAGCATGGTGCGTTAATAAATCCTCATACGAAAGTTTTGCCACAACTTTAGGTAGTTTAGCTTGTAACTTGTACACTTAGTTTGTATGCAGAATAAAATTTGAGTTGAAATTGCAGGGCGTAAAAAATTGAATTTCTACGCCCTTAAACTGCCATTTTATTGAAGTTACATTTTGGCTAAGAGTGGAATCTAATATATATGTTTCGTTGCATTTGGAACTCGTCAGCTGAATGTACTCAGGTGTCGATGTTAACATTGAGACATTAACTTAATACGTTTTGTTTCAAACGTCAACGGGCTGTCTTCTAACCTACTATATACAAAAACGTTCAAAACGTGAGTTATGGATTCCATTGCAAGCCAAAATAGAACTCCTATAAAAATTTGTGGGTGAATGACGATACCAAGATAACCCAAGCATAAGCTAATAGAGAATTATCAATTGTAGTCATTAAGACAAAAACCGAGAAATAAATACCCTTATGTGTTAAATTGGTGTAGTTTTATGCTAGTTGATAATCTCATGTTTGAATTCATAGTCTAGATGCTAAAATTAAATTTATTATAATTTTAAACGAACGTGTTTACAATAATCTACACGAATAAATTGAATGTTTCAGAAAAATATTTCATTCTACAGTTGTACATTGAAAATGTTAATATTTGAATTACAGGGCATATATTTGTAATAAATTTCCCATTTCCTCATAGACATAAATAAAATACATATCTACAAGCAATAAAAAAGAACACACAAACTAACCCTTTGCAATGACGACGATCTTTAATAAATGAATAATAATGACCAGAGTTAGCCTGTCCTGAATGAACAACAATACCGATAAGTTTGTATAAATTCTCATGCTTTTTTTGATTATCCAATGTTGACGATAAAGATATATTTAAAGTTGATGTATTAGTTAATGTATTACTTGAGTTCATATTTGTCAATTCATCAGTATTATCATCAGTTGTCATATTAGTTGTATTGATTATTTTATCAGAGTCATCATATAAATGATCGGTTGAATATGTTGGTGATGATAGTGGAGAATTGGAAAATGTTACAGGATTCTCAACATCGACAATTTCATCAGTTGTATTTGATTCAGTGAAATCAGTTATATCATTCTAAAATCAAGCAAAAATTAAATCAATAATATTGTAAGAAATCTCATTCCCATTACAAATCAACAGGTGATAAGTAGATTAGAGATAAATTCATTAGATTAAACAGACACATTCCTAGATTTGAAGGTTTACAACACTCACAATGTAAATTGCTTATTCAATCGAATTGATTTTCGAACACTAAATAAATTAGAACAACACATAGAAGCGAACAAATGTGTTTTCAGTTAGATCATCATCAGGTTTCATTTTAATATACATAAATATTTATATGAAATTTCTTTAAACTAATCAAGACAATGATCACAATGAAATAGATCGAATAACTACATGTAACAGTTAAAGAGTACTAATTGAAATTATGAACATGGGTGTGATAGTGTGATGCATGCTACTCGTACAGACGGATATAAGTAGAAAGCCTGTCAGAAAAAGACTGGATTAAAGAGAATAGAAAGGGAAACAGAGAGCAATTGTAATAACAACAGAATTGGAAGAATCGTGGAGCATGTAGAAGACAACTGATGGAAGACATGAAAATAATGTATTTATTGTATGATTTTCATATATTACAAATGCACTCTGTAATTCGGCATTAAACAATGAAATTAGTTTACCTACACCTGATTTTCTTTTCACCACAGTATTAGTGGTAGTAATGATAAGAATTATAACACAACAAGATTTCTAATCAATAGACTTGAGATTAATTATCATAATGCATAAATGCAATTTACAACATCGTACATTTAAAAATAATGTTACCCCATCTTAAAACTTTGTCCATCCCGTTTAGTCCGATAAAATGAATAGTTTTTATATTTGTTAATGGTTATTATATTTTGAAAAATTAATGATCTCTTCGATAATTACCTCTTCTCTAAACTCTGAACATTAATAAATTACATGGTCTGATAGTCTTAAGTGATGGATGTAAGTTTATCAATTTTATAACATTGAAGGGTTTACTAACTCTGTTGAATATGCAGAACACCTTCAATATGCGATAAAAGGTGTTCCTATGGGCTGATTTTCCAGGAAAACAATGCATATCGATGTTAATGAAATGTAGCTGCTACGTCACATACATCCCTTGTTGGACTTAGAGAATCAAATGGATGAAGATAATGAACTGTAGTAATTTTTCTGCGCTAATACAAATCAATTCATTTTGACTATTGTTCTCTTAGACAAAATCGATTTTCATGGAACATTATCCGTTGAATGACCAACGGTAGCGAGAAGTAAAGAGGCCGCATTCTGATAAACTATTCATTTGCTCTTCCCTCAGATGACAAATAAAAACATGGACAGATGAATTTTTGTACTTAATAAATGCACTTTTTAGTTTACAAAACTATCCGTCTATTATCAGTGTCAGATGCCACGTTTCATCGATACACACAAGATAAGTTATTACTGTAGAGGCAAAAATGCTTAAGTGTGTTCCAACCATATACTCACATTTCATGAACTAAACAATGCCGATTTCGTGGAGGCGAAACGCACAGTTATGAAACTCTACTGATTGACGAGAAACACTGTGTACTCAGATTTGTTATGAATGATTCGTCACGAAGCATACAGTCATCGGTAAGCGTAAATTCGCAGTCAAAGATTACATACGGAGTGAGGACTAAGAACCAGATAAAGGCTCTTTGTAGAGCAACCCTTGAATAGACTTGAACGCATTCCTTTTATTGTATTCAGTATTGTTATATTTATGTATTATTGCATATAAATAAATAACAGTAATTTTACAGTATGTATCACTTATGCATTTTCAAAGAGAATGTGGTTGGTGCATAATTGGTATTGTAGCCATCCTAGAGTACACTGTATGTAATCACGTTAACTAGTTCTATACTATCCCATAATTTCTCTTCTATACTTATTATTATGAATTTATGATGACTGGAAGTGTGATGTCGGTCTTTATAATCGATCAGGATTTGTGAGTAGTCTATTTAGATCAGACAATACTTCGAACAACAAAATTCTTGTGTACGATGGCAAATGGTTGTGCTAAATCTGCAGTAACTGATTGATGCAAATAGATATTAAAATAAAATAAACGTTTTTCAGTACTGCAGCATTATTATGATTATTCATATTGATCGAAAATCATTGGCATTTACATTTCTCAAATCTGGCATGCATGGTAAATTACTATTCGATAAATACTTTGTTATCAAACGAATTATAAATGGATAAGGGCAGTCCGGGAGATCATAATGTAATTTTGATTGCGCGTGGCGAAACAGGAAAAACTACTATGTACACGTCAGTTGTTTTAGCAGGTAAAAGAACTATGAATTGTTATTCAATAAACACGTGGTAAAAGCATATGACTGTCTGAACAAAATATTTATACAGAATATATATTTTATACAAATATCAAAACATTTTTGGGAAGGTTTCTGAAATGAACATTAACTTTTCTGACCGGGAAAGTTTAACTGTTTCCCAAGTAGTTGAATATAGTGTTTAAGATTATTTCCCGTGATCTCCAATGAAACTACTAAATATATCACAACAGGAAAGATTATTTGATTACTGCAACCAATGCAATACACAACAGGGTTACAAATTATCATATAAAGGCCGTAGAAACATGTAAATAGACAAGACCTGAGGTTAAGCCATCTACTAACAAACCCAAACATCTTGAATATTTAAGTAATAAATGACCATCCTATTGTGCAACATATATATTTTCTAATAAATGTGTTTTAAAAAATTACTTACATCGTTAGGTCGTTTATTTGCTGCGCTAGGTGCAAATGTGGCTTCTTTGGCTTCACGTTGCAATAAAGCCGAGGTTGAGGAATGTGAGGAAAAAAATGCAGAAGACCGAAATTTCTGTCAAAATGGAAATAATAATAATAATAACCAAATCAATCAAATATATTAATGTACTGCTATATTATTATTGTAATTACTACTACCACTATTACACAGTGATGCCAGTAATCAAATAAGTATATGAGTAAAAAAAGATAATTGTAGGTAACAGTTACTGATCAACAGGCATTTTGTTCACATACTCAAAAACTGATCAAAAGGGAAAATAACAAAAATAAGAAGTTAATAATCTGGTAAACATATGAAGTAGAAATATTTTCCATTCATTATATTACGAAACTGTATGTAATTAGTGTCCGTATTCGACTTTCGAATAACGGGACACCGATTAAACCACAGCTCTATCTATCAAGGTACTGATTATTAAATAACATCGTTAGCGATTAGATTACAGATTTCAGTTGTAGGCTTCTGAATAAAGTATTAGTAACTGGTTATTAACTTGTGTAATAATAGTATGACAATATTGCACAAAAGACATCACCCTATATCTATAAAAATTAATTAGGAAAGCTCCTCATACAACTTACCAGTGTAGAACCAGTTAAATATGGACTCATATCCAACTGTCTTGGGAATTTGAAATAATGCGAAAATTTAATAGGTATTTGTCGATCCCAATCAAAATCAAAACGTTTCAGATGTAAACACAGTACTGGAGGTAGTGAGTGAATAGATAAACGTTTTACTGCACGGCGTTTAACACAACAACGTTCACAATAATAGGCATTATCACCTTCAAGTACTTCACCTCGAACGAACTGATTTAAAGCTTCATGTAAATCGTTAGCTTTAACTGCCAAATTAATTGCACTGAATACTTCTTCACGATCGTAACTGAATTAGAAGATATGTTGTAGATAAGGAATATACATTATTTACAGATTAAAGTATAGTAAGAGTATTGTAAATACTAACTAATATATTCACTACACAAATTTGATTTTGAAATGACGATTGCAGTCAATTTCATTTTAATGGTGACACTATGCCGACCCCTAAAACAATGTGACATTTGGATTGGAATAAAACTTCGATTATGTATGTGTGCGGCGAACAGCAAATTTACAGTAATAAGAAACAGAAATATCAAGAAACAAGGTCTACTAGTTTTTTTCATTTGTCGAGAAATCTCTCTTTGTAAGCAGAATCACAGCTGTAACGGTTTCAAAAGTCTCAAGAAGCCCAAACTATCATTACCTATTTCAGAAAACCTCTGAAAAATATAAAGGACAATCCACTAATGTTCGTTTATAACTTTAGCAGCTTAAAATAAAGACAAGGAAAGTAATTGTCTCATCCCACAGTATTGAATCGCTTTATGTTATTGTTTCAATGAACAATTTACAAATTCTCAGTAAGGTGGTTAACCAAATTTGTTACGCTTTGTTTGTTTTTAACATTACGAAATTTCAACCAATTTTGACAATCTTATATAGAGTGAGGTATATAATTGTAAGTGAATCTACAGAATGTTTATATACACTTTATTTATTTTTTCAATAAATATCATGGAATATTTTCTCAAAATTAAGTTGTTTTTTTCTCTCACAGAAACTAAATGTCTAGCCATGAAACATGAATTCATCAAGAATGAATACAAAGTAGTATATCGCATTTCATCTAAATATATAATTTTGGTGTGCTTTCAAAAACTAACAACTGGAAAACAATTTGATGTATAGCCACTGAAAGTATGATGCAATTAGACACTGAGTGTGGACAAATAGACACCCAGATTACTTACTAATAAATATGTGATTCTCTTTCTTACTAAGTGTAAAATGTTCATAATTGTATTAAATCAATTATGGTCTAGTCAATGTTCAGGTTCTCAATTTTTAATCCTGAATTTTGTATCTAGAATAGCATAATCCAGTTTATGTGTAGCATAACCATCAGGTAGCTAATGACATTCAAAAATCTCCGGTCACTGGTATATTGTGGCAAAGAATATTTTTATTCTTCAGTTATATCGCAATTATAAATGATGAATTTAAGACACAACTGTTAGATTCATTCACTTACCGATGATCGCATTCATCACAAAATTTAGAGTCAAGAAATATACCTTGGTACAAGGTTTGGAAAAATGGTTCTTTTCTCATTTTCTACATAAAATAAAAAAATACTGCTAATGCTTATTTTGATAAAATATGAATAAAATCAAGTAACTGTATATAGTGGACAAAGATCATTTTCATTTGGATATCAAGCAGGTATTATCATCAGTTATTATTTAAATTAGATCTTAGTAGGAAAGGTTGGTAGAACTAAAATTGAGAACTCATGCGATATATTAATACTGTATGGAATTTCCAGGATTTCAATCAAATGATAACACAGTTTGATGGAAATTGTCAGAATGGGTTTTGTGGAGCTTGGTTGAAGTTAGACATTAACACCGTTGGATGCTGGCTCAGTGGTCTAGTTGGTTAAGCGCCTGGTGCGAGACAGATAGGTCCTGGGTTCGAATCTCGCTGGGGGATCGTGGATGCGCACTACTGAGGAGTCCCATATTAGGACAAAACGGCCGTCCAGTGCTTTCAGGTTTTACATGGTGGTCTAGCTTCGATTGACTCATGATTTCAGCCATTGATGGAAATTGTTTAGTGAGTTTATAAGGGATGTGTAAGATTAGATTGTAATACAGAAACTGGTTCAAGAATGATTACTTGAGTTATATTCTTATTATATTGTCCGATGAAATACACAATAATGTGATACATGTCATGTTCAAAAAAATATACAGACTCGATTCAAGTGAGATTCCTCAAAAGTAAACAAACTCTGTTTAAATAGATATAAAAAAACCTTAAAGAATGTGGTTCACAAACGTATTTGAGCTCGGTACGACCTTTAATCATCATAGAAATGAACGAAATATTCTAAGCTGTGATTGTTTAAAGTTCAACGAGAGTCCTAGATAGATATCGCCGGTTTTATTGAATGAACACTACAAATTAGGTGAATGGTCAGATATCATGTAGAGCCATGAACGTAAATTGTCGAAGGTTTCCGAACTAACAAACAGTACGGACTTCATTTCACGATGTAAACTTTCTTTAAACTAAATCATCTTTATAAACTTCTAATTAAGTAGGAATAATAATTAGTATCAGAAATACTAAAAGTTGAGCTATTATTCATTTATTACGTGACATGTCCAATATGAAATAAAGCATGGAGAATATACTATTAGATATAACTATTGTTGTATTCTTGTATAGACGAAGTTCGCATACGTTTTACAATAGTTTTTTGTTATAATTGTCTATAGTCTATGACATTCTATTTAGCGAACAGGCTTATATTTAATTAATCTTACTTAACGTAGATTTGTTGTGTATGTGTAAAATTTTTGTTAGTAGAACTTACAAATGTGTATTGAATATTTTGCTTGAACATCAATTCATATTATTTGTTATTTATTATAAAATGATATTTATTCTTATACTATAACTGACTAGTTGATCTTTATTAAGTTCACAAAATTAGAAAGTAATTGTAACAGTGATTTCATGTACTGAATGACATTTGGGTTTAAAACTTAGTAATGGTCGGTTTCATATCTAGTGTGTTAAAGTGTCTACAAAAACATTAGAAACCAAGAAAATGGTAGAAACCCTAAATACTTCAAAAACTCAATCTAAAACCTACGAGTCAGTCAGTGTGTGAAGATTTGAAACTACTGTGAACACATGAGTTAACTATAGTGAATACATTAATAGTAGAGAAAAGGATATTAAGGTTTTGTTGATTTATACACACATGTACTAAGAGCGAGGAATGGATAAGTTAAATAACTCATCACTAAACAGAGTTAGTTCGACTGTCTGACGAAAGTTGATAAAACTCGTTTTACGTAAACTAACAGAGCAAAATTTAAAACATTTTGAACAAGATAAATAAAGTCAATTATAATAGTAATAAGGAAATATTTAAAATATAATTACTTTTAATTCATCATCTAATTGGTCAATTAAAGCTTGAAAGAAATCAAACGCATCTTGTTGTTCATATGGATTCACTTCAACGTCGGTTGACCATGGTCGAAAACTTTTCCAAAACCCAACTGGGTCATAATATTGTATTTGCGATTCAAGTAAGTGGCCAAATAACTAGAAGTTGAGAAAAGAAAGAACAATAAACTGACAACAAAACAACTGGTATTTGTAGTGAACGAGAACACAAGTGGGACAACCAAGCGCATTACGAAACATTACAGAATATATTGGTAAAATCTGAGAACCATATAGTAAATACTTCATTTGAAAAATATCCATAAATTGTCTCAGACTTTGTCGTTCCTCCGTTCCCATACCAATACCTCTCTGTTCTCATTCTCTTCGCTTCGATTTTCTCAAGCTTCTGCCCCCAGGCGTTCTACTTTCAACTGACGATACATACTTCTTATGTCGATATATATATATATATATATATATATATATATATATATATATTCGTTGTCCCCATTTTCCCATTGATGTTTAGGACTGCAGTTGATCAGTCTCTTTTGGGATATAAGTGGATATGTTTGGGACAAACGGTACTACGTTGAAGTTCGGGAGTTACCACCAACTCTGGGATCCAGGTGCATCCAGTTGATGCTTCCGAAATCGGACGAAACGTTCATTGTGAATTATGCTACTAGCTACCATCCATCTCTGCTTAAAACAATTGGAAGTTATATCAGTTTGAGAGGTTTGTAGAGATTGTTGAGTTTTGATGTTTACATCACGAATTGACTCTTAGCTGGATAACTATTGAAAATTATGAAGTACTAGACGGTTATTTCGTACTAGACTGCGACTTCTTGACAGTACACACTCATAATCCCACAGATTGTTAACTTCCATCAACTAGCGATGCTGCGCAACCATTTTCCAGTATATTCACCTGCGATATATAATTCCGATCACATTAATAATAAATAAAGATAAAAATAATATCATTTGAAGAAAGAGAAGGTATAGCAATCAAAAATGAACAAACTGTCCAGTCATATCTTGTATTTAGTATCTTAGGGTAGAGATGAAATAGATTTTATAATATCGGCGTGAGTATATACATACAAGTATATACATAATTACTTGTTAACATGCGATACATTAACATGAACGGTGGATATCAAAATGCATGAATGTTGGAAATTCCTCTCTTTAATGTTCAAATTACTTGGTGATTTGATGTCGGCAAATAGAAGTGTTTCGTGACGTAACTTTTCAATATGATAACTTCTTCATTTAAACAATGTCAACTAATTTTGGAATAAATTCTTAAAATTTATTTAGCATTATTTAAATTTTTCTTTCCTTAGGATTATAGATCGAATCGACTGTTTGAAGTTATACGTATTCATGAAAAAAAACGAAAAAAAAACACCTCAATATTTAACTGATGTTTGTTTACTTAACGAATAAAGTAAATTTGGTCTTAACTTTAAACAAATTTTTAATGTTACACAATAAATTTTAACAATCTGATAAACAATGATTGTGTTAAATGGTTTAGTGATAACGTTATAAATTCCAGATATACTATTGTGGTGTGGGTTACTTATATCCACATAAGTAGTATGTAACTGCAGTCAAACATAGAATGCGTTTCAGTAGAAGATCGATAAAGAAAAAAACAGGAAGGGAACGCAATTGGTATGAAAATGCATGAATAATGAAATCTGAGACAATGGGCTGATATTTGCAAAATAACTCTTTACTATATGGTTCTCAAATTTTAGTGATATGCTCTGTAATTTCGTGTCAAATACATTACATTCGATTGTCCTCACTCGAGTTCTTGTTCAGTACACTATTATTTAAGTTATCTCATGATTAGGTTAATAATTTACAAAAACGACTTTATGATGATGTTCAAAATAGAGTAAATTAGTGTTTAATTTGTGTTATTCTTTTGAAAAAAACAATCATTAACTTTTGAGTTTACAGTTCGTTTAATAACAGAAACAATAAAAAAGACCATAGATTCTTAAAGTAGTTAATTACTAAACTGATAGGGTCATGATAAAATATAACTCAACATTATATCAGTACAAATTAGATAAATATCTTTACAGTTGATTTACGTGTCATCTGCATAAGAATATAAAAATGATCTACTAACTTTTTCAGTTGATTTACGTGTCATCTGCATAAGAATATAAAAATGATCTACTAACTTTTTCTGTTGTAAGCTAAGTGTTATTGTCAATTAACAATGTACTCAATAGTTAATTTATTTAAAATTATCAACTAAAACATTAATAATGATATTTACACTCATATCATATTATGAATTATTTTTCAACTGAAAATAACTTTTAAAAAGGTACATGTAATGATCAACTGATTATTCACACCAGCAATAAGAACTTTCGTCTAAATTTAAACGAATAGTTTCACAATATTTGAGCGCCGAGTTAATGTGAGACATTAAAAAGAAAAAATGTGTTTGTAAAATCTCAGCGAACGAATTTCAAGTAAATCCAACGTTTCGCCTGGTAATCTGGTCTAAGCTTTTACAAGGAAAATTTACTTCAAATTCTTTCTTTGAGATTTTACAAATACATTCTTTCCTTTTAATATTCACACCACCGTTGAAATTAGTAAACAAAAACATAGTTTGTTTCAAGTTAAACTTTAAAAAGAATTAAACATGAATTGTAAGTGAATAATCGTCTTCTAAAACAAATCATTAGTGTTATGATAATGTTCGATTTTAATTTCATCGACATGAAGTATGAATTGAATATGTTGATTGGACGGACTGAAATTCCTACTTCCGTAAGTATTTACCCAAACATCTTCCTCTATTTTTTTTCCTATAAATTCAGTTAGTAACTTATTGTTTAGACAAGTAATATAAAACAAATTATTGTCATTCTAAAAATGATAGTGGCTGATGATTCTGAAGTAACTAACCTACACTTACATACAAATCTAGTAAATAAAATATCCTATTTGTATTAAGAGTACAATTACTGTATTTCATTACATTTTTCATAGTGATTACTTACAACAAAACAAATATATCACTCTTTCACCCTCGACACAAATATCTTGAGAATTCTAATCATTACTTCTTGTTTGCACAAAAAGTTTCTTGAAAAATATAAAATTTCATCTTCTCTTTCTTATTAATAAATTTATCATGTACTTTTTATGCTATAAAGATTACAATTATAGTGTGTAAAGTAATGTACATTTGCACTGTGAGGTTTTAATGTTGACATATATGTCTACGTATCTAGAAATCTTAGCATGGTGTAATACTACATTAAATGATTTTTAAAAAAAGGGGATTAAGATACTAACAATTTTAAATAACTCTTTATGTACAATAACCCTATTCCATATAACCACAAGTATTCAGAGATAAAAAATTGTTATGTTATTTAATAATTGAAATCAATCCTTAGCAGATCATCTTACAATTTATGTACAATGACTTATCATAACCATTTTGGATAAAACGTTATTATATATTAATGGTGGGATTATTTTAGCATAAAGTTGTTTTCACTCTAAATGAAATGTTAAAACAATAAACAGTAAATAATGAAATTGCAAATACATCCAGCTGACAGTGAGTTTCCAATAAGACGAAATGTTCGTCCTGGGCTCCATTGCTAGCTACCATCCATCTCTGATTAAAATATTTGTGACTAAATAATGTTATCGAGACTAATCAGTTACAGTCTCAAACATTAATGGGAAGATTCAAACAATCAATATAAACGAAGAAATTGTGTTTTTTTAAATACTCTACATTTGAAACTGACTTGTTGAGTTTGGAAGAGAATATTTTTCTCATCGGTATCATCAGTATCTGTAATAGCTAATAATGTTTCCGGTACACCCGGCTGCATAAATAATTGTTGTAGAACTGAATTCATATAACATGTTGCACCACCATTACGTAAACCAACAAATCCACATTTTGCACGTCCAGCTACAACAGGTTGAACATCCCAATGAACACCAGCCTATCATAATATGTGTATATAAATTAAGAATATTAAACTATTAAAATTCAATGAAGAGAAATATATTTAAAGAAAAATAGATCAAAATTAATACAAACTCGTGTAAATCAATAAATTGATGATGGTTAGCAAAGAAATTTAACAAGACATAACATCGTCATTCGAATAAGCAATGAAATGCATAAATCTTTGATTTCAGATCCCCCTATTAACAAGAATTAATATTAAAGCACTGACAGAAAGATTTCATGACAGAAATAAAGGTTCTATAAATTTATTTTCACAAATAATCCATCAATCAACAAAACGGAAATTTATAAGTTCAGTAGTAATTAATACATAACCTGGTATCCTATTTAACAATTTTCATTGCCATATAAGATCCTTACGTGACAAATGTTTCAACCAGTAAACATTGAAAAATAAATAAACATTATAAACCTATGCAATATTGAACTCCAGTCCATGTTTATAATTATTATGTGATATTTACCTTCTGTAATATTCTTGGATAAGCTTTTCAAATTTCTAGTTCATGATCACAAATTCAATAAGAGTGATACATTATTGTACATTTATTTGCTTGGTTATTTTTAGTTCCTATATTCAATAAACTGTTCTGATTTATAAATAAACATATTAAAAATTATTATTGTAATCCTACATATAAATGGAATTGTGCAATTCTGCAAGGGCGATCACTGAAATGAAAACTATTCTCTAAAGTACTTATCTCTTGGCTTATCTGTCGATGGATACTTGACATTTATTTATGACTTATTCAGTTAACTTATCAATGAATTAAGTAAAACGACTGTTTAAAACAATTAAAAATTTACACAAAAGATAGATTTTAGCTAGTAGTTTAATCCAGGACAAGTGTTTTGATTAATTTTGAACTCGGATGGGTGTATGTTCATCATATCATTATTAGTAAGGGTTTGAATGACCCATTGTTACTACGAAAGAATGATTAGTCTTCGACTATGTAAATGCGAGGCACATTGGATATACAATAGTAAATAATCAATAATCAAAAATCAGTCCTTAATATCAGTAAGAATAGCGGATTTCATACTATTATCAACTTACTTTTCCTATTATATTTGGTGTTGTATTAACTTTATGTTGTTTCTGAAGCAATTCTTCTGTAGTAGATTTAAATGAACTATGATCAAGTACTATTTCAGATGATGATTGAATTGAATTAGGCAATATCGAAGTATGTGTAGCAATTTCAGAACTAATCTGATCTGATTTATGTGAATGATGTAATAAAATTAGTAGATTAACAACCTAGTAAAAATGAAAAAGAGAAATTAAATTCTTGGAAAAGAAAATGCTGAGTACCAGTGAGTTAAGTAAAAATCACAAACTGCCATAGATTTTTGAAAATAAAAAAAATATTTATTAATCAATTCAATCGAGAATATTAAAAATGGGCAAAGTATTCAATAAAAAAAACAAGTGATCTATTGTAAAACATTTTGTCAGCATATTCTAAAATAAACAAAAGATTTCGGTTGTGTTTATAACTTTTGATTATTTGGTATGTTTAAATAGCCAGTAGTTCTGATAGTAAGAGATTTTTCTAGTGATAAAGTGGTTGAATATACGTTCATTTCACAGAACCTAGATAGTTTTATGGTCAATCCGTAGTTATCACCAAATTCAAATGAGAGATTATTTTGCCACGGTAAGAGAATGAAATAATTTTTCATCATCATAGTTACGTTATACAAGAACTAAACAGGGAGAAACTACTTACAAAACAAAAGCAAACGGTTATTTTGTTTCTCAACTTATTTTAAATAGAATGTATATAAAAGCATTATTAGATAGTTTACAGCCACTTTTCTAAACAGCATTAATTTTTGTCAAAGTACCTACTCAAAATTAGTGAGTTTGAGTGATGGTGGCCACCTACACTAAATGAAACAATTCACCCTTATAATATTTTTACAATGCACCTAGTGAACTTTAATAAAAATAAGTTCCTTGTCTTTTAAAAAAAAAACAGAGCTTATTGGATATAAAATAATTCGCCCAAAATACTAACTTTTCCAACATACTAATGATACCTATTGATTAAACAAAAATATTCTTTATATACAATTATCGGTCATATCACCTGGATACACTCTGCATATAATTTGAAAGACTAAACAGCAAGCTCTTGTTATCGAAGACGAGGCAACGCATGCTTACATTTAGTTATAATGCTTTCAGTAGTATACATTGGGTCCTAAGTTAGCGGTTTATTTTTTTACAATCTAACAAATAAAATTATATAAGCACCCTATATATTGATAAGGAAAATAAGTATTTGAGAAGAATCAAAGCAGTAATTACCTTTTCTAAACTTTGACAATCTATACGACATATAAAACACAAAAATGACAATGATACTTCTTTAGTCATAGGTCGGAGGCTTTTAAAAACATCAAATTGTGGAAGGTTACGGTTTTTAAATAAAATTGATAAACTTCTTCGTAAACATTCACGTTTAGACAATTGTCCATTTGATGGAGCGTACAGTGATAAATCTTTAGCATTTTGATCTGAAAGTAAGTATCTAGCTGCTGGGAATAAACATTCTACAATAAGATAATAAATAAAATCTCTTGTTATTTGTATACAATCAACTGCTAATTTTAACGCAACAGAAGAATGAATAGGTATTCTGTTTTCTGTAAATTCTTTATTTAACATTGTCTGTGAATTAGTTTCTTCATTTTTCATATTAATTACAAGTATATCTGGATTTTTCATTGCTTTTAATAACTGTATCGGTGGTAATAAATGATTAATGTTAGTAATAAATCCATTTTTTAAATAATTCAATTTACTATTATTATTGTTACTACGGTTATTTATTTTAGATGCTGGTTTATCTATAATTGGTGTTAACCCCCCATTGGATAATAAATGATGATTCAATGTACATTGACAATGACTAGTGACACATGCTATTGATTGAGCACAAATTAAACGAATTGAATTCAAATGACCAGCTAGTAGACAATCATTGAGTATTTGATTTTCATAGTATTGTATATTTTTATCATCAATATCCATCATTTTTTTAAACCATAGTAAATCATTCTACAAAAAAGTGTATTGTATGAAGAAAGTAAGTATTTGAAAGAAAAAAAAGTCACATTACTTACAAAATGATAACAATTTACTGAGAAATTAAAAAACAAAACGTTTACGAAACTAGGTTTTTTTACAATTCTAACTACTAGATTTATTTACAATCTAATATTGACCAATTAATAGAGACAAAAATCTGGTATTCCTTTCGTTTCGAACGATAAACCATCTTCATTCATTATACTACTGTGTAAACATATTGGCCTTCAATTCTTCAATTATTACGATAAAACATATGAACATTATTGGTTAAACGGTTAGCATCTTTCACGATTTGCATTGATCACAGTTCAAAATATGTTGGAAAAAAATATCAAATTCATAAGGAACAATTACGCATCTCCTATAATGTCCTTTTAATAACGGACAGTTGCTTCGTGCAATTTACAAATTAATTAAATTTACTTCGGTTACATATTACAAATGATTTTTATTTATAAACACCTTGCAAAAAGTATGGTGATTTGTTTTATGGTCGCAAACAATTTTTCAATTTTTATTCAAGATACGTCTAACTAAATATAACTAAATTCCGTCATTTTCAAAATGAGGTTGAAACAAACAGTTTTCAAAGGTCGAAATCACCACATCCTTTTATGCAATTGTGATAAATATTTCCTCTGTAAGAACCACCTTAATCACACAAAAATTTCATTGAATTTTCTTAACGAATGTAAAGCGTATAAGTTGAATATGTTACTAGTCTATATTTAGATGTGAGGTGGTCGACAGGAAACCCTGGACCTAGGTTTCACGCTACTTGGCACTCATCAGCAACGTATACCCGTAGTCTTGAGGACACTGATGTTCACATTCAGAGATGTTACCATTGAGCTATTCAAGGGGTATCAGTTCCCTCAAGTTTACGCGTACACACTGCTGATGAGTGCCACATAGCACGAATCCTAGGTCAAAGGTTTCCTGTCCGGTACCTCCAGCCAGCATCTCATATCTAAGCATAGTGCACGAGCTGTCGAGTTACCTGGGCTAGTTGTCACATTACAACTTGGTTGATAGAATTCGACCTGCGATAAGAAGGACCTGACACAAATGTAATTGGTCAGACCAAGGGATCAACCAATTTTAAATTAGTCTGTGTTGTTACTGAGGTGATTTTTAGACATTTTATGTTCAACCAATACGTCCTAGCTTGCACTTAGTTAGTTAAAGTGGATATATCAGGTAATGTATCTGTTTATTTAATGTTCACATAAAATTATTTAGGATTAGAATGAACATTTTGTACACTAAACATTATTACCTCAAGTGCCTTACAAAATGTCTTTTTAAAAAGAAGCATGTGTAAAAACATATTGATGATAATCAACTAAGCCGTCAGTTTCACTACTATGCAATTCTCTCATAATCAAATTTACACTACAGAAGCCAATCGTTCAACAACTGCACAATGTTTTTTTTAAAATTTACATACGAAATCAATGTTTCATCATGGCAATTACTTGTGTAAAAAAAACGTAGTCTACAATCAATTAAGTAAAGCTTACTTGAAGAATAGTGATATGATCAGTATTGAAATTTGTTTTAAGAATTTGAGGAGGTGTTTGACCGAGTAAAAATCCACGTACACGAAAATATTCTGCACATTGACTAATTAAAATATTTACTGCCGGTAATGACATAATGTCTAGTTTCACATCAAAAAATGGTAACGGTGTATCGAGTATGGTTTTAAGAATCAGATTTAGTATTTCAGGATGACGAATATAACCGTGAAGTGAACAAATCGAAGAATGAGATGTATGCGAAACAGATAATGAACTATTTCTGGTATAGCAAGTAGGACCAGTGAAAAGGAAAGGTGATACAAGAATGAACAACTGTTCCAGTTGACGAGCCATTTCATTTCTTATTCTAAAATAAATTGAAATAATAAAGAAATGATCATATCCACGTCCAAATATACGCATAGTGCTCTATTTTATATGTATATTATTACTAATCAACCAAAGTATCAAACGCTCAATGTATAAAACAAATAGTAAACTTGATATTGTCTTGAGTTTGCTTGACTGATAAAAAGAAATAACAAATGGTTAGAATTAACTAAATAATTTAAAGGCAGAATGAAACGAGATTCGAGAAGGAAATAAAATGACAAGAGACTGTTAAGTTTTCGGAATCAAATAGAAAAATGATATCATTCCATGTTTAAGAGAACACTTTATTGACTAGCGTTTACAAACTTTTATCAACCTTAATAGTTTAAAACTCATTAATTGTCCACTTTTAACAGTCATTCCAAAAGTTGTACAGTAAAATTATATGAAAAGCTTTTCTACTCTAATATTAATAAAAAATTTCATAAATTAACAGTAAGTTGAAATTTTCTCTTTTAAATTACCTTGTAGATGATGAATACACTAATAGTTGTATAAACTTATTCTCCAAATTCGTTGACTTCAATAAAGCATCAACAAATATACATGGATAGGCTATGATACATTGAAAATATAATCGTATACACTGTACACTGATCTAAAGTAAAATAGAAAAACATGATTGATATAAAAAGAAACGAAGAAAAATATGCAAGTAGTTAGAATGAGCTTGTTAAAAGATAAATTTATCTAATATACATATGTATGTATAGTATATGATTAACTTACTTCAACATCTTGAAATAGAATTTTTCGTCCAAAATAAGAGATTTCTTCAATTACACCAGCAATACCTGATTTACTATCAACATGTGATAAAAACATGTACGATTTAGGCATAGATAAATAGTAGAAATTATTGAGTAATTCTTGTGAGTGTTGTTTTGTAAATGAATTATTAGAATGAAGTAATTCAATGTCGATACCAGCATCGATTAATGCAGTATCTAATAAATTATTGAATAGATTATATGCTAATATAGGAGTTATTTGATATACAACTGAATCAGATGGTATAGTATAGATTGGTTCAGACATTATATTTTGATTGTAAGACTTATGAACTAAAAAGGAAATAATAGATAAATTAGTAGTGAACATTATTGAAAGAATAAAATAATACTTATGTAATGACACATATAATTGTTTTTAAAGGAATATTTACATCCAATCTTTAGTGAAACGTTTAGAAGTTTAGTTAGATAGTGATAAGTTGGAACAAAAGGGCAATTTCAGCTTTTTTTCGCTAAATTAGGGTGATATTTTATGATAATTTCCATTTACAATGTAACAGTTTGACATTGTATTTATTCTTAACGAAACATTTTATTGAATATAATATTAGTCCATTTCCAGTGTGACAATGATTTTATTCGAAGTGTAATATTTTATTCAGCACGATATGCTAGTTCTGTTTTTCAGTGTATCATTCTTTTAGATGAATATATTTTGTAATAATTGAATATGAATTTTGTTCACTATGACAATTATGAACTTTCGTCCAGTGTGACAGTTACATTCATTGTATTATTCTGTGTGAACTTTGTACATGTTTTACAGTTATCCCTTGTATCTTTATATGATGTTTATTAACTAGTCATCCATTAAGTGTAAAACCAATATATAAATGATTGTATCTGTTTCAACATCATATTTTGGAGAGTCAATAAATCTTCAATTGTATCTTTCTTTATATTGTCTTTTAGCGTTGTGGAAATTTAAATGATTCCCATTTCCAAGCATAAGAAGTAAGACCGCCGATACTACAATCAAACTAATTACTTTTTAAAGACACTAGTAAAGAACATTAAATAACATGTTTAGCTGTACTGTCGCTTTCTATATTTAGTCAAACAATTATGGTATTTTTTTCTCAGGGTACAATTACGTGTCGATGAAGAGCAACAATTATTTAAGACAATTTAAACTATTTAAATTTCTAATATAAATTACCAACCATAAATTCTAAATAAATTTATTTCGTAATAAATTTAAATAGGGTATGAAAAACAAAATTTACAGAATAAAATAAATAATTCTATTTCGATGCTTCTTATCAATCAAATTAATATGTTAGACATCAATAAGATTTTGTGTATTGTATTTTTTATTTGTAATTTTCAGTTACATTTCTAACATCAATTTCACTGATTAAAGTATATCAAATCTTTTATTTACTACTTGCATAACTACTCATTATTTTTTTTAGGCAGTTTATAGTTGGTAAAGACCCATGAAAAAGAGTGAATTCGTTTGATTTTATAAATGCTATTGAGTTTAATTTTTATTGAAATCATGAACCGATCAATTTTAGGCCACCACTGAAAGCCCGGAAACACGTTAAGTGGTTGGAAAGCAGATTAATGAGCATCTGTGACATATCCTAATACATTCAGTTGAAAGAGATTCACTATTTCTTTAATTGCTCCACTTCAAATATCGATTATTATTGGCTTATCATTGAGATTAATGATACAATTATTTCATCTTACGCATATCTTTACTAAACAAAACATGCTATCCAAAGAGGTAAATTTAGTTTAATTCGTATTAAAGACAGTTCTGACTAACGGAGACGTTAACAAATAAGTAAATTACTGTGTAATTATCTACCAATTAACGCATGCGAGAGCCAGTATTAAAAATACGTGAAGCCAAGTTAGAGAATGGTTAAAAGTTGAATGCTTTATATATAAAGTAATTTCCCGCTGATATCAACCAATGAGAGAAATACTAACACTTACCAGTTGTTGTAAATTCATCATTATTCACTAGAGTAATTGGATTTAACAAAGAAGCTAGCAACTGTAAGCACAAATGTCTCACTTCACGCCTCCACCAATTAGCATTATCTTTAGCTGTATTCTGTGAAATATTAGATGCTAAATATTCATGGTCATTAGTAATGCATTGACGACGAATATGATTGGATCGCAATACAAATGGAAATGCAGAAATATGCTTTTTGACGGAATTCGTAGACTTATAAGGTGATTCAACAGATAAGGGAACTAAATTTCGCTCAAGTAATTGAACTAATGCTTCAAGATATTCAATAAGTGGAGCGTCAGCTACTAGATTTAAATCTTTTGGCACTAAAGAATGAGAACCAACAATATAAATAAATATTCAAATAAATATGAGTAAATTATTCAAATTATAAATATGTTTAACTTGTATGTGTGATTACAAAATCAACAAGTCTATTTTTTCATACTGATCAATAGACAAAAAGCTACTTGTTATTAAACGGACGAGTTTTACTTTTTTTAATAACTAAATTAATTGCTTAAGTGAATCAGAGATTACTGTTATAGGCAAATTATCCAGTAAACTATGGATACACAGAACGAGAAAAAAGAAGTCATAAATAGTACACTAATATTCTAATCGTGTGATGATTTAGATTATTTTTGTTTCGAAATATACGACAATGACAATAATAGTTCTTTACTGACAAATATTTATATGCTACCGAAATTTTAATAAGTAACATAGATTAGAAACAACTCCGCCCGTAGCTCCTCTAGGGTTATTGCCGGTCACAATGCTGGGCAAAGGGGGAGGGTGTCACTCCATCAATGTCGAAGAAGTCAGGATTGCCATCAGACAAATCAAGAGTGGTAAAAAGTATATCAGCTGAAGCACTGAAATCAAACATGAAAGCAACTGCAACCATGCTTCACGTTCTATTCAGGAAGATTTGGGAGGAGGAACAAGTGTCGACAGAATGGAGTGAAAGACATCATCAAGATACCAAAGAGGATCTGAGCAAATGTGAGGACTACGGAGGCATTACACAACTGTTTGTAACAGGAAATTTTTTCAAGAGAATGTTACTGAACCGGATGAAAAACTCAGTAGATACCGAACTTCGAGACCAACAGGTTGGATTCCGTAAGGATCGGTCGTGTACAGACCTAATCGCGACACTAAGGATCATAGTTGAGCAATCAATTGAATGGGACTCGTCAATACATATTAACTTCATTGACTATGAGAAGGCATTTGACAATGTGGATAGGAGAACATTATGGACACTTCTTCAACATTATGGTATACTTGAGATCGTCAACATCATCCGGAATTTATACGACGGACTACACTGAAAAGTCGTTCATGAAAGACATCTAACGTATGTATTCCAGGTGAGGAATGGTGTCAGACAAGGCTGCTTACTCTGATTTTTTCTCTTTCTTCTGGTAGTTGATTGGATTAGGAAGACCTCCACATCTGAAAGGAAGCATGGAATACAATTGATAACTTGCATGCAACTAGGCTATTTGGACTCTGCAGATGACCTAGCTCTTCTATCCCATACACACCAACAAATATAAATGGGGAAAGTCGGTGTAGCAGCAGCTTCTGCATCAGTAGGTCTAAACGTACACAAGGATAAAAGCAAGGTTCTTAAATACACCACGGAGAATACGAAATCAATCACACTTGATGGACAGGCTCTGGAATAGGTGCAAACTTTCACGTAGCCGGTCAGCAGCATCATCGATGAACAAGGAGGATCCGATGCAGAAGTAAAGGCAAAGATTTTCAAAACAAGGGCAGCATTCCTACAGTTGAAGAACATATGGAACTCAAACAAAAATTTCAACCAATATCAAAGTCAGAATGTTCAATATGAGCTTCAAGACAGTTCTACTGTATGGAACTGAAATTTGGAAAACTACCAAAACTATTATCAAGAGAGTACAAGTACTTATAAACAGTTGTCTACTCATGAGACTTAATGTCCGTTAACCGGATATAATCAACAACAACCTACTGTGGGAGAGAACAAACCAGCTTTCATCTGAAGAGGAAATTGAAAAAAGACAATCGAAGTGGATATGACATACGTTGCGGAAATCATCAAACTGTATCATAAGGTAGACATTAACTTGGAATTTTGAAGGGAAACAGAAAAGCAGAAAACCAAAGAACATTGCTCCAGAGATTGGAAGCAGACATCAAAAGTCTGAATAGAAAATGGAAACAACTATAAAGGAGAGCCCGAGACAAATTTGATTGGGAAATCCTAGTCGGCAGCCTATGTTCCACGACGAGGGCTAACAGACATAAGTAAGTAAGTAGGTATTAGAAACAAGTAAAGCAGATTAAGTCAGTATGTATTTAATTCATTTCTATGTTGATTGCTTGAACATCAACTCTGGGAT
Source organism: Schistosoma margrebowiei (assembly GCA_944470205.2). Lineage (NCBI taxonomy): Eukaryota > Metazoa > Platyhelminthes > Trematoda > Strigeidida > Schistosomatidae > Schistosoma > Schistosoma margrebowiei. Next base: position 49,969,045 of record OX104024.1, read on the forward strand.
GCAAGTACGTCCAGCTGACAAGTCCCATAAGGGACGAAACGCGCGTCCTGGATTTTATTGCTAGCCACTATTCATCTCTGCTTATAATTTCAGTTTGTATTTGTTCATAAAGACATAATTTCGGAATTTTAGTAGTTATCTTACGATTACAGAGTACATATCTTTAACCCGTCATTTAAAAGTTTTTAAATGACAAACTGAGCAGCAGGAAAACTACATATAAGTAGCAAACGAGATTTATGTGAAACTGACCATGTTCAGCTATTTATATCAGTCAGTTAAAGACAGATATTCAATCAGTCCTGTTTTCTAACATTTTTATTAGTTTATCTGAGGCAATATTGGCACTCGTAGGGGATAAAATAATATTATGAACCCAAGTCTTATGAAAAAGGGATTTCCTTTAAAGTAGTAGATCAAATTAGATCCTACGCTACAATAAATATGCATAAAAATACAGTTCGATTACAATCAAAAGATCGTTATTCATCAGTCAATAAAAACCTTCTTACATTGTTATAAAGTTTAACTTGACCATATTAACTGCACTAGCAAATAAAATACTATACACTTAGAGCAAAGTGGTTTCTCATTGTACAACATCATTCGTACTAACCTTAAAAGGGCTATTATTTACGGAGGTATCCATTTAAGTTGCAATGCTTGAGAATTTCGACAATTAATGTTAGACGGCAAAACACATGAAGACTCAGAAAAAATAACTGATTGGTATTTGTAGCTTAATCATTGTGAAAACTTAACTATATTCAACATAACCAATAATATCTGGTGAGCAGCTTATAGATGAGTTGCAAAAACGTTATTATGAAATCAACAAATGTATGGTTCATGTGAATGTTTTTAAATATGTTGTTTTTATTGAGCTTGAAAATTTTCACTGTCATTTGAGACATCATGAGCTCTAACCTCAACTTGAATTCAGTACTTTACAGGTTTTAGTTCAATTCTTTCTATTATATTTACGCATGACGGTTTGATTTTAAGGCCTTTCTTTTGCGTTTCAGACAAAATTCTTAGCGTCAACTTTGGAGGGAATTGAAATCATCCCCACCCGTAACAAGTAAGCTTGTTCTGAGGATGTTGTCCAGAATTACAACAAAAGTTTCGTAATGAGAAGACAAAGTTTATCATAATTATATGATATATTTGAGCAATACATTTCGAACAATCTGATCACACGTATACTTGTTAAGACATTTTCATATGAAAACTAAAAGGTCAACCAGACGGGTTAAAGGTAAGCCGTAAAAAGAAAAAAATAAAGTACACAAAAACTATGTGGTAACCACTCTGGACAATAAATCAGTATTACCAAGGTAGGTTAAGAGTAAGGACAAATTGTTTTTGAACGCATAAAGGGAGTTTCAGTTTCTGTATAGCCAAGGCTTCAATAAACATTAGTATACGTCCTTGGAAGCTTTTGTACAACACTACAAATGCTGACTTGATGTCAACCTTATGACCAGTCTCAATCAAATGTTTCGCAATGGAAGAAGATGTCTGTCTATCCTGTGATCTTAATTGACCATTGGAATTCATTTGTATCCGCACCCATTATGGTATGTGTTCACCCATCTTTAATTGCAGATCACGATTGCTTCTCCCTATGTACGTGTTTCCACACATAAATGTAAAGTGATAGACAGAGTGGGTTGTCTTGTCACTGCAATATCGAAATTTATCAAAAGGACTAATTGTTTTAAAAGTTTCGTAATTAAAATATTCAGCTAACTATATGTATTTTCGCCTTTACAGTACAGTCTGGCATAAAAGAAAAGTTATAAAACTGGACATTTTCACTGAATAAAAATATTCATTAAGAAATTAGGAAGGAATTGGAAATCATGTCCAGCATCCGAATAATAACAATAACCTTTTGTAGTTTAAGTACAACAAAAATCATTCCTCCATCAACAATGGTTTCATTTATTTATCTATTTAAAAAATAAAGTCAAAACGTACCATCTTTGTGAGACTTCCCCTTAAAAGAGAATATATCACTTGAAAGTGTGAAAGAAGTCAGTTTTTTTAGACGACGACGACGACGTGGAGAAATTTCTGGTGAAGATGGTGCTGAAGTTGAATTTATTACTTGTGAATTTGTATTTATTGCATCAACAGACAGAAACCAATTAGATTTACAATCACTATTTATAGGTGAAGTACGAGAATGAGATCTTCTACTAGCTGAATTTGATCTAGGATTACTGTCTACTGAAATAGATTCCAATTCTTTGTGAGTTCTTGAAATAATGGACATCGGAAGAGGTTGAGATATTAAGTAAGTTGAAGACGGCGGTGAGAGCAAACATCCTGGGGAGATTTCCCACCATGGGCTTGTGTCCAAAGGAATCAACGCAGAACTCAAAAGCTGAAAATAAAAAATAAAAAAAATAATTCTTAACAATCAACTAATAGTTTAGTATGAACATGGTGACTAATGTTTCACATAACTACTTCGTTTCTTCAAAGTCTCTTTATATGGTTATTTATTCTCTTTTTATGTCACAAACATTTTGATATTCAAAATCCTCGAAAAATGTTTCTTCGATTCTCAGTCTTCCATCTGGTTATTTGTGAAAACATCTATCCAACTGGTATATACATCGAGCACTTAAAACTACAAGGAAACCAAATGATGGAATTTTTATTTTCTACTTTAATGAAGTTGACTGACCATCACAAAAATGTATGGTTAGGAAGATACTGATAGTCTAGTTGAAAGAACTTGAGAAAATCAGGTGAAAATTTCGAGCTTTATAACATAAAAGTGAGAAAATTTATAACAGTAAACAATGAAGCAGGAATACAGAAAAAAGAATGATATAAATAGTTATTTCAACAGTCAAGATCATGAGTCTTAATGATGTGATGTAGTTTCAGACATGTTGTTACTCCATTTTTACTTGATTTCGCAATAAGAAGTGAATTATTGAATCGTTTAAGCACATAAAAATTTTCCAGATAGGTCCTGAGTTCGAATCTTGCTAGGCGGGATCGCGGATGCGCACTGCTGAGAATTCCAACAATAGGACGAAACGTACGTCTAGTGCTTCCAGGTTTCCCATAGTTGTCTAGCTTCAATTGACTCATAATCTCAACTATTGAAATTACTATAATATCCACAGAATCCCCTTCTGATATAAATAGTTGTAGAAGCTAATAAAACTACAAGGCCATAATACTATAAACAGAAAATACCAATGATTGTTGGGCTAATCTATTAATCTGACTACGATGATACCCATGGTGTTAGATGAATAATAGTTAGAAAAATGTTTAGCTGCAAAAACGATTCAGTGCTTCGCTTCTTATTGCGAAATTAAGTAAAAATATAATAAGGTGTCTGAAACTACATCACATCATTAGGGCTATTATTATTACTATGTAAGACTCAACAGAAAAAAACTCTACTCACTTGTAATTTATATAAAACACGATAAGGTGAGGCATTAAGAAGCATATGTGGATTACATACTAAACTATATTGTAAATATGTACCATTACCATTTCGTCCATGGCGAATTGATTTATACGTTGGTAAACATGCTAATAATAATCGTACAGGATGAAGAAAACTAAACGTTGAAGGAAATTGTGTTTCACCAAATGATAAATTTGATGACGAGGATGATGAATGGACTTTTTTATTACGACTATTTGATTGTATCATGAATGATGAATTAAGATAAGCAAGTTCCGATTCAGCTAATTCAAATAATAGTTCATAAACTGCTGAATCATTTGATAAACAAACACTAGGTAGAATAATATTAACATTAGTTGAAGGAATCGTTTGATTAGAATTATTTAAATCTGTTGATGAATCAGTCAAAATTTTATTATTATTATTATTATTACTAAGACTGAGTACAGATGTATCATTAGTGATAAGATGATTTACTTGTAATGTAGATGATGTTTCTAGACGTTTACGGAAATTACTCAAAAAACTAGAAGATTCATCATTTGATAAACAATAATTTTTTGAGATTAATATAGAATTATTGAAACATTCATTTGTAAATTCTAATGTGGATGAATATGAGCCAGCTAATGAAAATGAACTATTGTAAGGTGAATTATTAGATAAACCTTGAATAGCAGAAGAAGAAACAGCACTTATGTTACTAACACGATTACGTACACGACTGTTAGATTCTGCATAAAATCGAACAATCAACTGACGATTAATCTAAGAAAAGAAAATTTAAAAAATAAACTCTATAAATATATAAGTAAAAATTGTGAAATAGCTTTCATCTACTTAAAAAAGACTGACAAAGGGGTCAGAGCCTTTGTATTTTAATTGATAATACTGAACATCAAGTCATATCTGTTTCAAATTAACAACTTCACAATCGTTTCAGCAGTATGATAAATGTTATATGCTCCTACTCAAACATTAACAGTTAGTTATTCTTAAGTAAAACTAAAGTTCAAACAACTTTGAATTGTATTTAATTAGCTACTTCGTCACAAAACATTTAATCAAATAAACTGAAATATAGTTGCGCTGAACAGCACAAAAGTCTGACAAGAAGTATGACTTACTTGAAAGCCAAGTTCACCAATAGGTTTACGATTTAACACAGTATCTAGAAGTTCATAGGAATTATGTTTACTATTTGATCTCATTTCATTCCGTTGACCGGGTGCATCATGTGAAAGTATAGTCTTTTTGATCGGTTGATTCGACTCACATAAAATGGAAATTTTCGGTCGTATTTCTTTCTGAAGAGATAAAGTAGCCATTGTCCATGATGAAGATTTACCAGTGTCCTGTTGATTATTTGATTTAGATTGACAACCAAATAAATATGCAGTCGACAAAATATTAGCCCTCTCCCTAATTGAACTAAGAGGTTCATTTGAATGTGCTAACAATGTTATAGAATCATGATTTTCAAAATATTGTGAATTGTTACTGGATACATCAGATGAACATGATGATAATTTCTTTATAACCTGATTTCCAATTATTTGCACAGGATTAGTTAAAGATACGACTGGTTGACCTTGTTTAATAGTTTCAATATTCAAGAGTAAATGCATATCCCAACCTCGATAAGTACAACCATGAGGTTTCCAATTTGGATACTGAGCACGAGAACCAAACATTTCATCCTATTTTTTTAATAAACAAAACGAGGGATCTTATATCAATCTAGCGTAAATGAAATGATATATTTACATAGATCTTCTAGAGAAGAAAATATAACTACACAAACAGGCCCATAATTTACAATAACACAACTTGTTTATTACAAAGTAAACTGAGAACATTGGCAAACAACTTTGATGATTATTTACTACTGACATTAAAATTAGGTACTCAAGAATTTCAAGCTTCAATTCAATAACACAAAACATAAGTTGATATTGAAATTATGATTCAGTAAAGTGTTCAGTAATTAATTATAGTATTAACAAACTTTAAAAGTTTACTAACATGATATCAGTAAATGTTTAGAAACAGTAAAACTATATGAAGTTTGAGAATAATTCATAAATCGTTGTTCAGTTAACTGTCAATTTTACGAACTCATTGACAGTTAAGTTTACTGAACGATCAAAAAGTCATAGTCGATTGAGTATTAAATAGTTAGTTTGACTTAACAACACCAGAGAGTAACTTATCGACTTTTAAGTCGTTGTAACATTAATAAAAAGAATAAATAATCCATACATGTGATGTTTGAATATTCACTAAGTCTAATAGTAAGCAGTTACTGTTACTAAAGATGTCACACTATTAACACAACAAGACAGAAGTAATAACCTCAAGATGAATATTTCTTCATCCTTTTTTAGATCACATATCAAAGCAACGAGAATATTTAAAACTTGACAAGTTAAGACTAGAACGTTTTGAGTCACAAAGATGTTCCTTCTTTGCACAACATACACCACAATCCATCAGTGTCGTTTGACAAACAATTCGGTTTAAGAATAATATATTTACAAACCTAATATACAGATGAAAGTACAATTTATAGAAGTATTACGTCCCGTGATTATCCAATTTGGCTTCAGGTATACAGGATTCCTGTAGGCTGACTTCAAGACGGTATGTGATCACATGCACTCGATATATTTTGACTCTACTAGCCTATCAGAAAGGTATGATGTTGTTCCTCATATGTAACAAGTATCACAGAGAGCAGATGTGAAAATCCATAAAACATGGTGAGGAAGAGGGAGATAGACAAAACAGTGACAGTGAATAAATATTACTAATAAAGTGTGGTTAGTAGATCGTTTCTTATATAATCCTACATTTCAATATTTTCTGGAAAGTTTCTAAAAATATAAACGAATTAGTTTCAACGCAAGATGGCAAGGCTTAAAAAATCATGACATAGGTTCTAGTGATAATAATAAGGTAATTAAAACGTTTTCTTAAAAACGTAATCTTTTTTATTAAGCTACTTATCTGCAACAACAAATGGTGATAATGGAAGGCGAAACATGTATTTGTTTTGCGGTTTAATCCATTCATTTCCTTCGTAGTATGTATATAAATTAATTTATAGTGTGAAACACGTACATCTCTAGTCACATAACAGTGCGATCAGCAATATAATTTCTTACAGATGTAAAACTTAAGCAATGTTAAATAAATAACAGTTGTTTTGCCTTTTATTGCTTTCTTACCAACAATCTAGTTATGAAAAAATACTCAACAAACATATATAATTCATCAACGTAATACCTGGAATGAGAAACCTGGAAAAACCATGGATAACAAACACAAAGGACATTGTAGCTGATAACTGACAATGTTTAAATTATTGAATACATGTATGCTGAAGGTGAATTATTAAGTGAACTGTAGTTACGATTTCAATATATGCTACAGCATAATTATTATAGTATAGAAGTGTTTAACAGATAAACTTAACAAGTGACATACTTACCTCAACTGATTGAATATATGCATAAACTAAGCCTAATAAACGACGTATGGCCAATTTAGCTGCAGTACGAGTACAATGTTTTGCTTTAGTCGCAGGACCAAGTCCTAGCATCAATGAAGCCAATAATTCGCCAGTCTCTGCCAAAACTGATGTGATTCCATATTCAGTGATTAAACCGCGACCTAAAGCGTAGTTAGTCTGTGAAAATAAGCAAAATGAAAGTAAGGAGGCAGAAGATAACTACGAAGGCAAGTAATAAAAACAACCTAAACTAATAAATTCTTGGTCAATTCGAATTCTTCCTTAAAAATATATTTGTTTCAGATAATGATGGTTTAAAAAACAAACAGTAGCTTAGTAGCATTTTATAGATGGCTGGTATTATGCTAATACTATGCTAAACCTATTTACACATTCCTTTATAGTATATATATGAGTGACTACTCAGTCTTGTAACCTGGAGAGTGCCCAAATGTTCACAATACGAATATGGTTTTAGGTGGTTAAAGAAAATCAGTAGAAAGCCGTGGTACCTGGGATGCATCAGAAAGGTATAACTGGAACCCTGAGGGGACTGATGTCGTTTAGTACCTATATACGCGCTACCCAGCAATGCAATCAGAGGTGGTATCATCGAACTAATTAAAACATGAGCAAATTACTGTAGGACTGAGATTTCGTCTGATCCTTATAGCTGATGAAAGTTACAAATCTAAGTGACTTAACGCTAAAGTCCTAGAGGTTCCCGAAAGGTTAACTGTAAATCCCTTTCATAGACAAAGTGCACCTCAATTTGTACCTTCAGAACCTTGATAATATAAACTTACATTATGAAAACACAATCGTATCTGGAATACGAATGCCAGAATATCATTATAACTGGCTGACAAATTTAAAACTGAACAAAGCGAGAGGTTTGACGTCACGGATAGTTCAAACTTTTTAACAGTTACATATTCAACGACAAAAATTTATGATATAATTATTCTACAAAAACAAAGTTATATAACAATATTCTTTCTCTTACAAATATCAAAACTGAATGATAAAATAAAGCAATCAATCAAGCAGTGAAATAATCATATGAATCGCAACATAAATAAAATAAGAAACGATCTTGTAAAAACTTAATTCCGTGGCTTTATTATTCATCATGTAGGCTGGTAACTTAAAGGCATTAAGTCAAAAGCAACGTAAAACCTGCCACATATTTGCACTGGTACAAACATTACCACGAAATATCAGAAGAGTGACAGGAAACTATCAAGATGAGTACTTAAGTAGTAGAAGAAGTACCAAAATCATCCACTTGAGCTACAAATCTTCTCCACCACCAATATCCCATGGAAGCTAAAGAGACTGAGTAATGAAAATATGATTTGAAATGGTAGAATGCATAAAAATAGTCTCAAAGTTCTGGATCTTAAGGAAAAGTGAATCCATGTTCGCAGTTATAACAGATTGCGGATCATGTCACACAAAACATTTAATGACTAGTCACAGTGATTGCATGGACTCTAAACGGGTATTGAGCACTTATCGACATGGCTCAAACAAACAGCAAATAACTTCGTGGACTGACGCTATGTTTTGGTGATTGCTATAATTTATGAACGACCTTTCAGTGGCTTCAAAGTGACCTTGAGAATGTCTACCTATTCACTAGTGCTAAATGAGGGTTGGAAGAATAAAAAATATAATTCACAGTTGATGGTTAGGGTTAGGAATTAGATTTACGGTTTTTCATCACGAACTGACATCAGCTAAAATACCAAGACGCTATTTGGCCAAATTGGTGAATAAATTTCGCGCCAAAATACAGAACTTTTATCCTAAATCTGATTGGTTTGTCAATAAATTATAGTCTTGCCGTCTTGGTTTAGTTTTCTTAAGCACACTTACAACCTACTCTAGCAACCGACATCACGCTTCGAAGAAAAACAAAGCAATCTTAATGTATATTTAGATTGACTATATAAATAAAACCATTTCCGACATTATTTAAATTGTCTACATTAATTTTTTCTAAAATATTGTGCTTTTTTATGTATTTTAGCGGTCTTCAAATATTTCTGATTCTCGATATTGTCACAAAACTTTTAACTAAGAGACAGACAATCTACTTATAAGTAATCAGATTACATGAACACAAATAGTCTAGTACGATCGTAAGCAAATTAAACTTGTCTTACATAGTATTTTCATAGTGAAAGCTGTTTAGAAGAGTTATAAAAAAAGATTTATTAATGGACAAAGAATATCTGGTAAAACTGTCGAAATAAATTAATACTAAAATGTGCGAAAGATTTATTAATGATGTTCTATCCTATATATCAAAATCAATAATTTCTTCAATTCCAAAACACACACTTCATGAAGAATCAGTAGTGGCACCCTGCCGACTGGCTTTTATATGACCCAAACTTTAAGTATGTTTATCCAAATGTAGAATTATCGATCAACATTATGTACCAGTTCACTTGTTTGTATTTAACAACGGAGACATTTAATTCAATCTTCAATTCAATTAATGGTAGACACTGATTCGGTACATACACTTAGATCGTGTTGTCAATTTTCTAGATTTGGTTGAAGACAGACTGTATCTTTCTATTTCATTCAAACCCATATACTTTTACAACCCACTTTCGGGCTTTTTTGATTCACTAAATCGTTGTATTCGTTCATTCGTTTGTTTCAGATAACGTTGACAGTAGCACAATACCGGTTCCTTATTTAGAACACAAAATTCCAGACTCAAATTTACAGATGAATTCCATAACAGCCACTCGATCGTTAGCTTTATTTTGTCTTTATGTTTTATTAATAGTTTGCAATATATATTTACATATAACTTCTGAAAACCATATTGTAAATATTAATTTTTTAACAAAAACATACTTCTAATCGTCGTCTACAAGTATCAAAGAAACGACGATAACATGATTCTGGATCTCGTCTTAACTTTGGTGCTAATTGGCCCCAGTGTACATTTAATAAAAGTAATCTAGCTGGTTTTGCAGCATCTAGAGGTGGCTTTGATGACGAGAATGTTGACGCTTTGAATGCTCCAATCTGTTGTTGTTTTGATGATGAGTCACCAACGCTTGATTTAGTTTCACACGGTTTATCAATAGCCGGGTTCGACTTAGTATATATTTCATTATCTAATAGACGATTTGAATGTCCACCATCTAAGCTTGCATCACTTGAAGGTAGAGCAAGGTATAAATCCCATAGAAAATCTAAACCAATTAAATCTGGTCTTTCAACATGCTATAACAAAAAAAATAAAACAAGCAAATATTCATTTAAACAATGGTTATCATGAAAATATGTTTGCAAAAGCGAATAAAAGTGTTCATATAACACTTTTATGCATTCACAGAAACTTTTTTTAATGATTTCAGGATTATTTTCATGATGAAGTGACAGTGCTTAATCACTGAATATCAACTCAGTGCCTAAAGTGTCCTGTGTTATACAATAGATGTATTTAGGCAATTTACCTGTGATTGGCTAACGAGAGAGAGGACAAACATAATGTATCATATATAACTGACTAATTTTCTGTTGTAAATGACTTAGTACACTTTTGGTCTTAATATCTGATTCTTGATTAAACAATTAGTTAAGATCATCTGTAATCATGATTTAGTACACTTTAAAGTTATCGAAATAATAGACTCAAAACTTGTTGCTTCATCCGAAGTAGTCATTCATATGCCATATAAAGTTCAAATTACTTTTAAAAGTTAGCAGTAACGAAAACAAGTATCAGGTATAATCTTATCCATATGTACAAAAGACAATCCGAAATATTTCACTGTTACTATATAGATCACTTTGTGTTTTCTAGGTCATAAATCAGATTTAATTACAATTCTACCAATCTCGTATTGAAAGTTTCTTCATACAAAATAAATGTCATCTGTTATAATATTTTATTCCATTTCATATCCATATATTCAGACTTCCTAAATAGAATTTCTATAATATAGGATAGAATTATAACTAATATTGTAATTTAATCACGTACCCACGATTTTGCCACTTGTTTCATACGACCTTCATTTAAATTGACTTTCTCAAAAAATCCTTTGAAACATTCAAAACCTAAACCACAACAAACAAGTAAACTAGAATATAAATATAATAGATTTTTATATATATTCATTTAAATAAATTACATAATAAATCATTAATTGTTTATGTCCTAATGTTGTATTATATAAAAAACAAACTAATGAGGCCATTAAATATTCAATTCTCTTCATTTTGTTATCTTCCCACTATATTTGCTAGATGAAGTATATTTTTGATTATTTGGAAGAAAAAAAAATCATAACTTGAGAGAATTCAGCCCTAAAGAAACAAACAGGATTTATGTTACGTCTGAAATAAATGAAATGGAAAACTAAGTCCAATACTTTTTCACTGTATAAACACTGTATAAAAATTCAGTAATCCGCAATCAATCATTTAGTAAACTGTAGTATAAATAGTTGCTGAATATATCAGTGCATGATTTAACATTCAGTAATTTATAAGAAGCAATGATATAAAACATTGTGGAGCATCGGTAATCTATTTTCACCTTAGTATCAGACTCAAAAGTACGTACCCATGACCCTTCCCATGGATAAAATCTAAGTAAATTCGTAATAAATACTATCTACAAAATAAAACAATCTTTACTAAACCTTTATATCATTTCTTAAAGCCATAACCTATGCAAAAAGTAGAAATTCTTCTCTTTCATCTAGCCTTCTATGAATTATATAGGAGAACTGATCATCGCTTAGATCATTTTCGAGTCCCAAGCAAACAGATTTATTACAAAAACATCCAAAAACTAACTGTTAATAATGTACACACTATCTAATCTAGACAATAAAGGTTAATAGATAAAAGAATGGATAATTTATAGCAAAAAGGAAGTCACGCAACAACTAATCAACTTTCACTTTGTGCATCGTTCACATTCCTATACTTTTTAGTTTACTTACTCAAATTAATCAATAAGCATATCACAATAATTATAAATATGCATAAAGTAAACGAGATCGAATTTTTTTCTTAAAATACTATCTGAAAATGTGCATCTAGCTAGAGTTTAATGTTTTTTTTAAAAAAAAACATGCATTGTAAAACAACATTTGTGCAAAAAATGTGAACAGTAGTACGATTGATGCAAAAAAGATAAATATCTTATTTTGGGAAATGTTTAACATATAGATATTAGCAGATTCATATTTGGAAAAAATATTAGATTGACAAGTGCTATTCATCTATATTTTTCTCAAGAGAATTTGGTTAATTCACAAAATTATGAACAATTTGGGAACAAACATTATTTGAAGACTATCCAAACGCTCTGGATGGCACTGTAATGAACAAGAACATGAGTGGGGACAATTAAATGTATTAGACACGGAATTACAGAGCATCTCACTAAAATCTGAGAACCATATAGTAAATAGTTAATTTGCAAAATATCAATCTATCGTCTCGAACGTGACTGTTTCTTTTGCAAACATCAGTCCATTGTCTCAGATTTCATTGTTCATGCATTTTCATACTAATTGCGTTCCGTTCCCGTTCTTTCTTTACCGATCTTCTGATGAAATACATTCCATGCCTGATCACCGTTATATACTACTTATGTGGATATAAGTGACCCACACCACAGTATGTCAGAAGTTGTGAAAAAAAATACCAACCCAGTTGATTGACAATATCTTAACATATTTATCCATCTAGGTGATAAAACATTTTTCTGAATTATTTGTTTTGTCTGCCTAAAAAAATACTGTCAGTTATTGTTTATTTACAGTATTTTCAATAGACAGGATCTGACTTCAATTTGGTCGTTTCTGATTACTATTTGAGATATACATGTGGAAATATATATATCGTCATCCCTCCTATAATATCCCCGACTTAAATCGCACTGGTAAATAACGGAATTTAATAAGTCGAATACAATAATGGATTTTTGAATACATATATTTCGTAGACTCATCTGCACAGGAAATGAGAAGGATAGTAGAAAGCGAAACAAAGTGACGTGCGGTGGAGAAGCCTTGCGAGCCAACTTTATGTAATCAAGCGTTGATCAATATTTATAGCCAGATAAAAATAAGTTACAGATATGTGATGAACAGAAAAAGAAGTGTACACACATATGTGCTCATATAAAAAGTCAAGGTTGATAAGTGAACAATTAACAAGGTCAGGACGTGACTCAAGAAGAATGGATGAATTGGCCAGTCCAGAAGTTAGAATAAAGTACATGGGCTTAACATAGTAACCAACACTACAATCTGTTTTAAACTTCAAGTACATTCAAATGATTTCTTATGCATGAAAATAATCCTAATAATATGACAGATTAATTTACTAAACAACAGTCAACATGCTTGCTAACAATCAAAAGTCATTTGAAACAGTTTATCATACTATCCTGTTTTCTATTTCTTGCCATAAAAAAATATTAAAAAATACTATTCCATACACATACTTATTTACGCCTGTTACTCCTCGTGAAGGAACACAGGCCGTTCGCAAGCATCCAACTCTGAACTGGGCAATCCTTTCTAGCTCCGTCCAGTTGTAATTCATCGTTTTCATATCTGCTTCTATTATCCGACGTAATGTGTTCTTTGGCCTTCCTCTTTTTCGCTTCCCTTCAGGATTCCAAGTTACGACTTGCCTCGTGATGCAGTTTGACGATTTGCGTAATGTAAGTCCTATCCATTTCCATCGTCTTTTCCTAATTTCTTCTTCAGCTGGAAGTTGGTTTGTTCTCTCCCACAGAAGGCTATTGCTGATGGTATCCGGTCAATGGATATTGAGTATCTTGCGTAGACAGCTATTTATAAATACTTGTACCTTCTTGATTGTGGTTGTTGTAGTTCTCCAAGTTTCAGCTCCATACAATAGAACTGCCTTGACGTTGGTTCTGAGCTGTCCATTGTATGCCGTTTTCCCTCAGATGTCGAGGTTTTCCTAATCCAGTCGACTACCAGAAGAAAGAGGCAGGGAGAGAGTAGACAGTCTTGTTTGACTCCGGTCCCTATATGGACTGTATCTGTCAGCTGTCCTTCATGCACTACTTTGCACTGTGGTCCGTCGTTTGAGTTCCGAATAATGTTGACAGTCTTCCCGTAGAAAACTAACTCGCTAAAAAAAACGCTAACCAGAAAAAACAATTCAAACCACTTCATACACATAGTTCCCTTTATTATCTTAATCAGAGCAAGAAAAAGGATTGGTGCAGAATAAATATGAATTCATTTTATGAGATGAAAATCTAAAAAAATAAAATGAGTTCATATTATTCTGCACCAATATTCATTTTTACTCCGTTTAAAAATACTATTCTTTAATTTCATCATAAAATAAATTAGATTAAAGAAGATTGTTTTAAAACTTTTCACTGATAATATTCACAGTTTATACAAGAATAAGAAAACAATTTGTAAAAAGAAAAAAGACAAAGTGTCATACTTACCAGCGATTGAACGAAATAAAGCAGGATTTGATTTTAAAATCACTTTTGTAAAAACAAATGCTTGAGCATCAGTATCAAGAAAATTTAAACATGATGAAAACCAAATAAATGCTTGCTAAATTTGATAAATTAAAAGAAAACAACCAAAGGAAAGAAATAGAAATTAATTTATTCAAACGTTAGAACATTTTTTTCAAGCCACATATAAGTTCAAATAGTCAAAAGTTAAGCTAAGATTTGTCTCATATCACAACTGGAAAATTAGATGTACGCAGACAGTGGTTTCGTTTCAATATAAAACTATTCTGAAATATAATTCATGGTCAGACGTATATTCTACTTTAAAAAAAAACAACTAGTAAATGATTTGGATATGAGTGTTTTGTGAGACTACGAATTTTTTTATACAAATTAAAAGAGGTGTCATAATGGAGCGAAAAAACTGCTAATTGCTGCATTTTTGTTTGCTCCACTTATCAATATAGATTGTCTTAAGTAAGGATGAGTAGTCTCTGTCATTGGGATCGTGAGTTCTTGATTCCACTGTTTGTCACTGTCCATCTTTATTTAAATGCTTGTGAACTCATAGTAATATCGAAGTAATCTGACAACGATACACACATAAGAAAAAGAGATTGATCGGAATTCCGTCTCTAACACCAACAAAAGGGAAATTCAAATATCATGTATTGCCTTTCCTGGAATTAGCGATATACATATATGATATGACATTCAACCTGAATTCCGTCTACTAAATTTATTATACATGGTAGTAATAGAAAAAGATACTAAATTTTCGCTCATTATCAATATTTCTGCCGTTTCCAGCAATCTAACATTTAAACTAAAGAGAAATTTGCAAAATCGACTTGTTTCAATGATATAGTCATACATGAGGATGAACAAAAACAGATATCTGACATCTAACATTAAATTAATCAAAAGAAGGATTTTTTTGTTAGCAAATAAAGTGTATCAACTTCCTGTTTAACCAATCTCACTTCAAAAAAAATAGTAGGATTTAATGATCACATAGTAAATAAGTAGAATATGAATAAGACATTACAACATATCTCTTTTCTAAATAAATCCAATAATCTGAACATCACGCTTTACAAACGTCATAACATATAAAATATCAACTATTTCCTATTTAATCTTATTTGTGTATAGATACAACGCAAAAGCATACGCTAAAACTCGTATTTGTAAGCAATAAAAGGCCATCCAGTTAAGTCGGACACCCATCAACAAAGACTGGTCAAGTGAATTTCTGAATTTTGACAACGGGGAAACACGAACGCTTACAAATAATATCATACGTCTTGGACAACGGTGTGGTTATTTAGACTCAACAGCTTAATGAATAACGTTTTGGTACTTGAAGTGATTATCATTAAATTTCAATCTCTCTGTGAACACTGGTATGAGGGTATGGCTGCCAAGTGGAACAAAATAGGTATGGTGAATTGCATTGCTAGATACAATGCAATTAGTATGGCTTCTAAGAAATGATTTTGAATATTACTTTAAATCACATAAACAGTAGAAAATATTTGTAGAATAATACATCACCTCGCGATCAAATGGGGCAGCACGCGTTTGACCAATCAATGTTTCCCATAAAGCTTTCGCACGTTCAACGCTCAATGTGAGTTCAGCGTTTCGAAGTAAGAAATTCAAAAGGTCAAAATGCCGTTTGATTACCTGAATCCAAAAAAAACAGATAAATACCGGATATTAAAAAAAAAATTAAACACATCTGATGTAGAACTATGCGTAAATATAATGTAAACTCCATAAAGGTACTTTGTACGCTGACGAAATCACACTGAATTACATCGAGTGTTTTGACAAATTAGTTTCGGTAAGTTTGTGAAAAATTGGTATCAAGCATTAGCTCAACCTTCTTTTCCAGTTTTAAAGTATTTTATTCCTTATAAACATGAGACAATCGAAAATGCATTATTTAAATGTCTGGATCACCATAATTAACATAGAGATTTTGTAACAAGTTTAACTGATATACTTCCTAACTGCAACAATTTGAGACAAACTATTGTCAGTTAAGAGTAAATACTTGGATTAATTGAATGTTTTGTGAACGAATACAATCGAGACTCATAAGCAGGAAAACAGAAATAATATGTACCAATGTAAGTACGTGTTCATCATCTCTTATATCTTAAAGATTGAAACAACAGATTATGTACTTATGTACAGATAGAAAAGAAATTCAACCATCACCAAGTCCTATGCTAATTGGCAGTTTAGTTTGCTTGAGATTCTATACATCTGACACCTATTTCCGTAAATCTATTTATTTATGGTACAATGTTGACAACAATCTCAAATCAGTTACAAACCTATCTATCAGGTTGGAAACTTTATCCGATCACTTATCACACAATCAATGCTCCCAACATATCTATAAGTAGTTCTAGCAGATCATGTTGGTTTCAGACAAGTAACATTCTCTGAAAAATTCCCCGTCTTCCTCCATTCAATAAAGTAGAATCATGAATGAAGAAATTGTTATTTTTCTCAGTAGATGATATTTGCAAGTGAATCTTGGATAAAAATTCTTCTCGAATACAAGAATATAAGACTGCTGAATAAAAAATTGAGAGAGTTTCTCGAAGACATAAGAAAAATCTCATAGGTATAGCACAAATCAAAGGTAATCACATAAATTAGTAAATTACTGTGATTCAAAAATAACTTACATCACTATGCCGGAAACCAAGTGCATCCAAACTATCTGCAGTTAAGAGATCACCATGAGATGAAATCGCCCATTTTTCATAATGCAGTAAAGAATCGACAACGCGAGTAATCAATTCATGTGAACGATTAAGTTCATGAAGATGATCCTTTATCAATAATGAACGAATGAATAATTATTAAAATTATATTTTGACAATAAATAATCAATAGGTATTAACTGACGTTAAAATAAAATAGATTTTACAAAGTATAAAACTACCAACTACAAAAATACTTTAGATTTACAATCCAATTTTGTAGAAATAAAAATTCACTATGGTTAATATTGCCCAATGGGTATGGAAAATTTGTTGTTTTTAAAAGTTGATAATTTACTAAAACAAAAAGCTGTGTAGAGACTGTTTAGTTTTAAGATATATTTCATCAGAAAATGAAATCAATTAGAAAAGCATTGTAAACCAAATAATAATACAAAAATGTTAAGTTTCGTTTGGAAACTTTTCAACATGGCTTGGCAAGGACCATACATGGAACAAAATCTACAACTTTGATGCTTTCGAGACAGCAAAATACACTACAATTTATGAAGCGGAATTTAATAGTTCTCATTTTTGCAAAAGTAAGCAACCATTACCCTTTTCCATCGACCATAGACATATCTCAATCTCGATATGAATGGACTTTGGTAGTCACGACTTCTCAACAGAACTTTAGAATTCATCTCCAATCTAGGACAAAATAACCAACAAGTCCGTGATGACAACTAACTTCAAATAAAATAGTTTTGGTCAAATTTCCTAATTTTTACCGATAATTATATTTACTATTATTTGTAATCAAGTAGTATCCTAATGTTATTTACAATAGCTTATTTGAAAATACTTAAGGTCATCGTGAAAGTTATGTACAAGAGTTTATATTTTTAGAAATATTTCAATTATAGAACAATACACTTCATGATTACTGTTGTGTAGATAAACTATCTCAAATCTCATTCTTTGCTAGTTTTAAATTAACAAAGAAATAAATAAACAATCTGTAGAGAAAGGCTAGGTGAATCAATACGTAAATATAACTAAACGAAAGATGACTTACTCGTTTAGCTTTACCAATAAAATTTTTCAATACGAATTCCAATAGAGATTTTAGATAGGCTAACATAAAAAATGTCAGGGAGTTCTGTAAATAAAGACAGTTAAAATTATTTTGATTTTACAGTAAGAAACAATGGAAAAAAAAATTAAGAAATTATTTGAACTACAGCTGAGATCAAATATGAATTCGTTATGTAATCTGAACTTATATCTAGTGAGGTCAGAAAAAAACATTATCAGTGTTTCACATTACAATCTTTTTGATCATAAATAACGTTCCAATTAAAATACAAAACAAAACAAAACAGAAGATGAAACTGAGTGTTTGAAATTTAATCTTTGTGTAAAAGATATAATAGAGATTTAAACACGTGAACTTTAAAAAAAAATCCAATCACGGCTAACATTGTCTATAACCTTTGATGATTAAAGCTGATCTAAAAAAAAACTCGAATTTGTTGAAAAACATAACTTTTCGATAGGTTACTTACTAGATATATTAAGTTTTACAAGTCAAAAGTAGAATATATACTGAGTTGTAACACTAGATATGTATTTTTCAATATTCTCTGCACAAACTAAACAATAAAAAGAGATTCTATGATACTTGATAAGTTTCAAAATTTGCATTTGATCAACAATATTTTCACGTTAGATAAATAATCTCTATAACAGCTTTCAAATTGAACGGTTAGCAGATACTGGTGAATTGTATCCTGGAGATATCAGCTAAAGGAATGTCTTCAAATTGAAAGATTATTTAATCACTGAGAAACTAACTCTTAGTATTGTCATTAAAAACGTTGTACACCATTCACTATAGATTAAAAACAATTAAAGGATCATATTGTTTAAGCAATAAGACTTCCATTTTATGTTTACGCGTTCAAGATAAACTAACAGGTACAACTTAAGGTTAATGCCATAGTATTATTTATTTCATTTATTTAACATTAAAAACTTATTTATTTGAAAGACAGATCACTTAACAAATAATACCTAACAAATAAATATTTTATGAGTATCACCAAGATGATTTCACTTTATAACTTGTGTTTCTGTAGAAATGACCGTGAAAAGTCAGAAATTCAATTTTCTATGAAATAGGACACCAAAAATTATTTTATTATTTATGCTAAACAGATTGTTTATTAGTTACACATGATTTTTTTTACACTGTAAACTTTACCCATAATAAACATCAGGAATTCAGTTTTGCTAGAGAACTGCAATAACAGAATGCGTAATACTATTTATATAAAAAAGCTGTTTAAGCTTCATCGTCTTAGGATAGGACGTAAACGCAATAAATGACAGTAAATAAATAATGACGCAAAAATATACATATTATACTCTAAACAATTGACATGTCAATTACAAATGAATAACTCACCCTGCTTATATGACCTACAGCTTCTAACAACCAGCGCATCGCTCGTATTCTTTGCTCTACACCTGAACAATGAAATTCACGAATAATAACTAACTGTTGGGCTAAAGCTGCTTCAATCGGTTCAGGGTGCATATATTTTGGGAATTCCAACGCTACAGTAGAATCTGTTGTGTCCATTTTGTGCCCATGTGAAACAAGAATACGATCTACAAAAGTTATCTTTTGTGGTGATGATTGTTTTGGTTTATAATTTTGTCTGGAAAAAGTTTTTGCTTCTTCTGAATAATCTGAATGAGCTAAACGCCATAATAATTCTATGCACATATCAGCTGTGTTAGGATCTCTCGAAGATATTCCAATTCTACCAATCATATTCAATAGTCTTGCACGTGCATGACGTATGGTAGATGGCTCATCAAGGGGAGGTAATTGAATAAGAGATGTTTTAGATTTTCGATTGTTATTAGATTTAATATCAGGAAAGTTATGTGAAATTGCTTGTAGATCTAGATTCATCCAGCTCTAAAGAAATTTAAGTAAGTTGAAGAATTATATAAGTATGACTAATATAGATAATACCTATAATCTACCTGTTATTGAATTATTAAAAATCATGGAAACTCCGTAATTAATCTAAACTGCTTTTATTATCATTTTAGTTATGAGTTAGTCATGTCACCTAAATAGAAAGCTCATCAAGTTCAAACGTGTATGATAATGATGAAGGTATTTTATAATTTGGGCATTAAACTTTGGATTGATGAAAATTGGGTTACTAGGTGGTAGACCGATTAGCAGATATGAATAATTTAAATCAATAATAACCAGTTTATCACATGAAAATTGAATAAAGTGCAATCTTCCAATTATAATTTGGAGAACACTTTTATAAATGAACTTTTTACAATTTATACCGTAATGCATTTTGCATTAGCGTTACATGTTCATGTTTAGCATGGTTAGAAAACAATGGTAATGTTTTTAAATAAATAACTGTTCAGTTCGCAGTAATTCTCCAGAAACGAGCAACGCCATATATATGAGAACTTTGTGAATAATTTTAATCTTCATTAAGACGCAGGTATACCCGACTGACTAATCGCAAGTAGGAAGAAATGTGAGCCCTGGATCCCACCACTAACCATTATCCAACTTTGGTAAAAACATGTGAGTGAACGGAAAGATAGATTCAGTCCATTGCTATTCTGTTGCTGTACTTATTACTTTGATTACTTATTTACGCCTGTTACCCCTCGTGGAGGAGCACAAACCAACCACTAGCATTCTCCATCCAACTCTGTACTGAGCAATTCTTTCCACTTGTTTCCAGTTGCTATTCATCAATTTCATATCTGCTTCCAATTCCTGATGCAGTGTGTTCTTTCACGTTTGTGTATGTTGAGGCCTACTGATGCAGAGGTTGCTGCTACAATGGCTTTCCTCCCATGTACTTGTTGGTATGTATGGGATAGAAGAGCTAGGTCATCTGCAAAGTCCAAATAGCCTAGGTGCATGCAAGCTATCAATTGTATTCAATGCTTCCTTTCAGATGTGGAGGTCTTCCTAATCCAGTCAACCACCGGAAGAAAGAGAAAAAATCAGAGCAAGCAGCCTTGTCTGAAACCACTCCTCAACTGGAATGCATCCATTAGATGTCCTCCATGAACGAATTTTCAGTGTAGCCTGTCGTATAAATCTCAACATCATATATTTTCTTAGGTTATAACAAAGGTGAAAATTTGAAAATTATTTCTAATAAATATCTGAAAATTCTTAGATTCATAGCAAGGTTATCTATGAGTCACTAATACGTTCGTAGATTACTTGGAAAACAGCCTATCTACGCTTAGATACTGTAAAATTAAATTTAATTGTACATCAGTATGATATACAAGAGACATATGCACTACAAAACATTTAAGTTAATACTAATATACACAAGAACGTTGAAAACACTACTTTGAACAGTCTTACTTCTAACTATTATAATAATTCATTTTTAGATAAAATTAACGTTAATTGAAAAAGTTTATAAAACAAGATATGAAAATTCCAAATATACTATTCAATAAAAATGTTACCATGAAAATAAATCAAACAATATAAGAACAGATGACATCAATAGAAGTATGATAAAATGGTGTTTGAAAATTGTAAACTAAAAATTTATAGTATTTATGGTAGTCAAAAATGATTTGGATACATTTTAAATAATTTGAAGGCAATTTTCATCATTAACCAGCAACAACTAAAGAAACATCAAAACCATTGGCTACCGATAATATTAAGTGAAGAACGCACTATACTGCAAATGGACTGAGTTTCAAATGTGAAAACCTTACTTACTTACTTATGCCCGTTACTCCCAATGGAGCATAGGCCGCCGACCAGCATTCTCCAAACCACTCTGTCCTGGGCCTCCTTTTCTAATTCCATCCAATTTTTGTTCATCTTTTTCATGTCTATTTCCATTTCTCGGCGTAATGTGTTCTTTGGTCTTCCTCTTTTCCTTTGGCCTTGAGGATTTCATGTGAGGGCTTGTCTTGTGACGCAGTTGGGTGCTTTCCTCAATGTGTGTCCTATCCACTTCCAGCGCTTCTTCCTGATTTCTTCCTCCTCTGGGATCTGGTTTGTTCTCTCCCACAGTACGTTGTTGCTAATAGTGTCCGGCCAACGAACCTGAAGTATTTTGCGTAGACAACTGTTAATAAACACCAGTATCTTCTGGATGATGGCTTCCGCCCCATACAGTAGAACTGTCCTGACATTTGTATTGAAAATCCTGACCTTGGTGTTGGTTGACAGGTGCTTTGAGTTCCAGATGTTCCTCGGTTGTAAATATGCTGTTCTTGCTTTGCCGATCCGCGCCTTCACATCTGCATCAGATCCACCCTGTTCATCAATGATGCTGCCCAAATATGTAAAGGTTTTTACATCTTCCAAATCTTCTCCGTCAATTGTGATTGGATCGGCCCCCGGAGGGACTCCAGGCGGAGTTAAATGTGAAAACCGGTAGGTAACAATTTAATTGTCAAATGTTATCATGCTCATTGCAAAATCTAAAGGTTTTATATTCCATAACACGTACATTTTTCGGCTTTTAATGTTGATAAATTTTAAATTATGACAAAAGCTGCTCGATGATTCGCTATATTCATCAATATTATTTCAGTTAATGTTAACTCGTGAGGATTAATTTAAAAATGTAAAGCGTTCAACTAACCAGTTCAACAAGAAAAAATAAATGCTTTAATTGAGATTGAGTAAATCGAGACGATGCCAAATCTGTGAGTAAATTTAATATATTATCTACTGCTGCACCATTTTGATGTGATGTTCGATGCCACAAAGTTGTTAAATCATCATTTGTAATACGCTCACCAAGAGAACGGAAAAAGTTACTTAAAGTAGTCATATACGCTGTATTATCCAATTTGTCTAAAAATTAAAAAAAACGTTTAGACAGGAAATAAAGAAAATATTAATCATAAGGACTAAGTTCATCTCATTACTGATAAAATGAAAAGAAGTACCAAACTTGGATAAAATGTCATTTGTTTTAAAGTCAAGGGTTAATACATTTGCATAACTTGAAAGGTTCAGATCATAACGAAACCTCCGGTAAGCAATTTCCATGGGGCAATATGACTGAAAGTGGGAATTTTGTAAACAATTGTATTTGCAAACTTACCCAAGTATATGGTAAGAAAAAAGTGACACAGAACCAAAATACTATATAGACAACACTTACTTGAACTGCTAAAATATAAAACACCTTTACTCACTTAAGGTTATTCATTGAGTATAATGAATATTCAACATCATTGAAAATACTTACGTAGAGATTTGGATATCACTTCGTTATCTTGAATCCAAAACATTAACTGATCTAAGCGTAAAACTCGTCTCCGTTGACGTTTAGCTAAGAATGCAGCATTTTCTGTAGCTAATAAACTAGCTGATGTAAGTGAAACAATTGGACGTGATCTTTTTTGATTATTTTTATTCCAATTACTAGATGAATTATTAACATTTTCAAATTGTTTTGATACTTCCAATTGTTGGATAAGTTCTCTTAAAGCCATCATACGTCCGTTAAACGTTGCACCACCTACACCTTGTGGTGGTGATATAGCTGTAAGCAACAGACTGTAATGTAATTTATCAATTACAGAAATAGAAAACAATGATACTTGGTCGTTTAATTGTTGATTAAAATTGTTTTTGTTATATCGTAAGATAACATCATCCCAATTCGGTTCAAAAACAGTGAACATTAAACTACCTAAGCAAAAACTACATTCTTCTGGTGTCAATAAAGAACCAAGATTATCTGCAACATTTAAATCTATCAAACGATATGTTAAAACTCGAATGCTGGTGATCAACTCAAATATACGTGAATCCTGTGTTTTTTAAATAAAAAAGAAACAAGAAATACAACACAAACGTAGATCAGTAGACATAAGACATCAGGAAAACAACTGAACATATCAATATTATTTAACTTTAAAAAAATCAAATAAAACTTTTTTTCTTCTTTTACTAAACCGTTCAGATGATAAAGGCTACTTGTGTAAAAAAATATTCATGTAAATCACTTAGATGTCATTATCTTTACAATGAAATATGAAGTTCAGTGATTAGGATAAATTGTATCCTATGTTATACGTTCATTCGTTCCACATGATTGTGTTTCTTTAATTTATATCAGAAGTTTGTTTTTGTAAAATGTGTCTTTATTCAAGTCTACATCAAAATGATGCCTAGAGTATAAGATGTAAGTTACCATCAAAACATTTTCGAACCTTTGAAGATAGCAACAAAATTTAAAGATTGTACTCATAATTAGTTAGTATTCACTAAAGAAATACGACAATTACATAATAGTAAACATACATATTGTTAGAAACTTCGTTACAATATGGATTCCAGATATTTCAGATAGGGGGAGAATAAGCTGAACGATTTGTTAAACAACACTGAATTAATAATTAAACTAATCAGACTTTAAAGACTTGACTTTTTGAACAGTCATCTTTACCATACAATGATACTGAACAATATACTTCTTAAGCAACATATTTTCTCCATGTCGTTATATTTTATTAAGCAAGATATATGAGTTGATTGGAACTCGTCACTATACATCAACTTCATTGATTATGAAAAGGCATTTGACAGTGTGGATAGGAGGACGTTATGGAAACTTCTACGACACTACGGAGTTCCTGAGAAGATTGTCAACATTATCCGGAACTCATACGACGGACTACAGTGCAAAGTCGTGCATGGAGGACAGCTGATAGATGCATTTCAAGTAAGGACCGGAGTAAGACAAGGTTGTTTACTCTCTCCCTTCCTCTTTCTTCTGGTGGTCGACTAGATTATGAGGACCTCGACATCTGAAGGAAAAGACGGAATACAATGGACAGCTCAAAATCAATTAGACGATTTGAACTTCGCAGATGACCTAGCCCTCCTATCACACACACACGAACAACTGCAGACAAAGACAGCCAGTGTGGCAGCAGTCTCTGCATCAGTAGGCCTCAGCATACACAAATGGAAAACCAAGGTCCTCAAATTCAAGGCGGAGAACAGCAATCCAATCACTCTTGATGGCGAAACTCTGGAAGATGTAGAATCCTTCACATATCTTGGAAGCATCATCGATTAACAAGGAGGTTCAGATGCAGACGCGTAAAAGCAAGGATTGGCAAAGCAAGGGTCGTATTCCTACAATTGAAGAACATATGGAACTCAAAACAACTTTCAACCAATATCAAAGTGAGAATCTTCAATACTAACGTCAAGGCAGTTCTACTGTATGGAGCTGAAACTTGGAAAACTACAACAACCACCATCAAGAAGGTATAAGTATTTATAAATAGCTGTCTTCGCAAGATACTCAATATCCATTGGCTGGATACCATCAGCAACAGCCTATTGTGGGAGAGAACAAATCAGCTTCCAGCTGAAGAAGAAATTAGGAACAGACGATGGAAATGGATAAGACATACATTACGCAAATCATCAAACTGCATCACGAGACAAGCCCTAACTTGGAATCCTGAAGGGAAACGGAAAAGAGGAAGGCCTAAGAACACATTACGTCGGATAGAAGAAGCAGATATGAAAAGGATGAATAGGAACTGGAAAGGATTGCCCAGGACAGGGGTGGATGGAGAATGCTGGTGAGCGGCCTATTCTTCTTCACGAGGAGTAACAGGCGTAAGTAAGTAAGTAAGTAAGATATATGAAATACATTTATACATTTTATGTCATTAAGATAGCATACAACTCGAATAACTGTTCGAATAACAGTAATCTATAGTTAATATTCTTTTCATCAGTAACTGATGTACAAACCAAACCGTGATCATTACGAAATTCTGTAATACAACACCAGTCACATACGTTTTTTGGAATGTTTAAATTCATGTTAGAGATAACTTCAAGAAAACCCGAAAGTTAGCCTTCACACGTTGATGAAATAACAGCGATAATCAATACTAGAAATAAACAAATTTTCATAAATATTTGTGTTGAAAGTGGATTTTAATATTTTTATGAAAAATTTATTCAAAAATTCCATATAAGAGTACTACATACATGAGAATGACAATTGAACGACATACATTTTATCGACCTATGATCAAAATATACAGCAGAACAAAATCAGTCAATGGATTCGATAGATATTACCTAGACGGTGTAGATTACTTTATCTTTAGTTAATTAAGCACTCACTTCATTCAATTCATCCCGCTCTTCCAAATATACTGATCAAAAACATACAATTTTTTCTCAGTAGATTTATTGGATAGATTAAAAGACATTGAGTTAGGAGGAAAGATACACATTTAAATACATTCACAATACCGTTGAATGTTGAGCGGGAAATAAGCGCATCAAAGAGTAATCAGAAAACAGATGAGAAGTGCTCATGTAAAGAAAACTAGTAAAAATATTTAGATGTGCAAAAGGTGAATAGCAGAATAATATATGGCATTAAGGACATTTTGTGGATTTAACCATTTATAACCTGTCTGAGGAGCTCTGATATATGCACAAGAAAAGATGTCAAAAGTTGAAATATAAATTAACTATTAATGCCATTCAAACCACTCATCATTAAATCACTAACTTAATCATTCCGTAAATGAGATAATAAACTGACTACTGACAAGACATAACTTGAACTTCATCGAATGCCTGATAAAATAATGTGTATATAAGTCTGCTAGATTTTAGTAAAATCAAACACGTACAATTACATACCTTAATGTAGAAATTATTGATTATTTATCACCGAATCAACTTACTCTATCTTTAAAATCTTCTATACATAAATTTGATAAACGCCAAATAACACGATACATAACCTTGGCTGCATAACTTTTCAAAGTATACAAAGTTAAATAATCACAGCATTTAGCCATTGGAAGAAGAAATATTGATGTAAGCTAAGTAGAAGGAAGAAAATATTAGAAAGCCAATATGGTTGATAAAATAAAACAATCAAACAACCAAGTAACGGAAATAGAAAAATAAACGGGATCAAAAACCAAATTTAAGAATGTGAATGGTAGACATTAGTAAATGTGAATTAGTGAACGATCGAAATTAATTAGCTCATTTATTAAATATTAAGTTTCTACTTTAAAAAAATCAATTGATGCGCACAAAGGTGTCTTGGGTTAGATTGAAAAAAGAGAAGTATTAGAAAGGAATGAAAACATTAACGATTTCGAAAAGTTTTTAAATATGCTTACTTCACAGGTGAATTGAGAAACAGAAGGAAAATGTGGATACATGGATAGTTGAAATCTTTTGTCTAGTTTTTTTACACTTAGAAGAGGAAAAAACTATGAACTAGTCAGAGTAAACATTACCACTGAATAACAGGATCGAGATTCCAGGATTAGTACTCCTGAATCCAGATTGCTTGTGATTATCTTCCTGTATTTTCAATTCACATAGGAGAGACAATTTTCCGTCAGTCAGTTGGGATTCATAGGGATAATTTTGGTGATAACTAATTAGCTTAATTTCAGTGTTCATTTGAGAATGAATGCATGGTATATCCAGAAGCTGTTTTACACTAAGATGAAACATCTATGTAACTTTACTGCTGTTTTGATTACGTCATAAATCGATTATTTTAACTCGAAACAAAAACTATCTTCAAGTTAATCGACTTTTATAAAATTAGGTTAGTGGCAGCGGGGTTCAAACCGGAGTATATAAATTTTTACATGTAAATAAGTTATGTTACTACTTCATTATATTACGCGTCAACATTGTCTAATAAAACATTAACAACTACCAACCAAAACATTTCAAAGATATTTCTTTACATTGTAGTGACCTACTTTTATCAAGAGAACGCAATTGGTGTAATGGAAACAATTATTATTATAACCAATTGTACCGGGGATTGTTTTACTGTACTTGTTTGTTTAACTGTACCAAAACACACATTCTTCCGTTGCTTGTGACCTTGCACGAATTCAGTCACGTTAAGTAACCACACTTGTAACCTGATACGATCTCGGTATTATTTTGATACCACGAGATCGCCAACAAATACATCTCTACTACAGCCACCAACTGCCTTCTGATATTTGGCCTAGGGGGGAACTTGTCGGTTAACTGGCACGTAGTCTTCCTGTAGTGGTGATCATAGTCAACCGCGACTCAACGCCACACTACAACACTATTTTATTTAGCTTGGAATGCTAACAATTGTCTATATGTTATTCCCGATTCGATGTGAAAAATGAAAAGCTGTCGTGATTTTGAAACTAGAAGACTGAGCCTACAAAACCATACTAAGCTTACAACAGTTCTAAAAAGCAGATATGAACTCTTCGTAACTGAAAATAGTGATTATTTTAAACAGAGCATTCATGGATGTTAATTATAAGTGCTTCTAAAAAGTAACGAACACATTGGTAATGTATGAATTTAAAAGCAATAACTAACATTTATATTAGACCAGGACTGAGTTGCAAACCAACTAAGCAGACTGAAACCATTATAAACACCAAAACAATTGAGCAAATTGACAAGATAAAAATTCCTTGGAGTTGGTAATGCCTCAGCAAAGACGATATTTTCCAAATGTTTATGAGCGATTTGACTCCAGTCATTGAATGGATCACTTTAAAAAAAGTTTATAAAAAAAAACTTTTAAAGAGAGCTAAGATCCACAAAAACCTACTTGTTTGTTCTATATCTAAACCCATATCATGTCATTGTAGAGCGAAGCTACAAGACAAACTGATACCGTTTCTTTTGAAATTAGTGATTTATTAGAATGTACAAGACAGTAAAACATATTTTTTGTAAAATCTTCTAGGAATTGATCTATAATTCACCTGGACTGAGTATACAAAAATGCTGACAAAATTCAGTCTTGTACACATCTCAAACAACAATCCCTGATGTTTGGGATATATTTCTCCTACTCTAGGTACAAAATAATACTTTAGGATTAAATCATAAATCGCCTTGACTGGAGTGACAGGACATTGACTTGGTCAGACCTGCTTTTTGATTGATCGTACTAAATATTTTTGCTGTTCTTTCGTACCATTTTAATTTGAGCTAATTTAATTCGTTTATTTGTTCTCTGGAAAAGTAGCATACACTACGTCGTGAAACGTCAGAAAATTCAATTTTTCTATTCATTGGAAGATTACAAATACATTGTATGAATTAGTAACAATCTACAGATGCTCCATTGATTTGGAATTATTAAGATTACAAGAGTAATTTCATACGTAAAAAAGCGAAATATGTCATCATAGAAGCATGAAAACTATGTTATAATGTCGGTCCTTCAAATCGGAGTTCTATTGTTTAAGGTTTGCAAGTCACCAAGGATCTTAATTTGATGACAATCCGAGCTTGTCAGGCAAATAGATCTACGAAATTGATTAAATTCTTGCTAACAACGAGATTAATATTGACATCATTTACTATTGACCTATTAGTTCAGTAATACTTAAATCTTTATATATCTAAAACTATAAGTAAATATCAAGTGTATTAGATATAAGTCCAAGGTGTAGGTATTATGTTCAATGATTGACTTACGCATAGGTTCCAGTATTACAATTTCTATCTCGACACAATTGATGGTAATTTGTCTCACAGTCTAAAATCATTGAAAGTATATGAAATAGTTCAGTGAATAAAAATGCTCCACAGCTTAAAACACCAATAGATTGAAGATGTTTATCTCTCAAAGGTTGTGATTCAACAGAATCTTCTTTGTCATTTACTTTACCATTGTATTCTTTGATCTCTCCAAGAATGGCCACTTTTAATGTACTCATATACTCACAAATTAGACGAATTATTAACTCTAACATGTTATGTACACCTTCCAAAGTATCACGATCCCAATTGAATACAGCCTGCGATGTCATTAGCTTTATAGGAAGAAAAATACCGATTTGTTTCCTTAAATTTCTTGGCAAAAAAATAAGTTGAAAGTTTTTAAAGTAGTAATATATTACTTTAGTTATTGCATTAAATCTTTCGGACATATTCGAAGGTAAACACTAACTGAAAGACTACTAAAAGTAAACTGTTGGACAGTTTTTCTACCTCACTTCCGGTTTACAGATAAAGGATATTTCACCTCCTAAACACCACGATAGACTTAATATTAATTAACTGAAATAAAAAACCAGTGCCGGACATTTTGACGGTTACCATTTGCAGCAACCACTGTACAACACAATATGTCCGAGAATTAAATAATTTCCACCAGACGTTTAAGAGATAAACAGTTATCCAGTTATGATTTCCAACTCTGACTAAAGTGATATCAATGAGTGGAAACATTTACAGATAATTTTGTTATATCCCAACGAGAATAACGAAAAGTAGCTGCTGAGATTTATTTATGGACTAATATTATAGGTATATTTTTAATGTAAAACTAGTAACTAGTTTATGTGTATCAATATTTCTCTCATTATGGGCGTTATTTTGACCAATAGACTATTATTATACGATTTACTATCCTTACGTTATGCCCAATTAATTAATTACAATCTCAATCACAGCCATTTTTGGCTCGATCTCGTACAAATGCTATTTTCTATTTCTGGTGTGATATGGTGTATCAGGTTTCTATATAAACCCAGTATGCTTGAAATACATGATTCATATCGCGGAGTTTGAGATTTGTGTTATAAACTTAACAGGCAGGGAAAAGGAACAATCGGGATTCCAGTGCCCTTCGTTCAGACGTATGAGTCATTTCTTGGTCGTATAAATTCGCGCATCTAAATTTGGCAATCGTATTCGCGGTAATCGTACAAGGTGAGGACATAACAGTTTTTATAATTATTCATGAGAAAAACGCATTCCAAACATATTAGGATTCTAGCTTGAGGTGGTAATACAACATTGTATTCCGTCAGCGTACTTACCAAACCAGTTTTGACCATCTAGCGATTATAAGTCGACAAAACAATCTCTTGGTAAATCGATTGCTGAAAAGTCAGACGATAAGATCATTATCTCTAAAAGAATATCTATGACAAAGTAAAAATGGTGAAAGTGAACTACCCTGACATAAGCTTAAACTTAACCAGCAGTGATTCAATAGAGATCCTGTATAAGGTTAATATACTTCATTAGTACACTTTTCAATGACAGATACGTAAAACCTGTCGATCTATGGAAGCGAACGCTTCCATGAGGTCGGCAAATACACTTATGGATGGAAATTGAGAGGTATATTCGTGTTTAAAAACCTGATGAAGGGTAAATATTTGATCTATGCATCCATGCTCAGGTACAGATTGATCTTCAAGAGTCTTTGTTCTCACGTTTAGATTTAGTATAATATTATTATGAAAAATGAATACACTTGTAGAGGGATGTTTCAATTTTGAAAGGCGATTTACTCTTGGAAAGCGAAAATTTTATTGACTTATTTATAACCTTCAGAGATATACAGTACATTAGTTTATGCATAAGTGACCTGTAAACTAACTACTGTTTCGAATCTCTCACTTTATTCAGACATTAAGTGTGTGTGTTTTGACAAAAGTTCAAGAAACGTAAATAATTAATCGATGCATCAGCTCTAAGACACATACAACAACGTGACTTTTATGTAAATGAATCCTAAAGAAATCTCACTTTTACTTTTGAGGAAGATAAGTCACGCAAGTAAGACAAAATCATTGAGAGATGAACAAAAATATTACACGGAATGTAGGTTATGATGCATATCAATTAAACTTATAGCTTTTACTTTGTAATGTATGGCGCCTGCTTCATGGAAATCGCAGTGCTTAAAATGATATCTAATCATACGTTTGAGACATCAGTCAATGAGTGGCAAACGACTGTAAAAATAGGATAATAAAAATCATGAAACCGTAAAATTAACTTTTGCCGGAGTGAAAGTTAACAAAATACCACCAATTTATTATGCATTAAACTACCTTAGTAACACACTCCTTCAAACATATAGTAAGAAAACGTTGGACTTCAGGGTATAAATCGAATGTCTTCAAACCATTGACTTTTATCTCATAAATAACACCCATAAGGCAAATACCAAGAGATTGTGACCTTAGACACGGAATATCCCATTGTTCTGTTAAAATACGACTTTGAAGTCTATTGAATTCAAGAGAAGAAAATCCTATGCTTATGTTATGCCCCAAAACTAGTTTATCGAGTGGATCTGAGCTTTCATCCAATGAAACAGTTGCTGACCCAGAATATTCATCTTCTAAAGTTTCCTTGTTGCGTATCATACTCTAAAAGCGAGGAAACAGGAACAAACAGTGATGAATATGGACGTTATCACAAAACTTAAAATCAAATCGCAATATAGAAATCTACTCATTTTTAGAAGTAGATTACATACCAACAATATGACACCCGTCATGAAAACGCATGTACCTCATCCCGCACTTCGTAATAATTACCTACATATCGTAGTACTCTGCAAAAACTGCTAATTTCTATATTAAAGACGTTCGAGTATCAAATGAATATGATGCGTAATTCAATAAGCTACAAGTACAATCAACAATTAGTCCTCACTACACAAAACTGAACCTGATAAAGCCTTGGTATATAGTGGCGAAGAAATGGGGAGGACTACACACTCTGATAAAGACCAAAACGTATTACAGAAACATATCAAGCTATGGTAACAAGTGTAAGAGGGAAGTAATCTCCATGCCTTGTCAATCCAGGTACATTTCAGACGGGTAAACAGTCGGTTTCTTGTAATCCGACGTCGTTTCTCAATAACCACGACACTAAACAAAGATAATAATCAGTATTTTCTAGATTAAAACCCTATAATAAGCTGCTTGTTTCGTTTGAGGGGCTTTAGCCAAGTTACATACATTGACCCACGAGCAACTTAGATGTAAATATGACGTGCGGAAACAAAAAACTTAATTTGAGCATCTCCTTACCTTATCTGGAGTAAAAGCGCAATTATTTCTAGTATATACACCTTCAGAAGACAGTACAGATATTGCCTCATTTACATCTGAACTACATGACTTTAAAACTGCCCTTATGTTGTCCTCATCCGTAAACCCCATCAGCAAAAGTTTCTGTAGATTCTCTTCATCACTCATGGCTGAACAAAGTCAATACTAGTCTCTCAAATTAAAAAGTCCCATTCTTTATTCAAGGCGCACAGATTTGTGATGTAACTTGACGAATTTAAACACAATCATCTCAAGCAAACTTGATGAAAGCCACCGCTCTCATGATATCCGTGTTTTTACCGAATTAATCGAACCACTTATGACCCATTTATTATTCTTTTATTTTCGTTTTCCTTGGAGTTATGATATCCTATAGACCAATTACTCTAGGTTAGTATCAACGCGAAACTTACAAGGAGTTCAATAAAGCAGGCTTCTTATCAGGTTTGCTTTAGATCTTCTTGGAGATCATTAGTCTTGGATTTTCCTACGGTCTGAAATGATCAAAACTATTTCCTAAGAGTTATTCATGTCGCAAAAACTCATTTCGTGACTTGAATGAAACTCTAGTATCAGGTTTAGGCCCGTCAAACCACTATCTGAGGAGAAGTTATATGTAAAGTAATAATGATAAGCAAGCTTACTGCCTATTTGGACCAGTAATGGCAAACAACATAGTTGTTAATAGCCTCTTTAATAAAAATAGTGTTTGTGTGTTTTTGTCTATTCTGCCTCACTGTCACCATGTTTAACAAATTTTTAGTGTCACTATTGTTGCAATTATTATCATTCTGAAAAATAAGCATGTGTTTGTGAATGTGCAGCTTTGAGAATTACTTAACCGAAAAGAGAACTAGTCGCTAAACCAATCTTTCTTATTTTGTGTCTCACTGAGAATATTCCGTCTCCTACATTTAAATATATTTTTCTTCTGTACTTTTGCAGATCTAGAGAGCAGGAAAATCAGTCTGTCATCGGAAGCTTGAGCCCTTTTAAACGCTTAAAGGTAAGTGTTAGCAGGAATTAAATTCGAATAAAGCATGCTTCATGCACGGTTGCGTTGGTGCACGCTGACTGACTAATTCGTAACCAATCAGCGCTAGTCGATACTTGGAGAAGACTCTAGAATCTCCTCATATAAAACCTGTAATTATACTATGGTTTTTTACTGTGCTTTCTATTTCCATCTACCCTTGTTATTTGGAATATAATTTCTTTCCTATTCAATCGTGTTCTGAATTAGGGACTTGTCGAATAAAGTGGAGTACAAGAATACTAAGCAATAAGAATAGCTGGGTTGTAATAAGAGAGAAATATAACAATAAAAACGCGACCGCACGCTAATGCTGGTCAAATGGTAGCCTACTCTCGAAAACCAAACTCTTTTGGGGAGTAGCAGTACATTTATTATTACCCACGATCACCATATCGGTACATATGTGTTTCAGAAAACTAAGTAGATATGAGTATATATCTAGAATATCCAGGTTTTACAGTTTTCAACAGTAGTTTCTACACAACGACAATAAATACTACAAAAGTTAGTGTGACTGGTGGCTGAGTTAGATCTGTGTTGAACAGCAAAAGTGAAACATCATTTCGTCTTAACATATCCAGAAAAACTAAACTTCAAAACTTCATTGTTTGATTTACGAAAATGGTTTATTTGTTAGGATTCTATTAAGTACATTAAGCCACATTTTCCAAAAAGCTGGATTCGAAAGACGATGAACAATAAGATATTTTTGTTTGAGAGATTATGAAGCCATAATATCACCATCCCATAGAAATGATTTCCGTAGTTCTTCTAGCAACTTTTAATAATCAGTGACCTAGGTTTGGTTGTGGAGACTCTCATCAGACTGTTTACGAGTGATCTGTCTTCACTCGTAGGTTGCTTTCACGGACCTTTATATTACGTCTGGTGATATAACAATATATTTGGTGTAAATATCAAGATGATACATAGATTAATCACGTTACGGTGTTGCTTCTCAACCACAAAATCGTTTATGCCGAATACACGATAAGTGTGAAGACTTGCACTCAACATTTAATACTCAGGAAAGATATGATTTGGCGTACGTGGAAAAATCTATTCATAGTATCATGGCTACTGCCTACAGGCGTGGTCACTTCATATAAATACTTCCTTTTCATAATGAGTATATAGTTTCATCCTCGTGTTACAGGAAGAGTTGGTATATGGACTCTGTATTATCTCTGTTTTGGATTAATATGCCTTACTCAACCTTTGAACCTGTAGCGGTAAATAAATCCCCAAACTAAATAGCTCAATAGGTTTTCGACATTGGATGCTGACCATATGTTTTAGTGGACTCATCTAGCTGAAGGCGCTCGGTCATGCATCCGCACCAGATCACGTGCTGTCACGCTGTGCTCAACAACAACCGCAATCACTAGCCAGATTAGATCAGAGATTCCCGATATATTGGTTATCGCCAAATACACTCTTCCGATCTCCTCGACTCTGTCTTTTGATTTCTCTCGGTGGGAACAAAGCATATTAGAAGGTGTTATTGGTAGAAGCGTTGTCAAACACTGAATACCTGTATCATCCTCATTGGTGAGACCGTCGTGATCTGGTACACCTAACTGCAACTGTGAGTCTGTTCCTTTTTGGGATTTTTATATATTATTACCTTTTTTTTAAACATTGTGATTTTTTTTCGTGTTTTTCCTGGGATATATATATATTTTTTCCCTCGTTCATTATCGTACTTCATATTTTCATCATGGCTGAACAGACACCCAAAGTACTCAAGCTTAAGACTTTGTCCCCGCCTTCGTTTCAACTCATGCCTTTCTGGCCCGACAATATCGATGCCTGGTTCTGCTACGCAGAATCCGATTTCTCCGAGCACGGCGTGATCGACACACGTGCACAATTCCTCGCAGTAGTCAAGGCACTACCGCGCGAATTCAACAGGTACGTAACACCTAGTATGTTTACTAGTGATGTTTCCGATCCTTACGAAATCTTGAAACGTTCGATTCTTAAACGAGGAGACCTAACCGATCGACAAAGGTTAGATCAACTCTTCAATAACATCGACCTGCAACACGGTTCTGCGACTGACATGTTGCAAAGAATGAGAGAAGTGATAGGCCTAAGGACTTTTGACGAAGGTCTATTTAAACAACTTTTCTTGTCTAAACTTCCTCAACAGGTGCAAGCGGTTTTGGTCTCGTTTCAGAACAACGCCTTAGACGAGCTAGCTGCATCTGCCGATCGTATTTTAGAAATAACGAAATCGTCTACTTCAGAGGTATTTTCCGTCAAAGAAAAGCCTCACACGACTCAGAATGACATAACCGAATTATGTCATACACTCACGCGTTATCTTAATCTTCGTAATGACCGTAGTCGCTCACGCAGTCCACGTAGAAGCATTTCGCGTAAACGATCTGTCTCTAGACCACGAGAGACGGATAACCCCGACTGGTGCTGGTATCATAACCAGTATGGAAAATCTTCCAGAAATTGCAGAAAACCCTGCAATTTTCCCAACACGAAAACGACTGACTCGAAAAACAATTCGGGAAACTTCTAAGCCGGCACGCGTTAACGGCAACCGTAGCCGGCGAACATAGCCGTCTGTTGTACGTCACAGATGTGACAACGAGAGTTCGCTACCTCGTCGACACTGGCGCAGAAGTTAGCGTTCTCCCAGCAAATCATAACGACCGGCTCCACGAATCAACTCTAAACTTACAGGCGGCAAATGGAAAACCGATCGCCACGTATGGCAAAAGGTACGTCCACCATAACGTGGTCTTACGCAAACCCATTCATTGGATTTTCGTTGTTGCAGATGTTTCTATGCCAATCATTGGTATGGATCTTCTACAACATCATAATCTAATCATCGACACGCGCAAACGGAGGCTAGTAGATGGAAACACTAAATTATCTGTTTGCGTAACTTCTTTTTCTGGTTGTAGATTATCTCCAGTCACAGTTAAGCATTCGATAGACCCACTCTATCAACCACTACTCGACAAGTACCTTGAGATACAACAAGCTCAAACGAAACTACCGTGTGTAACCAGCAATGTTACACATCACAACACGACTACAGGACCACCTGTATTCTCTAAAGCACTCCGACTAGCCCCTGAAAATCTAAGGTTGGCGAAAAGCGAATTCGACCACATGATGGACTTAGGTATAATAAGACCGTCAAACAGCTAATGGGCATCTCCATTGCACATGGTCCCTAAAAAGGACAGCAACGATTGGCGTCCAACTGGTGACTATCGGCGATTGAATTCGAAAACCATTCCCGATTGTTACCCGTTGCCTCACATTCATGATTCGACAGCTACCTTGAAAAGTACAACTGTCTTTTCGAAAATCAACTTGGTCAAAGCGTATAACCAAATCCCTATGGATACTGACGATATTCCGAAAACAGCTATCATAACTCCTTTCGGACTCTATGAATTTTTGCGAATGCCGTTCGGTTTAAGAAACGCTGCGCAAACTTTCCAAAGATTCATAGACGACGTCTTTCGAGGTCTCAACTTCGTACATGCGTATGTTGATGACTGCTTGATCGCATGTCCGGACAGAGAATCACATCTCAAGCATCTGGATCTTGTTTTCGACCGATTACAAAAACATGGCATTACTGTAAACGTTCAGAAATGCCAATTCGGAACCGACTCGTTAGATTTCCTAGGACACACTATCGATGCTCAAGGCATTCGACCTCTTAGGACCAAAGTGGCGGCCATTCTGGATTACCCAGAACCGACCAACGTCAAGCAATTACGCACGTTTAACGGCCTGGTAAGTTTCTATAGACGCTTCATACCGAAATGCGCATTACTTATGAAACCTCTTACTGACCAACTTCGTGGAAATGCGAAATCCATTAATTTGGACGACACCGCACGAAAAGCATTCTCCACAGTTAAGGAACTGATCGCTAAAGCAACAATGCTCGCACATCAGGACACTGAAGCACCCATTAGTATCGCAGTAGACGCATCCGACTCGGCAATCGGAGGAGTCTTAAAACAATGGATTAACAACTCCTGGCAACCCTTGGCATTTTTTTCTAGACGGTTGCTAGACACCGAATCGAGATACAGCACATTCGGTAGGGAACTCCTAGCTATGTATTGTGCTGTACGGCATTTTCAACACTATATCGAAGGCCGCGAATTCACTCTATTCACTGACCATAAACCGCTCACTTTCTCGTTAAGCTCTCCTTCTGACAAGTACTCTCCCCGTGAGTCTCGACAACTGGACTACATTTCGCAGTTTACTTCAGATATTCAACATATTTCTGGAGCAAACAATGTAGTTGCAGACGCCTTGTCTCGAATAAATTCCTTGAACAGTTTCCAAGGAATCGACCTTCTTAAACTCGCCCAGCTTCAAAAAGAAGACACTGATCTTCAGCAACAGTTATCGTCCACAACCCTTAAACTACGCATCAAACAGATGGGAACAGGTAAGGAAACCTTACTTTGTGACACATCTACAGGAAAGGGATCGCCCAATCGTCCCGAAACATTATCGACGCAATGTCTTCAACACATTGCACAAACTTTCTCATCCAGGTGTTCGTGCAACCATCAAGTTCATAGCAGAACGTTTTTGCTGGCCTGGTATGAATAACGACGTGAGGGAGTGGGCACGCTCCTGTGTAAGCTGCCAAAAATCTAAGGTCATCAGACACAATACATGTCCCTTAGGCTCATTTAAAACTCCCGATGCTCGTTTCGACCATGTTCATCTGGATTTGGTAGGACCTTTACCAGATTCAAATGGATACTCTTACCTCTTGACCTGTGTAGATCGTTTCACTCGATGGCCAGAAGCAGTACCTATCAAGGACATCACTGCTGAAACAGTGGCCCGAACCTTCGTCGAACGATGGGTAGCAAACTTCGGTTGCCCTTCAACCATCACTACAGACCGCGGACGTCAGTTTGAGTCTGAACTTTTCCGTCGTCTGACCACACTATTAGGAAGCACTCGCTTCCGAACGACCGCCTACCACCCACAAGCAAACGGGTTGGTAGAACGCTTTCACCGACAACTAAAAGCTTCACTATCAGCTGCAAACGTTTCACAGTGGACCGACGCTCTTCCACTCGTCTTACTAGGTATCCGCAATGCAGTGAAAGCTGATATTGGATACACTGCGGCTCAACTCGTTTATGGAACGACACTTCGACTTCCAGGAGAATTCGTGGATCCTTCATCCTCTTCATTGAGCATGGATCTAACCTCTTACACGAACAGGCTTACAAACGCAATGCGTTCAGTTAAACCTGCTTCCACTCGACCTCAATCAACTGATGTTTTCATTCAACCTGAGTTACGATATAGTACACACGTTTTCGTTCGTCGAGACTCGCATCGACGACCTTTCGAATCAGCATACGAAGGACCTTTCAAAGTTCTTCAACGCGAACCGAAGTACTATATAATCGATAAGAACGGAACCAACGATAGCATCAGCATCGATCGCCTCAAAGAAGCGTATTTAGAAGGAAATCCTATCTACGTGGATTTTCCTTCGGTACAATTGAACGACACGACTCCGACACTTACAATACCTCATCCGACAACCAACACACACGATGATACTTCGACAGTATCCGAAAATAAACTTAAAACGACACGTTCTGGAAGAAGAGTGAGATTTCCAGAACATTTAAATGACTATTGCACGTAAGGCACTTCTCGACATTTTCTATATTATTAAAAAATAATTTTTTTTAAATAGGCTTATATATTTTCATTTCTATTTTTAAAAACAAAAACAACAAAAAAAACGATTTTTTTTAACGCTGTTACGTTTCATGAGATTATTTTCCCTTTTTTACGCACATACGAGTGTATTTTCGACATGCACTTACATTTTCTTTCTTCTTTTCCAGGACGGCTGGAAAAGAACGATGACGTTTATGAGGATATGAAACTTTCATTGTACATTTCTTTTTTTACTATGTTGTACCCCGGTCCCATATAGTAAGGAAAGACGACCAGACGCTGCTAAATTTAGTAAGCTATCAGAAGAGTGTTTACCAACGACAAACTCGTTGGGTTTAAACTTCTGGCTGGCCACGTCTTAGGGTCATCACTGCCCCACTAGGGGGGGAGTGAACTGTAGCGGTAAATAAATCCCCAAACTAAATAGCTCAATAGGTTTTCGACATTGGATGCTGACCATATGTTTTAGTGGACTCATCTAGCTGAAGGCGCTCGGTCATGCATCCGCACCAGATCACGTGCTGTCACGCTGTGCTCAACAACAACCGCAATCACTAGCCAGATTAGATCAGAGATTCCCGATATATTGGTTATCGCCAAATACACTCTTCCGATCTCCTCGACTCTGTCTTTTGATTTCTCTCGGTGGGAACAAAGCATATTAGAAGGTGTTATTGGTAGAAGCGTTGTCAAACACTGAATACCTGTATCATCCTCAAACCTATTAGTTAGTAACTATGATCTCAGATATTTCGGCTTCAATCTGTTTTAGGTTTGGCATTTTAAAAGTTGACGACTTGTTGAGTAATTCCTAAAACTATTATTCTGACAATTTCTGTCGGTTAATTACTTGTAAGTTGAGAATAAAATTCTGGTACTTCAGCCGATATTCGTTTCCCCTGTCATTTTAATTATAGGTCACGAGTAGGTCAATTGACTGTGTCTCGTTAACAGGCCTTAGCGTAGAGGTCCTAAAGAACATAGTGGTGGATACCACAATAAGATGAGTTCATATAGACAACCACCTTATGGCTAAGATTGTCATATCATGACAAATCAACAGTTTTCGGACCAGGCTTATGACAACTGTAAATGCACATTATTCTAATTTTGGTGAGATTGACTAAACAGACTCAAGCTATTTTTTATTCTCATATCTTCTCTAACTTTGTCCATTACTTTTTACTTATTGCAAAACATTGTACTGTAAGTCTGTTGATTAATGCTCATATGTATTGGCATTTTGCGATTTTCGATTAGTTTTCGAACTCATCTCGCTCGATTGATGCAAATAGTCAATAAACTACGATTGTAATTGGCTCCCATGGTTATTTAACAAGCATTCACAGCATTTAAGTGCTCTTGAGCACTACGTCTGTTAAAATATCAACCATGCATACGTATGACCACAGAGCAACGCGAAAGTACAGCAGTCTGCAAATTATTCACTTCATATGAGTAGTACCAAGTCAGCCATCGATTATAAATTCATCCCAATACTTTTTCATTTTATATGCTATTTTCTGCCAGAAATTCTCCCTTGCAACATTTTTTACTTCTCTAATGACAGACTTATTTCCAGTTTCCGAGTTTCATAATCAAACAGAATACTGAAAATTTATTCTGTTTTTGGATATTAAATTTCCTGAAAGCTTAGATTTCGTCTCAAGTTTTTGCTTAGCAAGTGCTACGTATTTCATTTCAGTTACTTTTCAACCCATATTGAATCAATTTCCAATGCTACACAGACCCAAGAAACAATTGATACATGATGTCTCGTCCAAATTCTCTAAAATTTATCTCATATTAGTGTTGGGGAGATCCAAAGTATTTCTCGCAAATGTTCAGACAGGTTGTAAATCGTTCGGAAATATTTTGACTAATCAGCTTCGTAAAGGAGCTCCCCAGAAACGTATAGAAAAATGAAGTGTCACGAGTAACGTTTCTGACCGAATATTTGCCCGTGGTGGTATATTCAGTATGGCCTCCGAGACTTCTGGAAGCCCAAGGCCATTCGAAGTACACTGATCTCTTGTCTTTAGGTTGAAGTTATTAGAGGCGTCTAGGAAGCCGATTCGGGCCTTCAATTAGAAGTTCTATCAATTACACAACTGAGTGATACAAATTTTAATTACGCAACTGAGAAAGTAAGTCATGCGAGCTTCACAATTGCATCAGATGATCACATACTACGTTTATGATGCTTAATAACATTCCTTAGTTTATTTTAAATAGAGTGGTCATATACATATGCATGATCTTGTCTGTAAATTGGTATGTCCCACGTAGTTTGTGTTCATTGGCAATAAATTACACTTGTGTTAAGTCGTGCATTTACTGTTATCTTGGAAGACTGCCCATAACTCAACTCCTTAACTGTGTGTGTATGGTGTTAGTTTCATTCTCGGTTTACTTGTATTTAGTACGAGTTGCCAAACCATTCAATGGCTTCTGTAACTCCATCATAGTCTTCATATATGTCCGATTGTTAAGCCAGTAATACTCAGACGACACAGCTGTGTGCACGCAAAACATCCACTTTAGTCTGTTGTGTTATTACACCATAATGTAACTATCCAACTTCTTGCACTTAAGTCACATTAGGCTGTGTAGCTCTAAGCGTAAAGCTAAGCTGCAAGTGACTAGCCATTTCAGCATCACAACTTCTAGTGAAGCCACGTAACCCATCATAAAATCATGAATAAGCATATTTATTGAGGGCGAATGCAAAGAAGTAAACGGTCGGGAAAATCTCGAGCAATGCTGACTGTTTTCAAAACGCTGACAACTCAAAGAACACCATATAAACTACTTCATGAAGATTTTTCGACACCATCATATAGCAGTGTGAACATTTGACAACTATTTATTATGATTGATAAAATTGATTGAAGCATTCACAACAACAGTCGATAAATAAACTGATAATAATCATGAAATAGTGTTGGTTTCATTTGGTTGCCCTTATCTGGCATAAATGATTTTCGTATATTTTCCTACCAGATTCCTAATAAATCATTATTATTACCCGCCAAAAGGCTTTGAACCTTGTCAGCCTAACTGAAGGTCTAGTGAAAAGATCATTCGTGCCAAACATCAGTGTAAGCAGCCAAGCAAGTTTCCTGTAGACTGAAATGATCGTTACAAATGTACCTTAACACTGACAAGAATTCATGCCGTCATCATGGACATAAGGTGGGAGTTGTGTCCCCCTTGGTTACAACTTATGGCACTTCTGATTATCATACAGGCCCCACTCACTGTTTATCATCTTAAAAAGACTTATTTGGGTGAAAGCGTGTACAATTTGTATAATATGAGCTTTAGCGAATTCGACAACTTGTTATCACTCTACCGCAAATAAGTTGATTTCTGCTTTATTTCACACTTCATACTTGCGACTAGCTTGTATGCACCATCAATCCGTAAGTACGATCATAAATAATTGGTTTATTGCAAGTCAGAAAATTGAATCCTGAACATGTCTTTCGCAGACGCACGCATGTTCGACGACTTACTGCCAGTTGTTTGTCCAAAGTTTACATCACCAGCATTTTTGGGTTTAGTGGCCCTATACCTGTATCCAGTTATACCTTATGAATGACTGTTGTTCTATGATTGCTGTCGAAATACATATGTCACCAATCCTCGCATATAATTATCTACTTAACTCACGTTGGTGAATAACGGAACAAGATAAGCCAAATAATAGAATGGATCTTTGAATATGTGTATTTTGTTCACTCACTGATCTGGACAGGCAATCATAGGGGCGAAGTGCCGGAAGCAAAGAGAAGAGGACAAGGGAAAATGACGTGCAGTAGAGAAGGCGTGTGAGTCAATTCAATTTAACCGAGCGTGAATCGATATATTTATAGTCCAATAAAAATAATTCACAGGTATGTGATGAATAGGATAAAAAGTGCACACACATAAGCTCATATAAAACAGTCGAGGTTGATAAACTAACTAATTAACCAACGCTACTCAGGTATAAGGAGAATTTTTGATGACAGTTCATATATATTAGCAGCACTACTAAATCCCATATCAGTTAAGCAATCGCGAAGTCGAGAAAATCTCTTCGTATCTACATAACCATATTAGATGCAGTAAA
This sequence comes from Schistosoma margrebowiei, assembly GCA_944470205.2. Taxonomy (NCBI): domain Eukaryota; kingdom Metazoa; phylum Platyhelminthes; class Trematoda; order Strigeidida; family Schistosomatidae; genus Schistosoma; species Schistosoma margrebowiei. Next base: position 50,013,089 of record OX104024.1, read on the forward strand.
CTAACTGAAATACTAGTTGGAATTCCCCTCTTTCGTAGTGATACTTCCACTCATTCAGTTCGCCTAATAATACAGATGCACTTAGAAGTCAGGACATACAAGCAGCATGTTGGTACAAGCATTAGCTGACTTTCCAATAGAGACCAAAGAAAGCGCTATTATCAACATTGCTACAGCATTGATTCTTTTTCTGTTCGATTACTATTTAATTGTGCACTAAATACTTGAATTGTTTATACGTTCATACGTTCATGGCTGTTCATCGATTATTGTCATGCATTTAGATGTCATTTGTTCAGACTTTATACTAAACCAGTCCGTACCATTATAATTCAGTTTGTCTAACTGTCGAATAATGTGTACATGTACTTTCATTTTGCGAGTGTTCGGAACGAAGCGGAACACTTTGAAAATATTACAGGTATTTTCCGATCGATTGCCGCCTCTTTGTTTTTTATTTATTTTGCAGTCTATCAACATCCCATGGGTTCTTCTTCGTTACATCTTAACATCCGGTGAGTGATAGTTCCACTTGATTTCTCACTGAACAAAATTCATGTTGATTCTGGTTGAAGAGTAGTGTTGTGATGTTGATTTTTCTACCGCATGGTCCTTGATACAGAATAAACGACGACCGAGACGATTCGAATTTAATGTTTGGAGCTCAGAGAAGGCGAGAAATAGTGAACATGGAACGTTTGATCAGTATTTCATGACTCGAGTCCACTGACGTGGCTAATCACTTCAGATGCTCTAGAATATTCGTCTGGCTTACCACCAAACCTGTAGATCGCAACGTAACATCCCTGCTCATAGAAGGGAATAGGTAGCATGGTGGATATTGATTGTGAAAGATAATTTTCTGACGGAAATGTTTAGTGTTTGGAACCCGTCATGGAGTTAAGATGGTACTCAAACGTTTGCTCGGAGAAATAAATAACTTTACGAAAGTGAGATTTCAAGTATTTATGCAGCTCCTGAAGAAAATTGAAACATTGAAGCACTTAGAGTAAGCAGAATATGATGTACTGCAGGAATATGAAGAATTGAAGAGTACAAGCTATTTAGGTTGCGAGTAAATAATAAGAACCATGTTTTTTGAAGTTTGAAGAAAGTCTTGAGCAAGAGGTAAGATCAACCGAAACCCAATAGAATCCCGTATTGAAAAAGCTTGCATGTTGTTACTCCAGATGGCCTAATTTTAACAATGAAACATACATACAATGAAGTTAATAATTATGAGTCATTCAAACATTTCGACAAATAGGAAAATACCATCTGAAGGCTTTATTGCTTCGTCTGATGTTGTATTTGCTTTTCAAAAGTCCAGCTATCCAAGCTGTCCAGACGTTTTTTGCCGAATATATGGCGTCCGAAGAAGTGATACGAAATGTCTTGATTGGAAGTTGAGCCTTGATACTGCAAAAATAGGAAGCCAGCATTACATTTTGAGACCAAGTGCACTAAAACCCTACACTTTACCCCGGTTGGGCTTATCCAAATAAAAAGGAAGCCCACTGATAACGAAAGTTATAAAATGACAGGATGGTCTAATGAGGATGGTGAAGTTGTAGGGTCAGGGAAAAGTTACTAGAACCTAGTCAAATCATCCGCAGGCATTCAGCTGAGTGTTAGACTGCCTACCGATTTCCACCAAGGTCAAAGAAAACCAATGCGCACCAGTCAATTTCATGTCAGGAGCAGTCTCATACAGCAGCGATTTCGCCTTATGCCTTTGCTAACTGTTAATACTTATTGCGTGTTCTTACTCCAGCAAATTGTCTGATTATCATGATGGTATAATTGTGGTATTTGCACGGATAGGTGATTTCTTTGTACTTCATTTCGCTGCTAACAGTTCAGTTGTTTTCACCCTAATTTATCTAACTATACTGAGAATTCTTAGCATGCCAATTTGACTTCTAACTTTCTTAATACTCCAGGTTCAATATTAATCACGAGGCGTGACCAAACGGAAGCTATATCTCACTACTTCAGTCCAACTCGAGTAGACCATAATCATCGTCACAGATCGCTTACGTTGGTGGCCTACAGAAATGAAGGGCGAATTAATGTTGAAACAGGATTTGCCCATCAATATGAAGGGTAGGTTACGATTAGTATGGAATTTAATTGCGATTAAAGTTGAGTTAATAGAAAAAGCTATTCATCACAGCATGCTGACATGACATAAAATCTCAATAAGTGAAAGATAAAAAGGTTTCACAATGATGGTCTGACGTTCATAACTCGTAAATGTAACAATTCTGTTATTTACCTGAATTTTACGGAATGTAGGTCGACTACTTCATTATGAACCTTCCAAGTTTTGGACCCGTGATTACCGACTACTTTTGTGATTCCTTCTTAAATATCGTTTAAATCTAATGGTTGAATTCACGAGTCGACTAAAACTAGACCACCATGGGAAACACGGAAGCACCGGACGGCCGTTTTGTCCTAGTATGGGTCTCTGATATGCGATGGTTCACGTGATTATTTATTATGCTTAAATTTCTTTTCACCATGAAGATGCTACACGTATTCGGATTATTTATATTATATATAATGCCATGGAAAATCGAGGTGAAGCAAAATGTTAACTGGTGTCTTACGTGCAATAATCGTTCAAACGTTTTGAAATCTTACTTTTCTTCCAGATCGCGTTGTTTTAAATTTATTTTCAGATACTGTCGAAGTATCATCTTGCGTGCTGGATGTCGGATGAGGTATTATAATTCTCGGAGCCGTGTCGTTCGATTGTACCGAAGGAAAATCGACGTTGGTAAGATTTCCTTCTAAATACGCTGTTTTGAGGCGATCGATGCTGATGCTTTCGTAGGTTCCATTCTTATCGATTATATAGTACTTAAGTTCGCGTTGAAGAACTTTGAAAGGTCCTTCGTATGCTGATTCGAAAGGTCGTCGATGCGAATCTCGACATACGAAGACGTGTCTACTATATCGTAAGTCAGGTTGAACGAAAACATCATTTAATTGAGGTTGAGTGGAAACAAATTAAACTGGACGCATTGCATTTGTAAGCCTGTTCGCGCAGGAGGTTAGATCCATGTTCGCTGAACAGGATGAAGGATCTGCCAATTCTTCTGGAAGTCTATGTGTCGTTCCATAAACGAGTTGAGCCGTAGTGTATTCAGTGTCAGCTTTCACTGCATTTCGTGTACCTAGTAAGACGAGTGGAAGAGCGTCGGTCAACTGTGAAACGTTTACAACTGATAGTGAACCTTTTAGTTGTCAATGAAAACGTTCTACCAACCGGTTTGCCCGAGGGTGGTAGGCAGTCGTACGGAAGCGAGTGATTCCTAAAAGTGTAGTCGCACAACAGAAAGGTTCAGACTATAACTGATGTCCGCGGTCTGCAATGGTAGTTGAAGGGCAGCCGTGTTAAGGCTAGTTTTCTCTATATCTGACTTCAGCAAATGACATCCCGTTAACTGAGTATTTAAGTCAGGCCAAATCTCCTAGTAGAATTATGGATTTACTCGAGATTATTCAGAAGCCTGAACTCCAGTTATTATTATTATCCACAAACATCTTATGGGTATATAAGTGTTGTGAAGAAACTATTTCGGGTTTCCTCAAAAAACGCAATGATACACAATTTTCAATAATGTTAGCATTATATTTGCCATATTTGAAAAAGAGTAATAAAAAATAATAATAATAATAAATCGGGTCTGTGTAATCGAGAAGAATATTGAATTGAGTTTAGGACGGAAAGGAAGAAAATAACGGAATAGAAATAAAGTAGACGTGAAATACGTAAATAGTTTAATAGGAGTGTTTATGAACACAGAACATGGATAAACGACTATGTATATATCGTCAGATTAGTAACAAAAAATAAATAAGAAAAAATAGTTTATTATCGCAGTAAGATACGACGTTAGAATAAATGTTTGTGCACTTATAGTTTGGAGTGATGTTAAGAAATTCTCAATTTAATGAAAAGGATAACGAAATATCAATATGTATGAGTCATATATTCTGGCTATCAGATCTATGTATGCAACCAAGTGACCAATTGCAATTCAGATTACTATTTTTACCTAACGTATGAGTAACATGTTCCAGACGTTTATTTTCAAGGTTTGTGGTTAATTTCGGCTTGTTCATAATTTAGATAGGATCGTGTGCTGTTAAACATACTTGCGATGGTTTGCGAGGTTTGAATTTATCAACGTAAAGTGTGTGGTCAGTTATATGAATGTTATGATTAGGTTTCCTGTAATTCGTTGCACAGTTACTGTAACTGGGTGATGCACTAACAGGAGTTTGGACTGTGTTTTCCCATTCGTCATCAGCACAACTACTTCGCGTTGAATCTAGGTCAACATTCTTAAGAGAATGGACACCACCTATATCGGGATTACTCTCTTCTAGGTTTTGAACATTAGGAGATTCAGAAGAGCATTTCGGTGACGGCATACTTGTAAAGCTAGACGTTCTCTTAGAACCGGACTTAATTTTACGACCATTAGGATTGTAATGCGTTTGGAAGTTTGACGCTGGTGGTCTGTATCTATTTCTTCCTGCTTTTTGCTGGCGTAGTGTTTTGTTCGAAAGAGTCTTAATATCCTTGAAAATCTGTTTTTGTCTCAATGAACTGGAGGAAGTTAAAAATTCACTGGCGTCTACAGATGAGTTAAATTTGAACAACATCGGTGAGTGCATACCAAGATGACTCCTTTTTAATCTTGTGCATACGCATGGTACGTACGTCGTATTGCTGGCTCTAAGCAAACTAGATTTGATAACTTTAACGGCATATGTGTCCGGTATATTAAACACAATTGCACTGCTAGATCGTCTTATTCTTTCAAATATCTCTGATGCAACATGATCTAGGAAATTATTCATGTCATTCATTTGATCTGGAGTCTCTGTGAGGTTGGGATTGATGAGATTTTTAAGCGGATTGAGAATGTTCATGCCTACTTGCAACTTTTTTATAGCATCCATATGGTTGCAGTTGCGATTATCATCACTGTTTACCAGCAGAGTTTTCAAGATGTCTGGAATGGAGACAACTGGTAAAAGCTTGTCTGCTTCCGGATGAACGAAGTGGCTCGTCTCGTTGAATTTGTCGGAAATCGTGTTCGTAGTGCTGTTAAATTGTGCCGTTTTCCTACGTTTGGCTGGACGCCTGGAAGCACGGGTCTTCACTTTTCTTTGTGGCACGATAAGAAAGTGACGTATAGCAAATGGATTGAACAAAATGTTGAAAATAGAAATGTGTGAAAAAATCAATTCTGAAGGCTCAAGTTAGTCTAGAAATCAAAACCTATGTGTGACGACCTAACAACCAATATTCGGTTGGAACAACGGACTGACGAACCCGAAGCTTATTCGATTAGAACAGACCACGTTCCTCTGTATAGCTCACAACGCGTTTTTGAGATACTCGTATTATATTTTATCAAAACACAAACTCCGTGCTCAATATAAACGTTCTAATTTAGAAATCAGAACAGATTACATCAAAAATACATAATAACTCAAACGGTACAGCCTGTACTATATAATCAGAAGTTGCTCTGACACAAAGTAGCGCGCTAAACAATAAAAGAAACAGTTAATACCAAAGGGTTCGGTATCCGAGAATCAATACAAATATTCCCAACAATATGGGATCAAATATCTATCTGCAGGGATTCCAGCAATCCTCCCAAGCAGACAGTCAGAAGGTTAACAGTCACACACTGAACCACATCGTGACCTTGAGCCTAGTCAAACACGACCTTACTGTCAATAATCCGGCAACATGCAATAAAAAATTAGGTAACAAAAGATAAGTCTTTAATCAAAATCACATAATAAAGGCTGAAACGAGGAAGACTAAGGAACAAAAAATGTGATTAAAAGAGATCTGAACAAAGGTTAAAATACACAACGGGGAGAAGGAACAAACAAATGACACCACTGCTCAACAAAGAAGCTGCAGAGGGATTTTCATCGTTGTCTTTCCGTTACGCTATGTTTTAACCAAGAGTGAATGTATCATAAGGATTAGTAGTGTCAAAATCAAGAGATGAGAATGGCAGGAAGATAGTAGTGGAGATGAAGTATTTATGTCAGTATATGTGTGGAGGCAAAATAGAACACAAAGGAGCACGTTGTGTAAATTTTAACATATATATTACACAAAAGCCTTATATAATAAAATTAAAACACGAAGTTCAGCGAAGAGATCTCTTTTCAGGGAATTTATTATCAAGCTGTACAATCGTATATATATGAATATTTTGTTTTTGAAAAAATACTAATTCCGTGATAAAATGTGAACACAGTTACACCTCTATGACCCTTAATTATTATGAGAAAAACATTTTATTCATCTTATTATGTTCACTTGATCTATTGTTATTATTCCTATTACGTAATCTAGTATTATAACTTTTTTATTGTGTTCACATTTCCTCACTGAATTAGTACTTTTACAAAAACAAAATTTTCATATATATACGATTGTACAGCTTGGTAATAAATTCGTTGAAAAGAGATCCCTTTGCTGAACTTCGTGTTTTAATTTTAATGTTTAAATGGGAATTATATGATAAAGTAATTTAGAAATGTCGATAATTAGTATCAAACAATCAAAGTGAGTACGGTACGTGATACATATAAAAAATGAAAGTTCGCATTGATAAAAATTGGGAGGTTCGGAGATAATTAGTGTAAAAGATTATTACCGCCTAAGATAATTATATTGCTTTATGAACAAACATATGAAACAGCTTTTTGGATAAAAATACTGTCAAAAAGCTATGACAGACTCATAGAATTGGACAGGTCATTTCGGAAATTAAATAAGTTATAGTATCCAAATACGATTTGAATGATAGTTCATAAAATAGTGAGTACGGTGCTTTAACACACACGATTATATATATTTCTTCATATTAGGTAGAGGTTTGAATAGATCCTGTAGATACATAAAGTAAGTGGGTTAAAGTATCCAGACACGAAATAACCATATATTTCTTAAGGAATAGAATACAGATATGAAATGAAATTTTTCGTCAAATATGATTATATATGGTTTTAAAACTGATAAAGCGTAGTTTGATCGTATAACCAAAATGAATATATGTAATTATATGTTTATGAATTATTGTACGAATATGATCATAAATACCATGAATAAGTTAAACTCAGATCTTATCATATAGCAGGAAATTCACGGTTTATATGTTATTAGTTCAGAATTGAGTTATCTTCCATAATTCCAAGAAAAAATAATCCGTTCAGCTCTGCAAGAATCCTAGAAAAAGAAAACTGAAGGCCTCGGCCTGAAAGTAACGTTCAGTTACCGTCTGTTAAATCAAGATAACTATTATGTGTTGACTGAAGGATCACAATACATTGTGACACTGAACACTGCAAACATCAAACGGAAATTCTAAAGTTGGTTATATGTTTATTCTCTATCTACTTTTCAAATGTAAGGGCAGCGACAATGTTATGGGTGGATTTATTATGACTGTCAATTAATTGTTAATAATCATGATAGTAATTCCAATGTGAATTTCTTTGTGATACGCTTGGAGAGTATGCAGCATACTTTGTAGAGTAATAGTGCATGTTCTAAAAGCGGTTCACAAAATTGTAGAGGCTAGTTTCTTCTATATCTGACTACAGTAAACGATGTCTCGTTAATTGAGTATTTAATGCAGGCCAAATCTCCTAGTAAAATTATGGATTTGCTCGAGATTATTCAGAAGCCTGAACACCAGTTGTAGAGATATTTTATCATTAATGATGAATAAGATCCGCAAGCGTGCAGCGAGCAAGCACACTGTGAAACAAGGAGATTGTGGATTTTGCATTCCCACGAAGTTGGTCGGTAACAGGTTTCACAAGCAACGCGCATTTCGGTATGAATCGTCTATGGAAACTTACAAGGCCGTTAAACATGCGTAATTGCTTGGTGGTGGTCGGTTCTGAGTAATCCAGAATGGCCGCCACTTTGGTTCTAAGGGGTCGAATGCCTTTCGCATCTATAGTATGCCCTAGGAAGTGTAATGAGTCAGTTCCGATTTGACATTTCTGAATGTTTACAGTAATGTCATGTTTTTGTAGTCGGTCGAAAACATGATCCTTATGGTTGAGATGCGATTCTCTGTCCGGACGTGCTATTAAACAGTCACCAACATGTACGAAGTTGAGACCTCGAAAAACGTCGTCTATGAATCTTTGGAATGTTTGAGCAGCATTCCTTAGACCGAAAGGCATTCGCAAAAATTTATAGAGTCCGAAAAGAATTATGATAGCTGTTTTCGGAATATCGTCAGTATCCATAGGGATTTGGTTATACGCTTTGACCAAGTTGATTTTCGAAAAGACAGTTGTACTTTTCAAGGTAGCTGTCGAATCATGAATGTGAGGCAACGGGTAACAATCGGGAATGGTTTTCGAATTCAATCGCCGATAGTCACCAGTTGGACGCCAATCGTTGCTGTCCTTTTTAGGGACCATGTGCAATGGAGATGCCCATTAGCTGTTTGACGGTCTTATTATACCTAAGTCCATCATGTGGTCGAATTCGCTTTTCGCCAACCTTAGATTTTCAGGGGCTAGTCGGAGTGCTTTAGAGAATACAGGTGGTCCTGTAGTCGTGTTGTGATGTGTAACATTGCTGGTTACACACGGTACTTTCGTTTGCGTTTGATGTATCCCAGGATACTTATCGAGTAGTGGTTGATAGAAAGGGTCTATCGTGTGCTTATTTGTGCCTGGAGATAATCTGCAACCAGAAAAAGAAGTTACGCAAACAGATAAATTAGTGTTTCCTTCCACTAGCCTCCGTTTGCGCATATGGATGAGTAGATTATTGTGTTGTAGAAGATCTATGCCAATGACTGGCATAGAAACATCTGCAACAATCAAGATCCAGTGTGTGGGTTCGCGTAAGACTACGTTGAGGTAAACGTGCCTTTTACCGTATGTGGCGATAAGCTTTCCGTTTGCCGCCTGTAGATTTAACACCGATTCATGAAGCCGGTCGTAAGAATTGGCAGGGAGAACGCTAACTTCTGCGCCAGTATCGACGTGGTAGCGAACTCTCGTTATCACATCTGTGACGTATAACAGACGGGCATGTTCGCCGGCTACGGTTTTCGTGATCGTATGTCGGCTTGAAAGTTTCCTGAGTTGTTTTTCGTATCGGTCGATTGTTAGTTGAGAAGATTGCAGGGTTTTCTGCAATTTCCGGAGGACATTCCATACTGGTTATGATGCCAGCACCAGTCAGGGTTGTCAGTTTGTCTTGGTCTTGAGACAGATTGCTTACATGCAGTGCTTCTTCGTGGGGTGTGCGACTGTTTACGGTCGTTACGAAATATAAGATAACGTTTAAGTGTATGACATAACTCCGTTATTTCATTCTGGGTCGTTTGAGACTTTTCTTTGATTGAAAAAACCTCGGCCTTAGATTTCGTGATTTCTAAAATGCGGTTGGAGATGCAGCCACCCCATCTACGGCGTTGTTCTGAAACGAGACGAGCGCAGCTAGCATCTATTGAGGAATTTTGGATAAGAAATGTTTGAATAGGCCGTCATCGAAGGTTCTTTGGCCGATAACCTCTCTCATTCGTTGCAACATGGCCGTCGCAGAAACGTGTTGCAGGTCGATGTTGTTAAGGAGTTGGTCTAATCTTTGTCTATCGGTTAAGTCTGCGCGTTTAAGAGTTTCGTAAGGTTCCGAAACATCTCTAGTAAACGTACTAGGTGCTACGTACATGTTAAATTCTCACGGTGGTGCCTTGACTACTGCGAAGAGTTGTGCACGTGAGTCGTTCACGCCGTGCTCGTAGAAGTCAGCTTCTGCGTAGCAGAACCAGGCGTCGATGTTGTCTGGCCAGAGCGGCATTAACTGAAACGAAGGTGAGGACATAGCCTTTAACTTAAGTACCCTGGGTGTCTGTTCTGTCATGGTGAAATAACAAGTACGAGAATGAACGAGTGAAAAAAACAGATATTTCAAAAACACGGGAAAAATATCACAATATATAAAAAATTAAAATAAGGCAACAATATACAGAATTCCACAAAGGCACAGACTCACATTTCACAATTTGGTGTACTAGATAACGATAGGCTCACCAATGAAGATGCCACAGGTATTCGGAGTTTGACGACGCTTTAACCAGTAACACCTTCTTATATGAATCGTACCCACCAAGTGAAATCAAAAGACAGAAGTGAGGAGGTTCGAAGATATATTTGATAGGCTATAACTACATCGAGGATCGTCTGATCTAATCTGGCTAGCGATTGCAGGGGATGTTGAGCACGACGTTCCAACTCATGGTCTAGTTCGGATGCATGACCGAGCGCCTTCAGCTAGGTGAGTCGCTTAAAACCAATGTGGTCAGCATCCAATGTCGAAAGCTTACAGAGCTATTTATTTTGGGGATTTACTTACAGCTACAACCCCAACAACATGGTTTCAGGAAGGGTCATTCTTGTATAACCAACCTGCTGTGGACAGATAAACATACATCCTTAATCTCAAGGGGGAACGCTGACGTCACGCCGCAGTAAGTATCGTCAGACTTATTAGTTTTACCGATAATGTGAAACTTTAGAGAGAGGGATAAGCAACCAAAAGGATGAACTGGCACTTCAGGAGAATCTGCATCGACTTCAAAGTTGGACAGATGACGACGGACTTACCTTTAACACTTCATACTGTAAAGTAGTCTATCCGAGACATGTTGAAGACTACAGCTACAAATTAGGCAACTCCCCTTTAGAAGTATCCGAAGTTGAAAAAGATTTAGGAGTGATGGTACCCTACGATTCGAAGTCTTACGCTAACTGTGACGAAAATGTCTTTCGAGTAAACCTTGCACTGATGACATTGAAGCGCATTTTTGGCTAGCTTGACGGAAGGACTTTCCACACAATCTTCAACAGTTTTATTCGTCCTCATTTACAGTACGGAAACATGGTATTTCCTCCCTCATTCCAAAAGGATAAGGACACTTTGGAGCGTATCCGGCGGCGAGTCAAGAAATCGGATCGGGGATTCATATTCAAGCCTTATGAAGAGCGTCTTCAATCACTAGATCTTTACCCATTAGGGTACAGGCGCCTTAGAGATGACCTAATGCCTTATAGAATCTTAAATACTCCTGGATATCCTCTTAGACACTCACTTAACTTTTATTCCATTACAAACCTTAAGGGTGACGCCCAGAAACTGAAGACATAGCTCGACAGAGAGGACTGGAGACACAACTTCTACTCCCTAAGGATGGTCAAATAGTAGAATTCGCTGCCATATGAGCTAGTCCAAGCGACTGCCCAAGAGTCCTTCAGGAGAAAAACTTGAAGTATTCTTAAGGACAAAGATTAGTATCTGACTATGATTTAACGGTTTCTTTTTCCGCTAATATCGTTGATATACCTAGGTTCCTGCCTGGAGGTATCAGTGATCCACTGCTACTAGACACAGAAGTCCGTTAAACCGAAGCTTCTATTTTGTCCAAAACCATTTGAACTGGAAGCTTGACACATAGCGCAAGACATTTTCCTACCAACGCAAATAAACAGTCTATAGGATTACGTGCCATTTTATTTACCAGTATAACGTTCTTTTCTAAATCTGATACGATCTTAACCGAAGCGGGTAGAGCTGCAGCTTCCGGATGGAAAATTACTCTTAATACTAAAACAGAAAGATATCACACTGAAATGATTTTATGCGACTTAACTGGGCTCTTAGATGTCAACAGACTACTCAGTTGTGAGAAAAATGGGGACTCATGCAAGCTAGCATGCGTCTAGCCAACCTCGAGCACATCAAACACGTAACGTCTGACTTGGATAAAGCCATTCAAGGTCGTAGGATCGTATTTGATTTTACATCGTTTCTTATTTGGCTTCATCATTTGATGTACAGGTCAGGTTGAATGCATTAGGTCTCGTTTGTTATTGTTGATGATGTTCTTTGGCTTGTTCTTCTGTTTCAGTCCTCAAATATAAGCGTGGCGATCCTATATGAATTATATCCTAGCCCAAGCAACACAAAAAGGGGAAATAAAGGCGAACAAAGGGGAAATAAAGGGATAAATGCTTTGGTAGTGAAAGGGGAAATAAAGGAAAAAACGCATCACAATGTCGCCTTCTTCACCTGTCCGGGGGAAATAATGCGGATTTCCCCCTTTTTCGCCTTTTTGTCGACAAATTACCGACTTATCGCCTAAATATCCGTTGAATTGTCGCATTTTCGCCTAAATATCCGCCCAATTTCCGCGGAATTGCCTACTTATGCGCTTAATTGTCTACTTTTCGCCTAAATACACACATTACCTCCTATTTTCTATCCATCGACAGAACCCCAAAGGTCTCCTGCATTCGCCTTTATTTTCAACAACAGACCAAAATATTTCTGCAATGCAGTGGAAAAGCGGTAAATTTTTTAAAAATCTTATTTAAAAAGAAAAGCGTATTAGTGTACAACAGTAGAGCACAAGCTTAAGCATCGATTGTTATGCATATCCAATGCAATTGCTAATTCATTGTTATTTGAAATTATCTGAAAAAGAAGGAACAGGTTATGTTTTATTCATAAGGAATGTGCATTTAATCAAAAGTTCACTGAAACTCAAACACACATTCTCAACACTTCAACAGTTTCCCATGTAAGTAAAAAAGTAAGCTGTTTGAAAGAACAATGTTTATTGAAATGGAGGTAGAACATCAAAACAATTGCACGGACTATTCAGAATTGAGGTAGTCGTCCTGTGAATTCTGAATTAAAACAAAACAAAACAAAAAAGGTCACAACCATATCTCAATGACATGCTTTGGCACAGCCAAATACTTGAAACTGAACTTACGGTTATGTTCGTTAATATTATTGACTGTAACTATTGAGTCGTAGGGAGGTTATCACTTTAAATTAGTACATACCTGGTTTTCTTTTCTTCTATTACATTTTATCATCTTGTCTAGGACGTCGTGAAAGTAACCTTGTGTCGCGATGTCGTAGAGCTTACCAAGGTCTTTTTCGTTGACAGAGGATGACAAAAAGCGATGTGTTAAAGCACCTGAAGTTTAAGTAATAGATATAGGTTACTTCGTATGCAGCCGTAAAACGTGCATTTCTGAAGTGCTCGTTTTGAAGAGGTGCCAAGTAACATGAATTTACTGGCAACCTCAGGTGTCAACAGATACGACAGAACAAACCGCATGGACGCTTTTGGGTCGTCACTTGATAACCTAGTGACCATTGCCATCTGTAATCGTAACAAATTATTAAATTCATGTTAATGACTTACAAATCTGTCCCTGGTTTCTTTCTGCGACAAACCGGTATCCAGCATCTGCAGTTCCTCTTCAGATGACTCGACAGTCCGCAATCGAATTGATGCGGTTTTTCGCGTTCATGAAACTTAAATAGCAATTGGTTTACATTAACATTCAAGTCAATAATGGCGGACGATATGTTGTTAATCGTTTTTGTCAAGTCAGTGATAGCTGACGACATGTTCAGCATCAGTGTATACAGCCATTCACTGCTGAAAAAGGTCACTACATGATGCAGGTTACTTACTGGTCCACTATAGCGCCACCAACATGCTTACATTCCGATGTGGAAGGTGATGTCTCTAATTGTGTCGAACTAATTCGTGAATATCTAAATAGTAATTAAACCTACTTGGCGATTGGCGATATGAATTTTTCGAAAACACGGAATTTGGGATATTGTACGCGGCTATTCCTAGCCTGCATCTCAGCCACATCCATGTCGACTGAATTGTAAAGAAAATCTTTACGCTTCATTACACCTCTAGGAAATGTTAGTAAGATTATTGTACAGACCTCTTTGGCTTCTCAGTGTTAAGTGGCAAAGTGTTTTCATCCGTTGAGGTGTTTTTCCGTTGAGATTCCAGTATCTGTAGGGCAACTAACAGATCTTTTGCCGACTGCAGAGAATCTATAGTGAATTATGCATTCTGTGTATGTAACCTACCTAATTCGTGAATCACTTTACATTTCATAAGTGACCAATTTTCATTCGGTTGGTCGCACTTCTGAAGGTGTATATCGACAAGCTCATTCGGAAAAGCGCAAAGTTCCTTTCCTACTATCCACTCCTTGGATGCTATCATCAGTTGTTTTTTGCTGAGGACGTCAACAATGACGTACTTCCTGTTAGCGGGCTGAAAATAACATAAGACGTAAGTAAATTATTTGTCGTCATTTATTCAACACTAGTGAAACAAAATGCATTTACAGCCAAGTATGCAGCAATGGGATAAGAACTAGATAATTCATACAATTTATGGCCATACATTTACAATCTATATCGTTAACCGAGATCCAAGTGTGTTCATGGCTAACTACGAAGCACCTAAAGTAATTGCGTGGGTCAGTGAAAGTCCTAAATTTTAGTAGTCCATCCTCTTTTATATCAGTGACTAAACCTGGCTGGCCGTTCACTACTACTACATTATCAGGCTGACATGAAGTGATTTTACTGTTGTTAAACATAATTACTTGTTTAGTGGAGACATCATTAGCGCCTATTGGGGTAGTATTTGTTAAGCCACTAATTTGAAGCCTATCACTGAAGGACATTCTCTCAGCATAACGCTGTGCTGCTTGCTTAGCTACTGCAAACCCACTACGCACGGAATCCTTAATTTGTCTCATATAAGACTCGAATGAAAAGGCTGAAAAACTATCTAAAGGTCCATGTGCACGAACGTCGTCAGGTAGGTGCTGTAACGAATGCACATTGTAAACTAAGTGTTTACACTCATAACACCATTCGTATTCATTCAGGAAGTTTAGTAATTCTATTTTGGCTGTTTCTACAACAGTTTTATGTAGTTTGGGATGTGCAAGCAGATACATGGATAACGCTAAACGCCGGAAATTAAGATAGAAAGGTTGTGGCAATGTCTTTTCAAGAATCACCGGGTCTAAATACAGAAGCTTTCCATGCCGATACAAAGTCTAGTGTACGGCATTTACGGGGAAAGTCAGAAGGAGTACTTGCCACACAACCGGATATTAAATTGTTTATGTCTCTAATTGCACATGAGTTAAAGTTCCGCAGTCTTCGGCGTGCTAAATCTATCCATAAATTAGCTAGTTTTTTGGTAACACCAAGGTACACCATGTGCATAAGATTCAGAGGAAAAGTTACCCCACTGCCGATAAACTTTGGTTGAACACTTGGTTTGCTGCCATCTAGGATTGAAAACCAATCTGCTAAGATACGTTGAGCTTTGGTTGCGTACTATTGATTTTGACTCTTTACATTTATATCTCAATGTAGATGGACTTTCTATGTCTAGAAGCTCCAATCAACAGTTATGGCCTATACTAGGACGGATCATTGCCCCTAGGTTTAGTGACGTGTTCCTGATAGGAATCTACGGAGGGAATAGTAAGCCGGCAGAATTCAACGAATTTTCTGCGGACACAATTTCTGAAATAAAAGAAATGACTGACGTGGGTCTTTTTAGTGTTAAGTTTAATAAATAATGAATCTTATGCACATGGTGTACCTTGGTGTTACCAAAAAATTAGCTAATTTATGGATAGATTTAGCACGCCGAAGACTGCGGAACTTTAACTCATGTGCAATTAGAGACATAAACAATTTAATATCCGGTTGTGTGGCAAGTACTCCTTCTGACTTTCCACGTAAATGCCGTACACTAGACTTTGTATCGGCATGGAAAGCTTCTGTATTTAGACCCGGTGATTCTTGAAAAGACATTGCCACAACCTTTCTATCTTAATTTCCGGCGTTTAGCGTTATCCATGTATCTGCTTGCACATCCCAAACTACATAAAACTGTTGTAGAAACAGCCAAAATAGAATTACTAAACTTCCTGAATGAATACGAATGGTGTTATGAGTGTGAACACTTAGTTTACAATGTGCATTCGTTACAGCACCTACCTGACGACGTTCGTGCACATGGACCTTTAGATAGTTTTTCAGCCTTTTCATTCGAGTCTTATATGAGACAAATTAAGGATTCCGTGCGTAGTGGGTTTGCAGTAGCTAAGCAAGCAGCACAGCGTTATGCTGAGAGAATGTCCTTCAGTGATAGGCTTCAAATTAGTGGCTTAACAAATACTACCCCAATAGGCGCTAATGATGTCTCCACTAAACAAGTAATTATGTTTAACAACAGTAAAATCACTTCATGTCAGCCTGATAATGTAGTAGTAGTGAACGGCCAGCCAGGTTTAGTCACTGATATAAAAGAGGATGGACTACTAAAATTTAGGACTTTCACTGACCCACGCAATTACTTTGAAGATCCTTTCCCATCTACTGATATTGGAATCTTTAGGTGCTCCGTAGTTAGCCATGAACACACTTGGATCTCGGTTAACGATATAGATTGTAAATGTATGGCCATAAATTGTATGAATTATCTAGTTCTTATCCCATTGCTGCATACTTGGCTGTAAATGCATTTTGTTTCACTAGTGTTGAATAAATGACGACAAATAATTTACTTACGTCTTATGTTATTTTCAGCCCGCTAACAGGAAGTACGTCATTGTTGACGTCCTCAGCAAAAAACAACTGATGATAGCATCCAAGGAGTGGATAGTAGGAAAGGAACTTTGCGCTTTTCCGAATGAGCTTGTCGATATACACCTTCAGAAGTGCGACCAACCGAATGAAAATTGGTCACTTATGAAATGTAAAGTGATTCACGAATTAGGTAGGTTACATACACAGAATGCATAATTCACTATAGATTCTCTGCAGTCGGCAAAAGATCTGTTAGTTGCCCTACAGATACTGGAATCTCAACGGAAAAACACCTCAACGGATGAAAACACTTTGCCACTTAACACTGAGAAGCCAAAGAGGTCTGTACAATAATCTTACTAACATTTCCTAGAGGTGTAATGAAGCGTAAAGATTTTCTTTACAATTCAGTCGACATGGATGTGGCTGAGATGCAGGCTAGGAATAGCCGCGTACAATATCCCAAATTCCGTGTTTTCGAAAAATTCATATCGCCAATCGCCAAGTAGGTTTAATTACTATTTAGATATTCACGAATTAGTTCGACACAATTAGAGACATCACCTTCCACATCGGAATGTAAGCATGTTGGTGGCGCTATAGTGGACCAGTAAGTAACCTGCATCATGTAGTGACCTTTTTCAGCAATGAATGGCTGTATACACTGATGCTGAACATGTCGTCAGCTATCACTGACTTGACAAAAACGATTAACAACATACCGTCCGCCATTATTGACTTGAATGTTAATGTAAACCAATTGCTATTTAAGTTTCATGAACGCGAAAAACCGCATCAATTCGATTGCGGACTGTCGAGTCATCTGAAGAGGAACTGCAGATGCTGGATACCGGTTTGTCGCAGAAAGAAACCAGGGACAGATTTGTAAGTCATTAACATGAATTTAATAATTTGTTACGATTACAGATGGCAATGGTCACTAGGTTATCAAGTGACGACCCAAAAGCGTCCATGCGGTTTGTTCTGTCGTATCTGTTGACACCTGAGGTTGCCAGTAAATTCATGTTACTTGGCACCTCTTCAAAACGAGCACTTCAGAAATGCACGTTTTACGGCTGCATACGAAGTAACCTATATCTATTACTTAAACTTCAGGTGCTTTAACACATCGCTTTTTGTCATCCTCTGTCAACGAAAAAGACCTTGGTAAGCTCTACGACATCGCGACACAAGGTTACTTTCACGACGTCCTAGACAAGATGATAAAATGTAATAGAAGAAAAGAAAACCAGGTATGTACTAATTTAAAGTGATAACCTCCCTACGACTCAATAGTTACAGTCAATAATATTAACGAACATAACCGTAAGTTCAGTTTCAAGTATTTGGCTGTGCCAAAGCATGTCATTGAGATATGGTTGTGACCTTTTTTGTTTTGTTTTGTTTTAATTCAGAATTCACAGGACGACTACCTCAATTCTGAATAGTCCGTGCAATTGTTTTGATGTTCTACCTCCATTTCAATAAACATTGTTCTTTCAAACAGCTTACTTTTTTACTTACATGGGAAACTGTTGAAGTGTTGAGAATGTGTGTTTGAGTTTCAGTGAACTTTTGATTAAATGCACATTCCTTATGAATAAAACATAACCTGTTCCTTCTTTTTCAGATAATTTCAAATAACAATGAATTAGCAATTGCATTGGATATGCATAACAATCGATGCTTAAGCTTGTGCTCTACTGTTGTACACTAATACGCTTTTCTTTTTAAATAAGATTTTTAAAAAATTTACCGCTTTTCCACTGCATTGCAGAAATATTTTGGTCTGTTGTTGAAAATAAAGGCGAATGCAGGAGACCTTTGGGGTTCTGTCGATGGATAGAAAATAGGAGGTAATGTGTGTATTTAGGCGAAAAGTAGACAATTAAGCGCATAAGTAGGCAATTCCGCGGAAATTGGGCGGATATTTAGGCGAAAATGCGACAATTCAACGGATATTTAGGCGATAAGTCGGTAATTTGTCGACAAAAAGGCGAAAAAGGGGGAAATCCGCATTATTTCCCCCGGACAGGTGAAGAAGGCGACATTGTGATGCGTTTTTTCCTTTATTTCCCCTTTCACTACCTAAGCATTTACCTCTTTATTTCTCCTTTCACTACCAAGGAATTTACCCTTTTATTTCCCCTTTTTGTGTTGCTTGGGAGGCTACTGAAGGAATTATCTAACTTCGTTGCAAGCCATTTAAGTAAATGCTTTAACCTATCCGTTACGCAGGGTCGTTTACCGAAAGACTGGAAAAGCGCCATAGTAAGTCCTGTCTTAAAAGCAGGTACGAAACACAAACCTGAGAACTACCGTTAGCCTAACTAGTGTGGTTGGTAAAATATTAGGAAAGATTATTCGGAAGGAGCTGTTTAATTATCTCGATAAAAACCGGATCCTCTCGGAGAAGCAGCACGGCTTCAGAATAGGTTATTCTTGTCTCACTAACTTATTAGTGGCTCGTGAATGCTGGTGCGCTCTTAAGGACCAAAATCTACCTATAGACGTCGCCTTCATTGATTTCAGTAAAGCTTTTGACAAAGTTCCGCACAACCGGCTGTTATACAAGTTAAGAAAAGTCGGGATTGGAGGCAATTTATTGATGTGGATAAAAGACTTCTTAGTTGGGCGTCAACAAAGAGTTCGAGTGAACTCAAAGTTATCTAGCTGGGAAACTGTGCTTAGTGGAGTGCCCCAGGGTACAGTTTTGGGGCCGGTGCTATTCCTCTTGTATGTAAATGACCTTCCTTGTCTCCTGTCATCATCGGTCTTGCTATATGCTGACGATGTCAAGATATGGAAAACGATACGATGTAAGAGTGATAGCTTAGAACTTCAAAATGACCTGAAGAAGTTATCTGAATGGTCTCAAACATGGCAGTTGCCGATAAATACTTCCAAGTGTGTTGTGATGCATATCGGTCATCAAGGCACAGATACATACACGATGAATAACACTGAGCTACCTGTCGTCCAGACATATAATGACTTAGGAGTTATCGTTAGTCAAGACTTAAAGACTTCTGCACACTGCCGTGCAATAGCCGCCAAAAGTTTTAGAACGTTATGGTCAATACGTAGTGCTTTTAGTCATGTTGACGCTAAGACGCTTTTGACTTTGTATACAGTGTTCGTACGTCCTAAACTTGAGTACTGCATACAAGCGGCTAGCCCCTGCTTAAAAAAAGACAGTGAGCTTCTGGAAAAGGTTCAGAGAGCGGCGACTAAGTTGGTTCCCGGAATAGCGAAGCTTCCGTATGAATCTCGACTAGCCAAGCTGAACCTTTTCCCGTTGTCATATCGCAGAACTAGAGGCGACTTGATTACAGTCTACAAATTGCTTAGTGATAAATTTGCACCTAACATGCCCTCATTTTTCTTGTCTTCCAAAACAGAGAATTTACGAGGACACTCCAAAAAATTTCACAAGCCGAGAACAAATTACTTGTCAGCTGACTATCGACTTTCCCATCGAATCATCAACGAGTGGAATTCACTACCTCATCCGTCGACTCTTTCAAAAGAAAGTTGGATCAACTGAGAGACCACCATTGCCAGGACTAACATAGGCCATCGAGCCTCCTGTCCTTCCCAAACTGAAACTGATATTATATAACCAACCATGTAAGATCGCCATGTTTACGTGTGCCAAAAGGAACCCAAAGTACTCTCTTGATTATTTTAGACACTAAAGAATGGTTATCTTGTGTTGCCAACTGTAGCTGATTATATCCCGATGACTTATAAAATTTCAGGTGTTTTTCGAACATATGTTCTAAAAGGACCTCAGACAATATTGTCTGAGGTCGTTATTAATGATTATTAATGACGTTAATATTGGTAAGATTTCACCAACATTTCAGCCATGTGCGAAAAAAGCCATAAAAGTAACACGAAACGATTTACTAATACGTTTTTAAATTTAATGAGCTTTGAGACAGGCTGACATCCTTAGTGAACATGTACAGCAAAATAAAATTCGACTGTGGGTTTAATGAAACCTGTACATAAAAATCGTAAATGTTTGACTCATTAGTTGCTTTGCAACAGATTCTGTGTCTTCACTACACAAAAGTCGGCTTGAAAAAATTGAGGTAGACTTTAGCGTTTCCCAGTTTTGTCAGCTTGTTATTGTTTCTATGGGTGGCTGAGAAGTTTGGTACGTAAGTGGTTTTATAATAATTGTGTTTCTTTGACATTTAGACCACATAACATTTTTTTTGTAAATGGGCAGTCATGAATATATGTACATCGGACCATCTTGAAAAATTACAATGACTCCATAAGCTTTTGGCCTATTTTATGGAACCATTGACTAAACTAACTTAATCTCGAGTATGTGTTAACATTCCACTTTATTTTATTTTAAATGTCTAGATGGACATAAAAACCTCTCAACCGGCTATCAACATTAAAAGCCTAGTAACTGGTCTTTGTATTCTCTAGACAACAAATCAAATTCCACTATACTCTGCGGGCCAACTGATGTTCAAATACACCCTTATTATGTTAGAAAATGTCTGAACATTCTCACAGTGCTGTTTTTGTTTACAAAGTACCTAGCAGTATCATTCTTTATCAGACAAGGAAGATAATTTATTCAAGCAACATATATATCCCGTATGTTTTTAAAGCTAAGCTTTACATCCAAGAGTTTGCTTCAAAGTTTAATTAATGGGTCTCAAAAGGATTATTTCAGAAAGTAGTTAGTGTTTGGCGAACCTGACGCTATTATTCATCTCCATCGTCGTGTGCATACATTTACGGTCTCTGTATTTTTGTACTTTTGTTCACTAGCGTTTTCTTGCATTCACATCACGTAACTCTACTGCTTTTACTAATCTAGATCTCAAACGATCTCACTAAGATGTTTCTATAATGGGAAATTCTGGAACCTGTTTAACCGATTACCTGAGCGTCTGTGCTCCTGAGAAAGTTCTTTTAGTCATAAGCTTTTGTACTGTCCTTTTGGGTTTCGTTCTTATTGTTTTAGGTGTTTGTATCACTCAGCTTAGTGATGGACTGTATGCTCATTTGTCCATATCATATTCAGCTGTCCCTATTGTGTTTGCTGGTTGTATTACACTATTAATTGCCATTCTTAGGATCGTTTCTACAAGTAAAAGTTTAAGGGAAATGAATTTGACTCCCTGTGAGTTTGGAAAACAGTGGAATAAAAAGGAGTCTGTTTCCGAGCCTATTTCCTACAATCTTCAAGAAAACGCATATAATACATTTTCTTTTGCAAATAAATCTCCTGGCAATTTTAGCTCCAACTCATTTTCGGATAAGAAGGTTGATCATTTTCCCATGCCTGTAACAAACTATCATCAAAGATTACCAATGCCACCAAGGCGAGCTGTTTTGTATTAGGTCTACTCAACTTTTAATGTAACACTGATTCGAGAGTTTTCTGTATGTTAAACATCTTTTATTTCAAGTTTCATCATTGTTTCTATTGTTATGCTCCGTTTTAGAATTGTATTTGGTTGTACCGCGACATTATTGTGCATGCACTGTTTCTAATTTTCAGATTTGTGTTATAATTAACCCAATAGTGATAACTTGGTTGAATAAAGTAAATCCACTTTTTTTTCAAGTCGTTCTTACTTTCTAGTTTACCCTATTATATATTGGAAGATTTAATGGGAAGGGTTTGCATGAGTTTCTGCTTCCATCTCACCTTTGAACTAAGATTTAAGAGATTTTTCCAGTCTTTGTTGGAGTTTGTGTGTCCTGTGTGGATTCCGTCAATTTGGCCATTATGATACAATCTTATGTAGGATGAATATAAGTTGATAGCAATGTAATCCGTGAGGTGCATTTTGTTGTATTCGCGGATTGCTATTTGAATGTACGTATCAATTTCCATCCAAACTACTACACATTAATTTAAAATTCCTTCTTTTTTCATAAGTGAGTGACCCCAAATGCCCTGGTACAGTCGAGAGTGGGGAGAGTCCGCTCTCCCTCTCGAAATGCTCTCATATGGCCACGCATATATAGCCACTGCCAGGGAAGTCCTACTCACTGCCTTCTCGCGACAGGGGTGTTTTTTACGAAATTGAGAGGATGAAAAGCGAATGTCCGGCACTTTAACTAAGTTGGTGGACACGGAGTCCACCCAGGGGAGTTGGAAAACCCTGATTCTAAACCAGTGGTGCACATGGGCTCCATTATCCTGAAGGAACGAATGGCGTATGAACCAATTGTTGGTCACCGATGACCATGGGACTGCATCTCCTTACGATGTTCCACTGCCTTGTTGATTAGACCTTTAGGTCAAAGGTATTTTTGTAGCTATCATACTATAATCACACCCAGGTACAAGGGGGCACCAAATACATATGTGCCACACAAATCTCATTTGATTTGTGAGGGCTGGGATACTGTCCGGGTGCCCAAACCGAAGCAGGTCGTTTTCTTAGTTTATTTATTTATTTGAACACATAAATATTGGTACAAGAGAGCGCCAATATATATGCGCCACACAAAACAATGAAGATTCGAAGAGAGATAGAAAAAAAACTAAGGAGCGCAAAAGAAAAAGAGAACGATAACGAAGAGATTGGTGTAAGGTATTGTGGTCGTAACGATGGAACGGAAAGGTACAATCAGAAGAAATCTTTCAGGTAAGGGAGACACAACCACTTTTTATGAAGAAAGTAAAAGAAGGTTACAGCAGGATCGCCACTGGCTTCTATTCTGAGCTATATCTGATAACGTCTCTAGCCACTGTGTAGCACCATCTCTCAGACCCCAACCAGGGAGTCGTGAAGGACCGACAGAAGCCAGTCCTTTGCAGCTTTCTTTCATACCACGACACCATGTCATGCACTGACCACTTCTCCGCTTTTTCCAACCAGTCCCAGAGTCGGCAAATAATGCACGACGTGGAATTCTCTGGGACGACATTCGTAGAACATGTCCAAGCCACCGAAGTCGGTGTTTCAAGATGGTGACACCAATTGAATTATCATCTCTGTGCCCAAACACACGATGCCGAACCTCTGCATTACTAACATGGTGTTGCCACTGGATGTCAGCAATCCTTCGGAGACAACGATGATCACACACAGAAAGTCATCTAACGTCCTCAACTCGGAGAGGCCAGGTTTCACAAGCATAGAGCAAAACTGCTCTCACCGACGCGTTGTAGATCCGACCTTTTACAGCCAGACTAACATCACGAAGACGCCAAAGATGGCCCAAATTGGCATAAGCCGCTCTGGCTTTCACTATACGTGCATTGATCTCATCACTCACACCCCTCACCAGCACTTATGCAGCTACCCAGATACACGAACTTCTCGACTATTTCTATCTGCTCACCATCCAGGGTGAGTACAGGATTGGAATCCTGCCAGTCTTGTAAAAGTACTTTGCACTTCGAAGGTGCAAAGCACATACCATACCTACGGACACTGATTGCCAACTGATTAAGTGCGGATTGCATGGCTTGGGCATTATCGCACAGTAAGACAATATAATCTACATACTCAAAGTTGAGAAGTCTTTCTCCAGGCAACAGATCCACACCACCATTACTTACATTCATCAGAGCTGTTTCCAGAATGTCATCGATGGCAAAGTTGAAGAGGAATGATGAGATTGGGCAACCCTGCCTAACCCCACTGCTCGAATGGAACAATGAAGATAGGTGGTTGTATGCCCTCACTCTCCCTGAGGTGTTTTTATATAGGGCTTTTAGAATGTTAATAAACTTCTCAGGCACACCCTTCTTCAATAGACAATCCCAGAGAACAGTCCTGTCCAACGAATCGAAGGCAGCCCTGATGTCAAGAAACACTACGATTGCTGGCCTTTGATAAGTATGGCGGTGTTCTAACATTTGGCGGAGGGTGAAGATATGATCAATACATCCTCGACCAGAACGAAACTCAGCCTGCTCCTCGCGAGTCAGTCTTTCTCGGGTTTTGAACAACCTACGAAGTATGACGGAAGCCAATAGCTTGGACGCAATCGGAAGTAGACCTATCCCCCGATAGTTGTTGCAGGAACGACGTGAACCCTTAGGGCTACACCCGGAGCCTTTGACCTAAAGGTCTAATCAACAAGGCAGTGGAACATCGTAAGGAGATGCAGTCCCATGGTCATCGGTGACCAACAATTGGTTCATACGCCATTCGTTCCTTCAGGATAATGGAGCCCATGTGCACCACTGGTTTAGAATCAGGGTTTTCCAACTCCCCTAGGTGGACTCCGTGTCCACCAACTTAGTTAAAGTGCCGGACATTCGCTTTTCATCCTCTCGATTTCGTAAAAACACCCCTGTCGCGAGAAGGCAGTGAGTAGGACTTCCCTGGCAGTGGCTATATATGCGTGGCCATATGAGAGCATTTCGAGAGGGAGAGCGGACTCTCCCCACTTTCGACTGTATCAGATCATTTGGGGGCATAGGACAGTCTCATTTGAAAATCTAGGTTGACTTTCGCTGACGTGCGTCATTTGTGCAGTGAACGAGCTGTCTGTCTCTTGATCAACGGTTAAGTTTACTGTGATGCAGTTTGCTCCGTGTGTGGTCAGCGATGTTGACTGAAACGGCCTAAAATCGTTTGCAGTGGCCTGGGTGTATCCATACTATGTCTTCTTCCAGAGTCAATGTAGTCTATTTAACAATAATAGAGATACCTTAAATGTTTAACCTACTGATCCTCTTGAAGTTTGCGAAACAAGCCATAATGAATACGTTAAGATAGTAAATTCACAAAGAGTAAGATTACTATTGTTTTCTTATTAAGTAGCTAGTCTAGAAAGAATAAAAAAGAAAGGTCAACTCCCAATTTAAAAAGTATGCTGCAGTGTTGAAGAAAACTTCTTATCCAAAAAGTTAATGGACTTGGAAACCTTATGATGGACGATTTCATTTAATCATTTAATATTCCAATTCAACAGATTACGAATCTTCAAAAATTCTAAAGTCATCCAGTGTTAAGTCGACAGGTTCTCCGGATTACTGTGAATAATATGAGCAGTTAACTATTAATTACATATCCATGCTTATTGGCTCAATGTGCCTAAATAAATTGTCATCAAAAGATGGAACAACAAACCAAGAAGTCATTTAAGTGTGATACGAAATTTGCGGTTTAGTTACCAGCGATAAAGTTAAGATATTTCAGACTTAATTCTTGCCGGTGCGTGTTACATTATAGCTTAACATTTACTGAAAGACAAACAATCAACCAATTTTATTATGACCATAATGAGGGAATTTATCACTTAGTCACTATACTGGAATCCATTAATTGACATCAATTAATTTAACTCTGTGTGTATTCATAGTATAACAATCTCCCCTTATTATTAATAGGCGCGTAAGTGTACCTACGAGAAGAACGGCTCACGAATTTCTTAGTACAATTTCGTAATAATAATAGAAACAATAAACTTAAGTGATGCATGTGTCCCGTTTTCTTGGCAATTATTTCGTTAAAATATATCCCATCTGTTGATAAGAAAGCAACTTCCGATTTATCTATAGTGAAATATTATAAGATGATTATTAATAAAGCAAAGTGGTAAAATAAAGTGATAATGACAATAATAGTACATAGATTAACAACTAAAATTATCGGTAGTTCCATCGTATTCGTACATATATCAGACAATATTATATTGATCGATCATTCTAGTGAAGTAATTGTTATAGTTACACATCACTTATTTCTTTTACCCCTCGTCGTGGAGCATAGGCCGCTCATCAGTACTCTCCACCCAACCCTGTCCTAGGTGATCATTTCCAGTTCCTATTTATCCATTTCATGTCTGCTTCTGATTCCCGACCCGGCGTGTTCTTCGGCCTCCCTCTTTTTCGTTTCCCTTCAGGATTCCAAGTTAGCGCTTACCTCGTGTTGCAGTTCGGTGATTTCCACGTGTATCCTATCCACTTCCATTGTCTTCTCCCAATTTCCTCTTCAGCTGGGAGTTGGTTTGTCCTCTCCCACAGTAGGCTGTTGCTGATGGTTTCCGGCCAGCAACGGACATTGACTATCTTGCTTAGAAATTTGTTTTTATATATAATTTTACCTTTTTTGATGATGGTCGTAGTGGTCTCCACGTTTCAGCTCCGTACAGTATAACTGTCTTGACGTTCGTATTGAAGATTCTGAATTAGATATTGGTTGACCGTTGTTTTGAGTTTCATATGTTCTTCAATTGTAGGAGTGCAGTCCTTGATTTTCCAATTCTCGCCTTTATATCTGTAGCTGATCCTTCATAGCTATGTGAAAAATTCCACATCTTCCAGGGCTTCTCCATCAAGTGTGATTGGGTTGGTGTTCTTCGTATTGTATTTCAGGATCTTGCTCGTTCCTTTGTGTATGCTGAGGTTCACTGATGCAGAGGCTACTGCTACACCGGCTTTCCTCACATGTATTTGTTGGTGTGTATGGGATAGAAAGGCCAGGTCATCTATGAGGTCCAAACCTTATTGATTCCATGCTGTCCATTGTATTCCGTGCTTTACTTCAGATGTCGAAGTCTTCATAATCTAAGTGACCACCAGAAGAAAGAGGAAGGGGAGGTATTCAAACTATAGTTACTAAGTTATTAGGGGGATTCATTTAAATGATTCATCGTTCATTATAAATATTACTAAGTAAAAATAATAAATAGCTAAGACCTAGATGAAACTTAGTATGGAATATATAGGTCGATATTAGTGAATAAATCATTGGGAATTAGGAATTGGTGGATGTTTAGTTTCTCACTAGCTTGTAGATTTTCTCACTGGGAAATCATCATCCAGTAGGAACAGTAGCCACGGGATTCATATCTCATTATGAGTATGATATCTTAAAACCATTTAACCAGAATCCGATTGTTACTATTTGCAATTTGAACATTTAGTCTACAGGTTATGGATTATTACAATACCTCACATGTATACGTAGGGAATACAACGTAAGAGAAAGGAAATTGTTCTGGATTTCGCACTGATTTAAAGTGGATTTTGCTAAGTCAGCCGCGAGTATATTCGTTGTATTAAATTGTTCAGTGAATTATATCCTATTCAGTACTCATGCGTTAGTCGGAAGGTCATCGGTCTGATCCATAGTTGTTAGGTAATGGATGTACACTGCTGAGGAGTTCTATACTAGAATGAAACGACCATACAGTGCCTCAAGGTTCTTAATGGTTGTCTAACTTAGATCGGGTCGCGGTGTCAATAAACTTCAGCAATCTATAGAACCTCGTATTGTAAAGTATATCCTTTGGTTTTAGGGATTTTCGAGTTGTAATAAGTTATTTGATTCTCAGCGACTTTTCCTTAAGTTTATGATGGAGACCTCATATAATGTTTAATGATCTTGTAAAATATAAACCACTTATCGAGTTCAAAATAAGGTTAGGAATTTTGATCAGGAGTCGAGATGGGGAATTGAGGTTAAGATTTTCACCACGAACTGACATCAGCTATAATACAATATCTCTATGTGTTAATATAGATGAACAAACTCCTCAGACAAACTCTAGAGGTGCTATCACAAACCCAATCGGTCCATTTTTATACTTTGTCTCCACCAGATCTATTATCTTTCCTTGGTTTTGTATTCAGTGTCTTTTACTCAGTTAATAAAACTCTGTAAATGATAATTCAATTAATTTATAATTGAATTCACTTGGTAGTAAATTAAAATCTTCCTTGAACTCTTTTCGAAATTCCTTTGTATTATATATAAAGAGAGAGACAGGAAATAACTCATTTAAATGACAACCCAGTACTACCGTGGTTCATGTGATAAAGAGTCCTTTTGTGTTTTGGATAACTTCACTGTATTATATCATCACTATAGTCTATTTCAGTTGAATTTATTGTTTTTCCCCCATAAATCATTATTGCAAATGGATCATATGAATTTTGGTATAATATTGATAGATACGAATTAAAAAGTACTTTTTTTTTCATACAAGTATTAAAAGGAATTAATATAAATTTGGCTAAAATGTTCTGTACTCATTTCTGGACATATATCATGCTTCACTTAATTTAATTATGACAGGAGTTAATTAAGAATAAAATTAATGTATTTATTAGTGATTGAATGCTTTCAAAATCATTTTAGTTGACGCTATATTCAATGTTTTTAATATTCATTGTGTTACTCCTACCACTTTCTGTCATCATCTTGTTCATTTTCTAGACAAGTGCTGATTATTAGATTGTTCTTTTTCAAGAAATAATTTTACACCAAACTCTAATTTTCACTTCATTTACATTTTTCATTAGCCCTATAATAATGCGCTGAACTGACATGTTCATAACAGTCAGTTGCAAATAACTTTCAAGCACTTGTAATTAAATCTAATTCAAATTACGCTTTATTAATATATAGTACTGAACCACTAAATGAATGAAAATATAACCGGTTTTGCAAACAAAACATTTACAACGTTTCAGATAAATTGAGCTATAGTTCCCGATTTTAGATTTGAAAATGACGAATTCAGTAATGTTGAGATGTATTAAACTAAGCTAAAATAATTTTTCATTTGTCCCTGTGTTTTAATGATGTTTTTTTTTCAAGTGATGTCGATTCGTGCGAAAAATTTGCTCTACGTTACACAAAATATCCAGAAAACACCAGTCTTATCCACATCTTCTGATTTATGTTAAGCTATATATATATGATAAATTGTATTATATCAGAAGGGGTTTCCGTGGATATTATAGTAATTTCAATAGTTGAGATCATGAGTCGATTGAAGCTAGACCACCATGGAAAACCTGGAACACTGAATGGCCGTCTCGTCCTAGTATGGGACTCCTCAGAAGTGCTCACCCACGATCCCGCCTCACTTGATTCGAACATAGGACCTATCGGTCTCATGCGCGAACGCTTAACCTCTAGACCACTGAGCCGGTATCCAACAATGTTAATGTTTAACTTCAACTCATCCACAAAATTGAGCGACATACCCACCAATGTCTTCAGTGAGTTACTATCTCACAACAGATTCGGTTGAACTACACTGGTCACTGCTTCTCACTAGAACTCCAGGAAATACCTCTTGAAGCCAGTCACTAGTGAGCATATGTTGATTAATACCAGAAGGGTTTTTGTGGATATTATAGTAAGTTCAGTAGTTGAAATCATGAGTCAATTGAAGCTGGACCACCATGGAAAACCTGGAAGAACTGGACGGCATTAACACTGTTGGATACCGGCTCAGTGGTCTAGAGGTTAAGCGTTCGCGCGTGAGACTGACAGGTCCTGAGTTCGAATCTCGCGAGGCGGGATCGTAGGTGCGCACTGCTAAGGAGTCCCATACTAGGACGAGACGGTCGATCAGTGTCTCCAGGTTTTCCATGGTAGTCTAGCTTCAATCGACTCATGATCTCAACTATTGAAATTGTTTTATGTTTTCAGTTTTATATACATACGCATTAGTATTATTTTGTGGCTGATATAAGTGGGTCATTTTTTTCAGAACTTACAAATTTCTTATATTAAAATAAATGATGATTAAAAACAGTAATAATAGTTTAATACTTAAGAAAAACTATTGGTCATAAAATTATTTAAATATTGTGGAAAATTGAAGTCAAAAATTCATATTTATAAATTATAACTCACTTCTATGTATAAAATCAGTTGATCATCAAAACTTTTATTTCAATAGTTAAGACTATGTTAGTTGTCAATATGTATTCGACTACTGATTTTATCATCAAGATTTATTTGTAAACTTACTAGAACTGATGTATTTTTAGTGATTTAAAAGAGCACTGACCATATTTGCTAAAAATATGTATAGACTGTTGAAAGAGCTTGGTATTTAGTGTAATAACATGTTAGAAATTGGTTACTAAAGAATGGAAGTTGATAGTGTTTCCTATGTTGCGATTAATTGAACATAACAATACTTACAAAAATAATAGTTTGTGGAGATAGACTTAATAAACCTATTTTGTAAATAGTTTTTGATATCTTTTGCATTTATTTTTTACGATTCTCACAATCTGTACATTTATCATTAATCGATTGCACTTGTTGTTTAAGTATATGACCTTGGATACTTACATTCTTCCTTCCGTTTTTGAATCCCACATAGCATGACATTGTTAACTGCTCATAAATTAATACACTTTTATACATACGTCTCCCATTCTATCATGTTTGTGGATATGATAACGGAACAATTAATTAACTATCATCTATATTTATAGACTGTTGTAACATTCACATTACATTCTACGTTCGGATATACTACTGGAGCCATATCGTCTCATTTGAATTATTATTTATCTATAATTGTGGATCCTGATACCAAAATCAACAAGACACGTGCCAACCTGCTGATTTAAGTAAGGCCCCTAAACTTTTATTTGTGTTATTATCTTATGCGTTGTTCATTGCTACATTAACTTTTGAACGTAATAACTTTATTGCTGTTTTTCGGTTAATATACTTTTTGGTCCATCACAAGTTGACCGAAATAAATTTTCATCGAAAGCTCCAGTTGATGAATTTTGTAATTTAATACTTTTTGAGTTATCAATAATGTTTCCTTTCCAAACTGAAAATCCAATTAAAATTATTATATATTTGGAACAAAACAACGTGCAAATAATTGAGTTTTCAAAGATTTTAATGCAAAATGACGTGAGTTGTAGAGGTATGAATAAATAGGAATTTCTAGTTAACTGTTATTTCTTCATTTAGGAGTCCACAGCCATGTATACTACAACCTGTAAGTCTTATAAATACCAAAGTATCAGTTGACAAATTAATTAAAAGATTTATTGTCATCATTTTCCGAAAAATTTTAGATTTCCAATTGATCGCCATGATTTTCAAGTGTTAGTGGGTGAGTAACTCCAACGACTCAGAATTGATTTATTCTATACACCATAAATTAATACTAAAATTTCGAGAGCTCACTATGAAAAACATCACTCTTATACAATTTAGTGGTTTTCTGTGGATTTCGCAACATTTTGATTTGTCTGTGAATCATCTACAGTCATGTTATATTAATGTAAGATAAATAACAATTCAGTGGTTGGATAATACATGACAGCTAGAAATTGAACAATGTAAAAAAACAACCGAAATTTCCATCATCTGATTGAGTTAATATCATGTGTTGATATGTATATTTTCAACTGTCAGTCCCACAACCTGACTAAATCGTCAAACCTACAACCGTTTGACTAATATAAATATAATTCTTCAATTAGAGTTTATTTAGTTCACGACATACCACAAATGATGCTGATGGAGATAAAAGAAAAGTCATAAGATTCCTTCTGTTTATCTTCATGTACCTGAAACTTCCCAGTTTTCATGTATTTCAGTATGAATTATTTAAAAGCAAACTCTAATGTCAGTTTTATTTTGAGAGTTCAAATGGTAAATAACAAGTGGTTTCTCTAGAAATCACAGTGTGGTATATGCACAAGTGCTAAGTTGACTAATACTTTACAATAGAATGTGTTGGTAAACAGTAGTGAAAATATAGGTAAACAAGTAATCTATATTTCTTTGTGTAAGTGACAATTAATATCTGCATCATATTCGAACATGTGTTGCATACATTTTAGAAAACAAAGTACTTATATACAATTTCCAGCCAGCAACACAGATATGTTACAGAACATCTAGATGAATTTAATACGCAATTAATTAACAAACGTACTTGGAAGTCAAGCGTTTAATTAGGATATCCACTGTATTGTTTATTAGTATATGAGCTTCAGAATGAAAACAGTTGAATTAGCTTCATCGTCAATCCTTTTCCAGAGAAATTATCTGACATGAAATTGATAATCTATCACATGTATTTTATATCATCAAGCGATTTTAGCTGTACAACCACTGAAAACCTAAAAGCATAGGACATATGTTTCGTCTTAGTAGGAGACTTTTCAACACCGCACATCCACGACCCCACTATGAATCAAACCCTAGACCTCTTGGTTTCATTTTTGGACCTCTAAGTTAGGATAGTAGTGCTAAACAGAGGGTATCAGCAGTCAGTTGTAAAATTACCATTCTCATCCGAATTATTATTATCCGAAAGTGCACTTAGTCACATGTTCTTAATTAACTTTATGAAGAAATAATGTAGCGTTCAATAGACTACTTAAATATATTTTATGGTTATACGGCAAAGTAGTTTTGTCGTTAAAATTATATTATAAAGCTTACGTGATCGATTATTTAAAGTGTTTACCATTATATTCAACTTCAGAATAGTTATCAAATGGGAAATTACGTAACTAAGATTTTTATTCTTATTAATTTAATAGTTTGTAAATAACCTTGTTACTCCTTGCATGTTTATT
Organism: Schistosoma margrebowiei; assembly: GCA_944470205.2. NCBI lineage: Eukaryota > Metazoa > Platyhelminthes > Trematoda > Strigeidida > Schistosomatidae > Schistosoma > Schistosoma margrebowiei. Next base: position 50,045,953 of record OX104024.1, read on the forward strand.
ATTATTTTTAGGGTGAATAAGTAACGCGTACATTCGTTTTAAGGTCAATGATATTTTATAACTTTAAACCATGAAGTGATCTTAGCCATCGAAAATTAGTAAACACTGGACACCAGTTTCATTTCAGTATGGAACTTTTCCGTTGTCCAGTGATTTCTGGTCTTCAATAGTGATCTTAATATGATAATTTAACGATCACTGGTCATAAATAGATTTACCGGTCTTTATTAGTCTCAATTCCTCGATATGAATGATTTTTTTTTGTGAAACGCTCTAGCACATTTTCTCACAGGGTAGTCCAGTGAATCACCGACATGACTAATAGCCAGAGAAAGCATTGAATCCAATCGTCAAATGAAATGCGGTATTGTTGCCCTGATTGGCTGCCATGATAATACTTTTACTCAAATTATTATGAGCTCATTTTACATTATTTGCTAGGCCATCGGTACCTAATGGAAACAATCGATTGACATTAAGTATGGATATATATCTATCAGTAGTTCTTCATTAATAACGTTTACACTCAATTTAGACAACTACCATTATACATAATGGTTATAATAAACTAAAAGTTAAAAGAGAACATCACAGTAAAAATAATGTCACTACTATAAATCTTTCGGAGCACAATCTAATGATACCTATGTCTCATTTCCTGAAACTAGTCGATAACATGATTGTTACGGACTCACTGTATAAAGGATATGGTGAGTGTTAAGATCTAGTTTGGTAAGTCAAATTATGCTAATTCAAGTGAGATTCGATAATATCGAAAACATTGTATGAATAATTCTCCAATAAAATCATTTTTACGTCTTCATAAACGTTATTCTTATTCGAGTGTTAAAATGAAATAGTTAAATAAACTATCTTTATAATGTTTATTCAGATGCAAAATATATTTGAGTCATCATAGATTGTGCCAAGTTTAACAGAAGTGACAAATCGTGAAATTCTTACTTAATTTTAATCAACTGATGTTGCATAAATATATTATTAAGTCAAATAAATACTGTTGTAATCAAGAATACTTTCAATTGTATTTCAAAGAACAATAATTTTCTTGGAATAGAAGTCTATTTGAAGTTTGTGCTGATGATGTCGTTCAGAAGAACGATGAAAGCTCCACGACCAAACCATCCAGCTCAGAGAACAAAACTCCACCAAAATCATCCACCTGAGCTACAAATCTTCTCCACCATCTCAAAATGTATATACATTTTTTTTCTAAAGTAATACAAATCATTGTACATAAATGATCAGCTAGTACACTCATGACTTTTGCTCATCTAATTTTTCTCCATTGAGCAATCAATCATAATTATCCGCCATTAAAAATATCAACAGAAGTAAATTACTTATTTTGGATGAGAAATCTTTGATTCGTATGTTCAAATAACATACAGGAAGGAAGGAAATTATCTTTACAAATGACATACAAGCTAAATCTCTTTCGTTTCCAAAGTGATTTCCTGTAGAATTATGGAACAGGGAAAGATTAAAAATAATAGAGTGGAGTAATATGATGTTTGGTGACAGTAGATACTAAACCATTGACGCATCGACGAGCACTAGCATTCTTGATTCAACCTAGAATCCTTATTAATCATCAAAATAGTAACTTCTCACCTAACCCTGCCAGTTGAGACCAGAACACAATCTCAGTCTCCACTGTATAAATAATATATTTCATACACATGTAGTTTATAAACAAGCAAACCAGACCTCATCACATCATTAAATAAAAAATAACATTTATGCAAGGGCGAGCAAAAATTGGCTACGAGTGTAAGAAACTGTAACTAATAGATTGCGAATAGTTTCTGAATGGTAAATCATATAACGGTAGCCAGCAAGTCAAATGAAAGTTTATGAATATATATAATCCAGTTAATTATAAATTATCCAGTAAGAATATATGTAATATTAGTCCATAAATAATTCCTAGCAGTCACCATCCATTTATACTTCATTCAGATATAACAATTTTTGAAGATTCGAAAAATGGTGTTCTCACATGATTTTGCCCGTTCCCATATAGGGTTAGATGCTGATTAAAAAAAGGATAATTCCAATTTTCCTATATTTTCCTCTCCTATGAAACAATGTTGGATCTTTATGCACACACATAACAAATAATGTGACTTGGGTTAAAGCACATTCCTCATACTCACTAGGGTATTCACTAAAAGTGACTGCATTATGAGGATAAACAACATTTGATTTGAAATCATCCGAACTGTAATTAGCTTAGAATTTATTTATAACTTATGATTCATATTGACCACGTTTTCCACAAGAAACAAATAAATTTTGGGGACAAATAACGTCTAATATGACATAACCAAGATTTGATTCTTCTAAAATATTTTGTTCAAATTTATTAGGAATTTCATTGAAGAATGATGAATCACTAGAAAAATTGCATCAGATTTCCGATCAAGATTTGATTCACCCGACATATTTTGTTCGTTTTTACAGGGAATTTCACTAAAAATATGTGAACGATTAAGACAACCTCCATTTGAAACATTTGTTTCACAATGGTTTTGAATTTCACTTGACACATTTGTATGCATTGTGCTTCTACGATCATTTTCTGAATACAAGTCCTCCAAGCTTTTGGGACAAATATCACATAAAATATAAGTTGTTGTGGCTAGAATTTAACTTTAAAGTTATCCAGGGCCAATAGGGTTTTATTTAATTCTGAATATGGAGCTTCATTTAAGGAATCTTCAGTTTCTTGATCCTTCGGTATTTTCACAATTTCATGAACATTTGATTGGGAACATCATCATGTTGTGAAATGGAAAATTCACAAATTGAACATTCTGCTTTGGGCGTAACCAGATTTGAACCCACCATAGGGCATGTTAATGAAACGGCTATTACTAGAAGGATCATGTAGGACTGCTACTGTATTGTTTAAATTACTGCTTGTTAACGATCTATGAAGCCCATATTCATTCATTCTGCAGCCATTTCCCACTTGTGTACGCAATTTAGAAATCAGTTCAACAGTTCCTGCAATAATATCGAAAAGTGGATGATTCCATAGTTCTTCAAATTTTATTTATCATCAATGTTAACACTGCATTTATTGTAACCATTTACTAACTAATATTGTAGTGAACAGAACACAGGTGGGTACAATCGAACGTATTCAATACAAAATTACTGGACTTGTTAATAAAATCTAACAATCATAAAGTAAATGCTTAATTTGCAAAATATCCATAATTTATCTTAAAATGACTCAGGCTTCATTGTTCTTGCACTTTTATACAAATTGCATTCTGTTTTCATTCTTTACTGTTCGATCCTCTTGTCTCTCTGTTGCCAGACCTTCTCTTCACGACTAACATCATATACTACTTATGTCAATATAAGTAGCAAACACCTCAATATATATATGAATGTACGTTTTTAGAATATCCTACAGTAGGGTGCAAATCTACACAACAGTAATTATGTTGATAATATGTTCATTGAAGCATTGCTATTATTAGTTTTTGTACTGATTTAAAAAAAATCTATTAATTCTCCCCTAGTGAGATCATATACACATTTACTCAGACTAATTTTTATTTACTCAAACGTTAATGAGCCATAAAGAACGTAATTGTTCCCATCATTATTAGCTGAAATCTCAGAATTGAATTGAAATTTCATCATTGTTAAAATTGGTTCACATATATATGTGGTGTGTAACGTTTAAACTATTTATGTTAGAACAAAACAACCCGGTAATAAAAATAAATAAAAAGTTTCATTCCAGTGAACTCTTATCCTAAAACTTCATTTAAAAAAAATATTTAATAACTTTTAGTTTGTTTTTTTTTTGTCAATAAAAAATTGACTGAGTATATTGTCGCCTTTTATAATTTTTACCGATACTATTTTGTTAATTTAGGTTATTATCACCATATTCAGTTAACATTAAAATAGACATTGCGTGAATACACTCACCATGGATACTATATATATATATATATATATATATATATATATATATATATATATATATATATATATATATATATATATATATATATATATATATATAGTACAAATTCTTCAAGCGGATTATCATTGGTACATTAAAAATCACAAAGTGTATACAATTATTTTCTGTATTAAAAATGACTTTTTCCTATTTATTTCTGCAAATGGTACTTGAAGTAACTTGATGCTTAACTGTCTCTAAGGCCTTAAGTTTAACTCATATAATAAAAATGATTTAGGACATATTTATTTTACAGGAAAAATATAATTTTTTTAAAAAAATTACTCACAACTGATGCTTATTCTTACTAAAGTGTTTTCTATTTTAAACAGTTGTAAACCGAAAAATCCACATAGTCTCTAAATGAAAGATTTTTGATGAAGTTTTGTTCTCTAAGGTGGATGGTTTGATCTTGAAGCGTTCATCATTCTTCTGAACGACATAATCAGCACAAACTTCAGCTAAGAAAATAAAACTATCAAAATCATCTACCTGAGTTACAAATCTTTTCCACCATCTGAAAAGTTTTCGTTTAACTTGATTGCATAATTTATTTTAATAATAAAATTCTAGTATGAATTAATTTTTTAGAAATTAATGAATTTAGGGAAGTTTGTAATAGTTTAATCATCCGAATTATCAAATTAAAATATATTATCCAGAAAGATGTTACTTAATAAGTTTTGTATCACAGTAATTTGAGCTGATGTTCATATACAATGAAGTAAATGTAAAAAAGTTAATGATGCTTAAGAAACTATAGGATTTTCTACAACTGCTGACGAGTGCCAACTAGCATGAAACCCAGATCCAGGGTTCCCTGTCGACTACCTCCAACTACCTTCTGATTTTCTACTACTTTAGGACACGGATTTTTCATGATGACAATATCATGTCGTCAGATACATTTTACCAATTGAATTTGTTTGTGTTTCGTTACATACATTAGAAAACTAATTATCACTGTTAATGCAATCTGAGATAAGAAACTTAAAAATTAAAACAGAATGGATGTTATAAAATGATAGAAGAATTCCATGGAATAAAAGCTACTAATTTAATCACTCGGAATACTTTTGAATATTTTAAAGATACATTTTCTGAAATGTTATTGAAGTGTAGTTTGTAAAAATGTGTTTTATTTACACTAAATAAAATATTTTGAAGGATCAATTTAAAGGTATAGTGTTTTCCGCGGTACTCAATGGTCATTTGTCCAGTTTCGTGTCTAATTTGTTAGCAACCAGTGGGCTATAATGAAACAAAGGTTAACACTATTCAAGTTCTCAAAGGCTCTTAAAATGATATCGATTCATCACGTAATGTATCGATAAATTTATTTGATATGACTGATAAACGTTAACAGTCGTATTGACAATAGATCTAGTTAGTTGGACGTGAATATTATGCAACAACATAATGTTTCTTATAAACTGGAATGAACATATTTATAAACGAATTGGTTCATGTGCATTATATATATGATTAATTATAAAAGAGTTGTGACAGAGAAAATGAAATAGAAGATCTTGATAGAAATTTATCCGAGTAAATTATTCATAAGTCTGCTGATGATTATGGTGATCGCAAGTGTATATTTGTATGTGAATATATATATATATATATATATATATATATATATATATATATATATATCACTGACCTCACTGTATTTTCCTATCTCTTTCTTTCGTCTTCGATTACATTTACTCAATTTAGTAATAGTATTGATGATAGTAACAATAATTTTATTAGTAGGGATGGTGGTGGTCATGATGATGATGATGTTGTTGTTGAATAGTCAAAAAGGATTTTCATGAATAAAAGTACTTTTGACAAAAGTTCGTCATGAACACACTAACAAAACAAAAACAAAACAATATCAGATGATCAGGGAGAAATTATAAAAATATTTATCACTATTACATTCATTATCAATCTAATCATCATTGAGGTATGAAACAATTTATTCTATCAACTTTATACTCACGTTTTTCAACATTTCAGTTATGTTATTTCGATTTAAACAGTGAGATATAATAATAATCTATGAGTAATTGATAAAGGTACTAATATTTGGAGTGAACTTGGGATTAACATAAGTGGTGCATGACTAGTATAGTAGAATCAGGGACAAACATTTCATCCTATACAGAGCTCTTCAGATGTATTTGTGTAATTTATATATATATATATATATATATATATATATATATATATATATATATATATATATATATATATATAGTTATTTAAGAATTAACTGGAATGGATATGTTGAATAAAATAGTGTTATTAAATATTTGTCACATACATATTACATTATTAATTCAGCTATTGAATTACGGTAATTAATTCTTATTCAAACTTTAATAAGTCTTCTTGTATATTCATATACTTTTAATTATTCATTTTGCTAGATCATTTTATTCTGTAAATGTCGCGGTATAAACAAATCAGTATGATATATTTCTTTTGTTTTCTAATGTAGGTGGCCAATAAATGCTGTCAAACAATAAAAAAGTCATAATACAATAATATTGTATTATGACAAGAAAATCATGGGTAGACAAAAGCCAAATAATGATATTTCTATTAATGACTGATGGAATACATAAAACTATAATGATATCCTGTTCATTACATTCAGAAAAACATAGATTTGCTTGTCTGTTTGGTGAATAGTAATATGGATTTCATATTTTTTGTACAATACTTGTCGATTTCTGTATTCGTCTGTCATCTCTGAATATTACAAGGCTTATGTATATTCTCTATTTACACATAAAATGTATCATCAAACAATGTTTATGTAACAGCAGAAAGCTTGATAGTGAGATAGGTTTTATTTGAATTATTTTAACTTCAAATTAATTTTAATTATAGACTGACGTCTGCTGAAGAAATGTTAAAAGGCAAAAGAATTAAATTGACAGCTAATTCATCTTAAAATGGAATTACATCATTGTGAGCACTCACAAATCAAACACAAAACTGAATTCTTCAGACATTTTGAATAGAAAAATTGTATTTCTGACGTTTCGTGACTTAATGTAAGCCACTTCTTCAGATTAAGTAAATGACCGTAATAAATTAACACAATTTTTAAATAGTTTCCTATGTACTATTAAAACTTGTGTTAATTTATTTCGATTATTTACTTACTCTAAAAAAAAGTGACCTAAATTAAGTCACGAAACGTCAGAAACACAATTTTTCTATCTATTCAGATCTAACAAAAAAATATATTTATTACTAAATTTCTATTCAATGATCAATTTATTTGAAACTGTCAAGTTCAACCTTGTCATTAATACCTATAACAAAAAATAGATTTCTAGAAAACATTAGTTAAATATGAATATTCACTGTTTCAGTATTTCCTAGATGTTCTTGAGAATGTTTGTTTTTAAGTCAATCAGTGAAACATATCCTTTAACTTGTGGAATTTATCAGCTTTCACTAGTTTTGTTGAATAAGTAATATATGACCTGTTACAGAATATTTCTGATCTAAGTATTTTCTTGAATATTTCTATAGGCACGTATTTAAAATATTACATGATATGTTTTCTGATATATCAAAGAATTATTATTTAAATGTTGATTTCGGTAAGCTAATTTTTCAAATGCATTACCAACAATCAAATTTATTCTAAGTTAATGGTTTTCAAGCCATTAATTTACGTTAATTGTGTTATTTGAATCAAAAATTTGTAAAATAATATTTATCACTGAATAAACCTACAGTTTATTTCAAAATTTGATCTTATTTAACCGTTAAAAACTTAGTAATAGTAGTGAGTTATTCCGTTCTAGTACGGGATAATTCAATAACGGGCATCCATAATATTATTGGGTGGTCGAAAGTAACACATTTAAGTTTTGCAGTCAGTGTATAACATTTAGATTTTTAAGTCGGTATTCATTAGTTTTCAAATATTTAAATCATGAGTCAGTTGAAGCTAGACCACCATTGAAAACCTGGAAGCACTGGACGGCCGTTTTGTCCTGGTATGGGACTCCTCAGCAGTGCGCATCCACGATCCCGCACTACGCGGGGCTCGAACCCAGGACCTACTGGCTTCGCGTGCGAGCACTTAACCTGTGAAATTTCTTAAATTCTCCACAAAAACCCATTCTGATAGTTTTCAAATAATTGTCTCACGAAGATCAAATCGTGGTCCAATAAAACGATCACCATATGCCTGACACTTAAATTCATTTAAGCAACTTTATCATTTCATAAATTGGGAAAGATAATGAAAGATTAGACAGTAAAGTATTTTATTTATGTAATAGAAACATCATTGGAATAATCTCATTTTTATACATGGATTTACTTGATTGTATAATTAAATTAAAGTCAATTGTTACAGCAGTAATTAAGTAAAATTGCATTAGTTTCTTCACACTGACATAAATTCATTTTCATGTTGTTAGGTATAAAATTAAATATAGAAAAGTGATAGAAATATGTATGGCAGAGTTAAAGGATAACTTCATCGAAAAAGTAATCGCCATCAGTGAAGGATAGAATATCAAAAAGTGATATAATTATTTATTAAAATGATATGTAAATGTTAGTTAAAGTAAAACATAATGTAAATCTTTTTTGATGTACTGTGCTTTATATTACTGAATAAAAATGATGTATAGTTTAAATCATAAAGTGACTTTGGTTAGACAGTTACCAAAGACCTGGAAACATTGTTAAGATGTTTTTATCGTAGTATGGGATCCATCAACAAAGCGCATCAACAGTCTCACACGGAATCGAACCTAGTCCAGTTTGCGATTCAAATTATAAAACTCATTAGTCTCCTTAAATTCGTTGCGCTGATAATAACTACATGATCGTTAATAACCATGTTGACTGCAAGGCAATTACTCACAGATAGCATTAAAAAATGATTGCTCAGTATTACGAATTGATTGAAGCCAAATGTGTGACCCGCTGATTATATGCTTAACGATCTGAAAGTTGTGTCCTAGTTAAGTTGTATGTACACAATGACGAAGACGAAGGGGTAGTTTTTAAAAATACAAAGCTTCCTGATCTTCATTAGTTATCTGATAATTGTTATTTTGTGAAGTAAACCTGAATTCATCTGTCTTTACAAACCTCTGTAGTAATTAAAATATTACAGTTAACTGAAATGCTATTTTTAGTATTTTAAGTCACCTATCCATAGTATCTGTTTTATGAACAACATTTAGCGATTGTCAATATAATATTACATCTATATTAAAATGGATTTCTTCTAAATTGTAAAACGTGTTTGTACCAGGACATTTAAGTGATTAAATCTAATAATCATCTTGTTATATTTTTTTATTCAAGTATGAGCCTTAAAATTAATGAACCTTAATGGCATTTAAGCCTTCCAATTAGAGCCATAGCAACAAGATAATGATCTCCTTAAGTGGAAATTTCCGCAAAATATAAAGTGGAAATTACTAATTTTAAATGTTAAATTTTTAAATTGTGAGCTTATTTTGAATGTTTAAAATCTTGACAGTACTCACATATATGAAAATAAGGTGATATAAAAGCCTAACTATGATGAAAGAGCATTATAAATCTGAAAAGTACAGTAGATTAGAACTTTATTCCGAAGGGAGAATAATTAATCAAGATTGAGTTGAAACACTGTTATTGTTCTCCTGATCACTTTAACTGCGCTTACATTGTATATTGTTAATCGGTTCTATAACTTTCCGAAATATACTACTAATGTGTTCATTTTAGAAATGATTCTTACAAATGAAAAATACTCTGATAAACCTGATAACGATTTATACATAGTAATCTTTAAGCCCTAAACGTGATTCATAAAAGTAATACAAAACAATCTTCCTGAAAGTTAATGAACTTAAATTACTCAAGGTGAATATTTACTGTTAATTTAATCAATGATAGAAGTATTAACTTCTTATAGTAATTCATGTTTGTTTTAATGAAATCTGTAACAGTTATTGTTTTGAATGAAGCTATAAATTATCAGGTTATGACAATCATTGTTGGATTATTTCTTATTTCTTCAGTTCTGCTTAAAATGATTTTATTGACAAAACGAAATGGGATCATTTGTTTTATTTTAGCGATAAATATTAACTTTCAGTGATTATATTAAACCTAGTAACTTGTATGAAGATTATTTAGTTTTATTTTCATGAATCATGTTCAATATATTTCTATTTATTTGAATACGATATTTAATATCTCAAATTCCTTACTGTTGTAACGGGTGAAATGCAGGTTTTGATAAACAGCGTTTATATCGATCGATTCAGTGACACGTAAACACGTAATGAACGACTTAGAGTCCCGATTGGTCCTGCTTCCCTGTCTAGCCCAGCCAGTTGAGTCCAGAACGCAAGTCACAGCCTCTGAAGTATGAATCATTATATTTCAGACATACTCTGTTTATATACCAACCAAACAAACCACATCGTACCATAAAATAGAAAACAACATTTACACAATATTAAACAAGTGAAATAAATATCGACCAATAGGGAGTGTACATTTAAAGTCCAAGACTTAACACGATAATAATTGGTTTATTTTTCTGAACATCCTAACACTTACATTGAACCGAATGAAAACATGATTGACTCATTTAAAATTAATAGTTTGACTGTCGTGATAGATTTTGTTGTCTTTATTTGTTCATGTGTTCATACTGATCATCTATTGAGACTGTCAGTCACAAACATGTTCATTACGATAAACTGGTATAACACATGTGGAATAATCTAAATAACTAATTATGAATGAAGTAGTCACTGAAGATATTACTTAAAATGACAATGAAAACTCAACATTATCAACAGTAACAATCTTGTTTATTTAGTTTGTTTTTTAGTAGTTTCATTTTTCCAAAATTGATTGTGTAATCTAAAAATGAACTCGATGAACAAATAAAATAATTCATGAATGTCTACAAATGTCTGTTAAACCTTTATGTTTTACATAAATGAACTTCAAAATTAAGTAATTCCTTGACAGAACTAATTTGATTAGAGCTTATCGGCTTCAAATTTCTACAGCTGGTTTATAGTTCAAAAATGCTTAAGTGAAGAGAATCAAATTTCAATTAAAATGAAATGAAGAAATCTTTTTAAAATTAATTCTATATCAACGAGAGCCAGAAGAATTTGCATTGATAACAAATATGAATGAGAGTTTGGAATTATCTTCTTTAATCCCCTTTTGTTTCATGGACGTCTGAAAAATAAGTATACATTTGGGTCACATTTTAATTTTACTTACTAATAAGAAGTAGGTCATATTGGTCTCAGAAAACAAGGTTTTTTGAAATGCATCTTCAAGCTGTACTCTGATTGGTTACCATAGGAATCTATAAATTACTCCAACAGTTGACTTTTTGAAAATCTCATAGAGATTGGTCAAGTCTTCCCAACAAAATACGTTTTCAAAGTTAGATAGAAGATCAAACAACGTGTTTCAAAAGGGATTACAAATCAGGAACTTACGAACTGCAAGGGCTTTAGAAATCCGATGATTCCATCCTAATCTTTTTGTACAAGTCCAATTTGTCTAAAACCACCTTTCTATCTTCTATATCTATTAATCTACTGTTTCTACTCCTTCATTATTTCTCACTAATTGACCATTGGATATCAGTACAAAATTTAACTATTATGTTCCTCATATTTATTAAATGAATAATCATATCTCTTCTAAAAATACCCTTGTACTGACATTTTTTCATGAGCCGTTTCTTTATATTTAGTATATTCAGATAATTTATACAGTTTTATCAGTGTTATTTAACAATGACAATTATCTTATTTTATTATCTTTTTGGTCTGTTACGTGACTTTTCTTCTATTTGGTAGTATCGTTTTTTACACAATTCAATAATTTTCTATTTTATTATGAACATATACGTTCAAACTTACCATAATTATGATTGTACAGATTTAGTAAATGATACTGTTGAAAAGAAAACTTTCTTAGCTGAATTATCTTCATTTCTTCTTCTAATGCTCAATGAGTTTCTTTAGAACTATTAGTGGTGAGATAATCACATAGGAAAATGATTACAATTATACTAGCTTCACTTTTGTTTAAAAATATTCTCTACTACAGTTCTGTTAATATATAATACGACACTGATCACTTAGTCTATTTGCTCAATTATAAGAAAATGATATTTCATTCAGATTGTTTGTGAAACAGTTTTAGTTTATATAATAAAGAATAAGTTTCATTACCTTACCTGAGTAAGTGAGATATTGATACTCCGGAAATAAATTAAACTATCTTACTTTGCGAATAGTCAATAAAATATATCAAAGTTTGCATGTTCATCGCTATGTATCTGAATAACACATATAATATTGGTGGGTTCATTGTTACACATCCCGATCTTATGTTCCATAGTTTATTGTAGATTTTAACTAATTTTAACCAGATTTAGAGTTGAGAAATTTAGTCTTTAGTAATTCTAACTATCAGTATTTATACGACTCTAATAAATAAAATTAACAATCATATATACATATGGAGATTGACTTCATGTCACGCGATAACGTTTATGAATTTGATAATGTCAAAAGGAAAAAGCTAAATAGCTTTTTTTTCATGAAAGTTTTTCATCAATGTCTCGACTACTATCGAACAATAGTTAGGAATGAAAGATATATACTAAAACTAACCCAATATTAATAAATAATTCAGCTAATAGTAAGTCAGATATTATTATATCAGTAAATAAATATGAATGATATCAGAAGGGGTTTTGTGGAGATTTTTCGAAATTTCACTGATTGAAATCATGAGTCAGTTGAAGCTAGACCACCATGGAAAACTTGGAAACACTGGACGGCCGTTTCGTCCTAGTATGGGACTCCTGAGCATTGCGCATCCGCGATCCCGCACCCCGCGAGACTCGAACCCAGGACCCATCAGTGCCGCGCCAGGCGCTTAACCAACTAGTCCATTGAGCCCGCCGGCATCCGACGGTGTTAATGTCTAACTTCAACTAATCCACGAAGTTTCGCCACCGTATACCATTGGATGCCAGCCGGCTCAGTGGTCTAGTTGGTTAAGCGCCTGGCGCGACACTGAAGGGTCCTGGGTTCGAGTCTCGCGGGGTGCGGGATCGCGGTTGCGCACTGCTCAGGAGTCCCATACTAGGACGAAACGGCCGTCCAGTGTTTCCAGGTTTTTCGTGATGGTGTAGCTTCAACTGACTCATGATTTCAATCAGTGAAATATGAATGTAATAAATTCAAATTTTAACTATTGAATGTTATTGAAGTTCGAATTGTGTATACATAAAGCAAATATCTTACCATTTCAAAGATTTGATTATTATTATTTAAATGGTTTACATGATAAAAATTTATCTGTTTATGTACGTTGTTATGTTAAGGACAGACTAGTATTATTGTAGTGAACAAAAACACAAGTAGGAACAATCAATTGTATTTGAATAGGAAATTATAGAACATCTTTGTCAAATCTGAGAGTCATACAGTAAATACTTGATTTACAAAATATCAATCAATTGTCTCAAACTCCATTGCTTTTTTCGTTTCCACATCAAGTACTCTTTGTTCTCGTTCTCTTCTCTTTCATCTTCCTAACCTTCTGTCGACAGGCATTTCATTTTTGAGTGATGATACTTACTACTTATATCTGTCGATATCAGTAGCACACAACACTATCTGCTTTTTCTTACGGCTTGATAGATGACTGACTATATTGATGAAACGTTTGGATCAAAATCTGTTGATGGACCATTATTTTTCCGAATATAGCAAAAACTTGAATTACTACAAAATCTGGAATGAATTTTTGCTTATATATATATACTTAATAATATTTGTATGACAAAAGTAGATTGTATGCAGATAAATGCATTGATAAATGTATCACTTTCTCTCCCTTAAATGCAAACGTATGTACATTTCTTTGTTAAGTAGTATGTAACTGAACAAATGAAATAAATATCTTGAAAACCAATGTTACTCACAAATGGTGTGTGCTACTTATATCGACAGAAGTAGTAGATGATGTTAATCTGGAACAGAAGGTCTGACAGCAGAGAGACAAGAAGATCAAACAGTAAAGAATGGAAACAGGATGCAATTTGTATGAAAATGCAAGAACAATGAAATCTAAGTCATTTTAAGACAATTGATGGACATTTTGCAAATTAAGCATTTACTTTATGATTGTTAGATTTTATTAACAAGTTCTGTAATTTTGTGTTAAATACATTCGATTTCCCCCTACCCATGTTTTTGTTCACTACATTATAACAATAATTTAGTAAAATTGTACGAACATTAAATATCGTAAATTAGTTGATATCAACTAGTCAACTAAGAAACCAGAAATATAATATGGGTGACAAAGTTCTGATTGTAAAACCCTTGTTACTTAACTTTTTACCCAGCCATTTACATTTCTCTTGGTTTTCAAACATTGAAAATATTTTCTCAGAAAAGGAATGAAAATACGTTAGCGAAGAAATATTACTTTTCTATGATATCGTAATCTTGAGCTACAAAATTATATTTAAAGATCACTTAATATGTATCAAACGGATATCCTTGAACTACCTTAAATAACTATCTAAGGGAGAATGCAAATTGAAAAACAATTCCAATCTTGAACACATGGTCAACTCTTATCACTTGCCAACAAGAAAATCATCGTTTACGATCATCAACAAAGTTAATAAAACTGGCTGAAAAAATATTTGGATAAGGAACATTTGCACAGCTGAACAGACAGTAATCGATCATTTAAAACGTGATCTCTGTGTATGAAAAAGTCATGTTCAATTTCCTTTTATAATCTTAACGACCATCCTAACTTTATGAATCGTAAGTGTTAAGTTTTATCTCATTTTTCACCATCTTCGTCTCCCTTTTAAAATATACAGTCGTCTTTCTCATTTATCCTATAGACTACTTATTGTTACATCTGGAAAGCTTTCATTATTTTTCAGAATCAATTATTGTTTAGGTTTTTTTTCTAGAAAATCGAGAACTCACACTATAGGATGATAAGTTGTGATTTCCTTGGCTAAACTAAAGGAAACAGATAAGATAAATTTAATTGAATCACATTATAGTTTAGATTGCCATAAAAATCCGGCAATAACTTGCCTACTAAATGTATTATTCACATTTAGGTTACTAGTTTTCTATGCAAGTTTCAAAGAATTTTAGATTTCTGCCCTTTTAATTCCATGAAGTACTTGCTTACTCTTTAAATGTGATTATGGAAGTGAAATATATTCTTCGAATTAATTAGAGAATGTAAGTATATAAATGTTTCCTTGTGAAGCTTTAAATCACACAAGTACTTCACATTGATCGTGCCTTAAATGCCAAATACAACTCCGCCTGGAGCCTCTCCGGAGGCTACCACTAGTCCCAAGCCTGAATAAAGGAGAAGGGTTGGGCATGGGGTCAGCGACCCAAACCAGTAGAAAACTAACTCGCTAAAAATACGCTAATCAGAAAAAACTATTCAAACCTTTTAAACTCTGCCCCGAGAGTCAGAAGGTCTTCATTTAGAAGAACTATGATGTTTCATGATGAAAGCCGAATTCCTTCGGAAGTTACGAGGACGATGCCCCTTCTGACGACCAGAGAGACCATTTATTTAGGTGCATGGAATGTTCGTACAATGTGAGACACCTGGAGAGTCTTCCAAATTGCTGCAGAAATGAGGAGATACAACCTGGAGGTACTTGGGATCAGTGAAACACATTGGACGCAAGTTGAACAACAACGACTAACTTCAGGAGAGCTTCTGTTATACTCCAGTCATGAAGAAGAAAATGCCCCACATACACAAGGAGTTGCAATGATGCTGCCCAAACAAGCGCAAAATGCGCTTATAGGATGGGAATCTCATGAACCAAAGATCATCAAAGCCTCGTTCAAAACAAAAAAGGAGGGCATTACAATGAATATTATCCAATGCTATGCGCCTACCAACGATTACAATGAGGACGTTAAAGATCAATTCTACGATAGGCTGCTGTTAATCGTCGAAAAGTGCCCAACAAAGGACCTGACCATTCTGATGGGAGATTTAAATGCCAAGGCTGGAACGAAAAATACCGGATATGAAGACATCATGGGAAGACACGGACTGGGAGAAAGGAACGAAAATGGTGAGAGATTTGCAAACCTATGTGCCTTTAATAAACTGGTCATAGGCGGCACTATATTCTCACACAAATGCATTCACAAAATCACATGGACTTCACCGGATTACACAACGCCAAATCAAATGGACAAAAAAATCAGGAGGACGATGGAGGACGTGAGAACCAAGGGAGGAGCTGATATAGCATCAGATCATCACTCGCTGGTCGCCAAGATGAAATCGAAACTCAAGAAACACTGGACAACGAAGCGGACAACATCACAAAAGTTTAATACGGCTTTTCAAGAAATTCAAGATAATCATCAGCAATAAGTCCCAGGCCTTTCATGATCTACTCAATGGAAAAGGAACTACTATAGAGAGCAACTGGAAAAGGATCAAAGAAGCAATCACTTCAACATACCATGAGGTTTTGGGTCACAAGAAGCACCATCACAAGGAATGGATCACTGCTGATATACTGGATAAGATTCAAGAAAGGAGGAACAAGAAAGCAGCAATCAATACCAGCCAAACAAGATCAGAAAAAGCAAAGGCACAAACTGAATACACAGAAGTAAACAAGCAAGTAAAGAGGAGCATCAGAACTGACGAACGTAAATATGTGGAAGATTTAGCGGAAAAGGCTGCAAGAGAGGGAAACATGAGACAAATGTATGACATAACAAAGAAACTCTCTGCAAATCGCCGCAAACCAGAACGACTAGTGAAAAGCAAGGAAGGCGAGGTAATCACCAACATTGAAGAGCAACAAAACAGGTGGGTAGAACACTTCAAAGAACTCTTGAATCGACCAGCTCCACTGAACCCAACCAACATCGAAGCAGCACCCACGAACCTCCCAATCAATGTTGGCCCACCAACGATTGAAGAAATCAGCATGGCCATCAGAAAAATCAAGAGTGACAGAGCAGCAGGACCAGACAACATTCCAGCAGAGGCACTAAAATCAGACGTAGCGGCAACTGCAAGGATACTCCACATTCTCTTCAATAAGATTTGGGATGAGGAACAAGTACCAAAAGACTGGAAAGAAGGACTCCTGATCAAAATACTGAAGAAAGGCGATCTCAGCAAGTGTGATAACTACAGGGGCATCACTCTTCTTTCAATACCGTGAAAAGCCTTCAACAGAGTATTGTTAAACAGGATGAAGGACTGCATAGACGCCCAACTTCGTGATCAACAGGCAGGATTCCGTAAGCACAGATCGTGTACAGACCAAATCTCAACTCTACGGATCATTGTGGAACAATCAATTGAATGGAATTCATCACTCTACATCAACTTCATTGACTACGAAAAAGCATTTGATAGCGTGGACAAGACAACACTATGGAGGCTTTTTCGACATTACGGCGTGCCTCAGAAGATAGTCAATATCATACAGAATTCTTACGGTGGATTAAACTGAAAATTGTGCATGGAGGACAGGTCACAAACTCGTTCAAAGTAAAGACCGGTCTCAGGTAAGGTTGCTTACTCTAACCCTTTCTCTTTCTCCTGGTGATCGACTGGATCATGAAGACGTCAACATCTGAAGGAAAGCACGGAATACAGCGGACATCTAGGATGCAGTTAGACGATCTAGACTTCTCAGATGATCTGGCTCTTCTATCGAACACGCAACAACAAATGCAGGAGAAGACAACCAGTGTAGCAGCAGCCTCAGCAGCAGTAGGTCTCAATATACACAAATAGGAAACAGGATTCTCCGATACAACACACAATGCACCAATCCAATCACAATTGACAGAGAAGATTTGGAAGATTTAAAAACCTTTACATATTTGGGCATCATCATTGACGAACTTGGTGGATCTGATGCAGATGTGAAAGCGCGGATCGGTAAAGCAAGAGAGTATATCTACAATTGAAGGACATCTGGAACTCAAAGCAACTGTGAACCAACACCAAGGTCAGAATTTTCAGTACAAATGTTAAGACAGTTCTACTGTATGGAGCGGAAACCTGGAGAACTACGAAAGCCATCATCCTGAAAATACAGGCGTTTATTAACAGTTGTCTAAGCAAAATACTTCGGATCCGTTGGCCAGACACTATTAGGAACAACCCATTGTGGGAGAGAACAAACCAGATTCCAGCGGAGGAATAAATCAGGAAGAAGCACTGGAAGTGGATAGGACACATATTGAGGAAAGCACCTAACTGCGTCACAAGACAAGCCCTCACATGGAATCCTCAAGGACAAAGGAAGGGGATGAGGAGGAGGAGAGGAAGACCAAGGAACACATTACGTCAGGAAATAGAGACAGACATGAGAAAAATCAACAAAAATTAGATAGAACTGGAAAGGAAGGCCCAGGACATAGTGTGTTGGAGAATGCTGGTCGGCGACCTATGCTCCATTGGGAATAACAGGCGTAAGTAAGTAAGTAAATGCCAAATACATATATGTTTCTAGATTTTGTATTATTTGAGCCAAGTTGTTTAAGTTTGAGGCTTCCATTGTCATTTTGGATGACATAAATGGTGACGCATCTTGTAAAGGTATGTGTTTCATCAAAATGACAAGCAAACCAAAACACTTTTCTGACATGAACATAGTATCTGTAGATTAATATGAACCTTATGAACTGCAAATACATACATTTCTGACATTATACAAACATAAAAATATAAAGCTCGAAAAATCCTTAGACATCTCATATGAGAATTTATTTCATATGTAAAAGGTTTACAAAAATGTATCTTATACTAAAATTCGAAAAAGTTGTTAATCATCAAAGCCAAGTTTAATTTCCCAGTATAAGTGAGAATGTTCTTCCTTAGATTTTTGTCGAAATAGCCATAACTAAAATAATTCATCATTTCATTCAATTACAACTCAACAATCTCCAAAACATCATGCTGATAATTACCGTTTACTCATTGGTCACTAGCTTCGAGAGGTATTTCTTGGAGTTCTAGTGAGAAGCCGTGATTAATGGAGTTCAACCCTGTTGGGTTTGGGGCAGTTGACCATCGAAGGCAATATAAGATGGTCGCACAATATTTTAGATTGGTTGAAGTTAGACATTAACACTGCTGAGTGTCTACTTAGTGGTCTAGAGGTTAGGCGTTTGCATGCAAGACCGAAGGTCCTGGGTTCGAGTCCCGTGTTCATGATTGCGGATGCGTGTTGTAGGGGTGCTTCAGTGCTTCCAGGCTCTCAATGGTGGTCTAACATTAATCGGTTCATCATCTCAATTTATGTTTGTTGAGATGACTGTTTTTATCTACGATCTGATTTAAGTGTTCATTAAATACTAAGCATTGTGAAGTCTGATTCATGTTAGTAGTTTGTGAATATTGTCGTATTGCATAGTTTACACCAAGATTTGATCTAAGTCACGTAACCATCGATAAACAGGAAGGATTGTTCATCTGTCTCGTCCAAATCTGGCATTCCTTACTGGTGTAGATTTGCGACTTCACTGGCGATGGAGCACTAGTCTTTTATGTCTTGCGGCAGGCACTTAACCTTCAGGCCACTGAATTGACCTTGAATAGATTTAGTTTTTCATTTTACTTAGCTAAAAAGGTTTTTTTATCATCATCTGCTTTCAATTGTACATAGCTGACTCATATCTAACATTCTTGAACCCCAGTGAAAAATGTTTCAAAATTAGTCATTAATTGGCATATGTTTATTATTAGTATAGGGAGCTTGTTGTAATTGTTATATTTCGTAATGTGCATCACAAACTGCCATTATCGTAATATCGACTAAAAACCACTAAATATTGGACAGCTGTTTCGGTCCTGGTATAAGATTCTTCAGCGGTAAACATTTGATAAAGTTTACTTCTTGTTATATTCTTGTTTACTCCTTGATTTTCCTTTTATTTGATCAGTTATAGAAATTTGAGTTTGCATTAAAAAGTCGGCTTGTGTTTTATGTTAAGCATGAAAAAACAAGGTACATCATACATTTCATGTGTTTTTAAAAACCTTAAAAAATTTTTTTCACTAGACAATATCAATAAAAATTGGTTCTAATCTGAACATTGTTTAAACAGGGAAAGATATGAAAAATATATCCGGTTTCATTATACTACTTTTAATCAATTACCTTGATAGCCATATCTATATATATAGATCTCAACGATGTTTCAAGTCAAAAGGCAATAAGAAGTTGTGTCTACAATTTATTAGCAAATAGCACAGATAACAATGTAACAAGCTTATCGAGCGGATTTGGAGCAATTTGACTAATGTGTGTGAGCGAGTGAATACAGAAGTGAATTTATGGTCAAATCGAATCAAAGCTCAACTAGACAAAGCAAAGGCTAAGCGAGATAAGGCAGAGGCTAGTAATAGGATTCGAGCACATATATACATAGGAAAGAGAATGATTCGTCGAGCAATATTTAAGTGATCAACATTTGAGTTAGAGAGATATGTGCGTAGGCTATCACATGTGATCAAGTGCATGCGTCTATACAGACGTGATAGTGGTAATAATAATAATGTAAAGAAATAAACGAATTGTTACTGTCCGAATAACAAAAGGGTTTGACAAAAATTAACTGTAATCGAGATCAATCGTAGGTGTGTTGCTGTAATCTATGAAACTCAGTACTAAAAATAGGTTGTAAAGGGTGTTTAATCCACGATAAAAATGTTAACATTTCATTCTGGATAAAATTAATTTTTCGAATATGTGATAAAACTTAAAATTTATCCTTATTAATTGGGGACTTTAGATCCTCAAATAACGTGGAGCATTATCGTCAATTATTTTATTGGACTATTATATATACATATATATATACAATATTGAATACAAGTAGACAAGACATCGATGATAGATAATGAAAATATAAACTGTGAATTATCTGCCTAATATAACTTATTTAACAACAATCATTGACCGATCTAAATAAGATCACTATTGTAAACTTGGAAACACTGTAAGACTGTTTCGTCCTACTATGAGACTCCTCAGATATGCGCATCCACGATAAATAATGCAAGGTTCGAACTCCGAACCTCTGGTCTCACGTACAAACACCTAAGCTCTAGAACTTTGGGTCGGCTTCTAATTGTGTCAACGTAATAATACTAACCAGGGAATGCTTAGAAGTTGCAACAGTATGTTTACTCATGTGATAAAAGTTAGACATGATGTCTACTCATTTGTATTTGATTATTTTCGATATTTACATTTCAGGATATACAGACAAATGATTGTTTAAGTGCAGCCTCATCCAGTTTAATCAAATTTTTATTCAAACTTGTCAACCTGGTTTAAAAGTATTAACGTTTCTTTACATTTTCATATTCTTTTCTCACTCACTCATCTAATTTATTATTTTTTTAATGCTCGGACATCCGTGAACAATACTAAGTTAGTTAGTGTAACTTTAGAATTTTCGGTAAGTGAAATTTGAGATTTCACCTTCAACGGGATTCGCACCTTAGTATGAACGTCAACACATGAAAGTACACACATACATCTGAAGAGCTCTGTATAGGATGAAATGTTTGTCCCTGAATCTACTAGTGGTCATGCATCACTTATGTTAATCTCAAGTTCACTCTAAATATTAGTACGTTTATCAATTACCTACTTACTTACTTATCAATTATTCATAGATTATTATTATATCTCACTGTTTAAATCGAAATAACATAACTGAAATGCTGAAAAACGTGAGTATAAAGTTGATAGAAGAAATTATTCCATACTTCAATGATGGTTAGACTGATGATGAATGTAATAGTGATAAATATTTTTATAATTTTTCCCTGATCATCTGATATTGTTTTGTTTTTGTTTTGTTAGTGTGTTCATAACGAACTTTTGTCAAAAGTACTTTTATTCATGAAAATCCTTTTTGACTATTCGACATCATCATCATGACCACCACCATCCCTACTAATAAAATTATTGTTACTATCATCAATACTATTACTAAATTGAGTAAATGTAATCAAAAACGAAAGAAAGAGATAGGAAAATACAGTGAGGTCAGTGATAATCGACCACCAAATATAAATATAAGTGAATAGGATGACCGAAATTAATTAGCATATTATTAATAGTGATACTTTGGGACAAAGAAATTCTTTTCGTTTTTCTTCTTATTTAATATATCCATATGATAATTTACTCAGCTTCTTATT
Source organism: Schistosoma margrebowiei (assembly GCA_944470205.2). Classification (NCBI taxonomy): domain Eukaryota; kingdom Metazoa; phylum Platyhelminthes; class Trematoda; order Strigeidida; family Schistosomatidae; genus Schistosoma; species Schistosoma margrebowiei. Next base: position 50,068,268 of record OX104024.1, read on the forward strand.
TCTATATTCATTAGAGTTTTAGTAAATTAACTTATAACTGGTCTGTGTGTGTGTTTGTTTGTTCAATACTATATTTGTTCATAAATTCATCACATTTTTATCCGACGTACAATATGGAATTAAAATCAATATTCATTCTAATTTTCAATTATTGAAAGATTAGAATTCGTTCTTTTAATAACAAATTTATTCAAGTTAATAAAGTAAGTGAATGATTTAAAAACAACCTAGGACCTATCAGTCCTTGGTTCAAATCTCGCGAGTCAAGATTGTAGATGCGCACTGCTGAGGAGTCCCACAATCGAACGAAACGCACGTCCAGTACTTCCAGGTTTTCTATGGAGGTCTAGTTTTATTTGACTCATGATCTCAACTATTGAAATTATTATCACATCCGCAAAACCTCGTCTGTCACTAATCTACTAACAATTGAAAATAATATGAAAAATGATACACTAAAGATACATTAAAGAGGTTTTATCAAGATTTATCTCAATCTATAAGTTATATTTATGACTGATTAATCTTGATTATGGTACCATTAAAAAAAGAACTTAAAAGCATTAGATAATTATTTCATCCTAATATAAAACACTAAATCTTGAATTTAATCACTGATACGAGCATAACTACATACTACTAAAAAGGTTTCTATTAAAACATAATTCTTATTCGATTCTCTATAACTTTCAATAGAAACGTAACTAAGATTAATTCATAGTGAATATAACCTACAAAATATAAACTGTATAAATTAAAGTTTTCTGATTTTAAACAAATTGCCTACATTCAATAATTGAATTTCTTTTCTTCTTAGAAAAAAAGCTATGTGTAACAAATTAAATGTGTGCATTATTAAAATGAACTAATAATGGAATAGGTTAGATGAAAAACAAACAAACAAACGAAAAATGGTAGGTGTCATTACCAAAGTTTGATTTGATAATTTCGAATAAATTGAGCATTGGGTTGATTGTTATAAATAAAAATCATATATATGTAATATCCCAATGAGTAGAAAATTGGATTTTCTGACGTTTCGTGACTTAGTGTGAGTCACTTCTTCAGAGAATAAATAACCAAATTTATTCTCTGAAGAAGTGACTTACACTGAACAAATAAACTAACTCAGCATTTACTTGACACCGGACATACCATCGACATCCCACACGCTTTTAAGATTATCAACAGACAAAGAAGTACGACTACTCTCCGTTTCGCTGAAGCAATCGTGATAAAAAAAACTTAAACCGGATTTATATATTCAAAAGAGACGTTAATAAACTTATTATTACCCTGGTAATCCGATTCTTTTTATTACTTGGGTTATATATATATATATATATATATATATATATATATATATATATATATATATATATATATATATATATATATAGTTATTATTGTGTACGTTTGTCATTCCAGTTATTTACATTCATTTATGTCAATTGTTCCACACTATTTCCCACCTCAATCTAAACTTCTATTACAGATTTGGTTGTAAGCAGCTGACGAGAAACCTAAAAATATTATGAATTCATACTACTACTGCATCAATATTTTTTCTTGCTTTATTTAAATTAACGATTTTTTATTCAATATAATGATAATAATAATAATGAGAAATGAACAACTAAACAGAAAAAAGTGAACAATATTGAAGAGAAACGAATATCAATTAATAATTGCTGGAAGCATTTTAGAATGATTCTTTAAAACAAAATGTAAAGTTTTGTTGTTGTTTTTTTTCTACTCAAAGATTTAATTTCTAATCTTGATTTGTATTATCCATAAAATAATTTACACAAATAGGATAAAATAATGGTTGTCATTTTATTTTAGAAATTATGTATGCGATTACTTATGATCATTTAGATTAGTAGTATAATTATGGATTCAAGTAATATGCTTAATATAGTAATATTATGTGAATTATATTGAATAGAAAAACTGGGCATATGAAGTCGGTACAATTCAGTTGTTTTGGGTAAGAATGGATTTATCTTGCAAAGGTAACTTCTAGTTGTGACCAAAATGATATATTGGTATCATGTTCACCACGTTTGCTTAAGTTCTTGAGTTAAATCCGATTTAGATTATATGAGGAAAATAATATAGTATCGTTAAGTTGGTTATTGTCCATTTATTTGTATAAGATCTCTACATTCTGTGCAAAATATGAGTGATACGTTCTAATGCTAGCCAATATTCATTTGTGCTTAAAAATGATTGTAACTTAATAGAAATATCATGGCAATTTACACAGGATACATATTTACAGAAAGCGACTAATCGATTACAAACCTTACCATCATCTGGAAGACTCAGACAAGCAAATGAATTAAAATCCACCCCATTGAACAGACCAGTGACCATATGAACTCAGTAGCTAAATGGAAAACGTGTTGATGCTTGAAGCAAATGATACTGGTTTAGAGTCCCTGAACGAACATAAGATACATGTATATCTAGCTAACGAAACATACACCATGGATTCCATTACTAACCACTATCCATGGATTGGCGTTGGTTCATGTATTTTAAAATATTGATATTTGTTTATAATTATGGTTTAATTTTGGTGAAAAATGGTATGTTTTTCACTGAAAAGTTTTACTTATTATAAATATGAAACTTTTAGGCAAATGTTTTGTCTTATTAGAAACTACTAAATTATTTTTTCATGTGAGTGTATATTAGATTTGCAGAAAATAATCTTCTAGGATTAAAAAAAAGATAAAAGTTATGGCTCTTTTTAATAATTACATTTCGGCAATTTTATGTATTTTTGAATACACGAAAGATGGTAATCAAACATTTAAATGTAACCATTTTTCATTTGTAAATTTCAAATAATTACAATTCATTCAGTTTAACTTTCTAGTATTTCATTTTATGTAGAAAGAACAAGCATTTTATCTTATCGATGAGACCTAAACTCTGTTATCATAAATAAACTAGGCTTGACTTGAATCTTCCCAATGGGAAGATTTAAGTTAAACAATACCAAGTGAATTTCAATTCACCCCATTGCACAAGCAAGTGGCTATCAGGACTCAGTAGATAAGTGGATAACGCGGTGGCGTCTGAAGCGAACGGTACTGAGTTCGAATCCCAAAGTGAACATCAAATATGAGATGTAGGTACATCCAGCTGACGAGTCCCAAATAGGACGAAACGCGCGTCTTGGATTCCACTGCTAGCCACTATCAATCTTTGCTTATAATGCTTGTGAATTAAGGCAATGTCGAGGCATACGCACAATATCCACATATGCCAATAAGAGACTGATCAATTTCAGTCCTAAAACATCGGTGGGAAGATTCAAGTGAAACAATACCAAGTGAACTGTTTTTAAATTGTTACTTCGTTAACACATATTTAATTTTAACAGTTGAATTCATGAATCGATTTAAGCTAGATCAACAGTGACAACCTAGAAGCACTGGATGGCTGTTTCGTCCTAGCACAGTACACCTTGGCAGTGCGCACCCACGACCCCTCACGTGGGACTGGAACTTGGTGTCGACAATCTTGCACACAAACGCTCCCGGAATGTGAGTGCACACTGCTGACGAGTCCCATACCGGGACGAAATGGCCATCTAATGCTTTCAAATTTTCAATAGTGGTCTAGCTTAGATCGATTCATGAGTTCAATTCTTAAGATTATTGCAATCTCTACAAATCCTCATTTAGTACACTATCCTTATTTCATGTTTGATGTTCATTGATTCAAACATTTTATCAGCCGTTTTAAATTCAAAGTTGTAATATCTATATGTTCTATTGACTGTGTCAGGAAATTGTAAATGCAAAGTGCCGCAAGCACTAGTATATTATTAAACGGAATACTAACTAAATTCATTATTGCCATGAGAATATGAATAAGACCTAAATCATAGTAATTACAACAAAGTATGAATAAAACACTAAGTATTGATAATCATTAACTATGAATCATTTGTCCACTTAAAAACATTGAAATGTTCTTTAATAAAAACATAATATATCAAAACTATATGTATGGAGAATTAGTATACCAACTATTGAAATTAGATTTACTAAATATATAGATAACTGAAAATATCTACTTTTCATGTTTATTTCTTTGTATTATAAAACGTCCGTTGAACTTTATCATATCACTGCTGTTTTTATAAAATTCGTTTACGGTAAATTGCTACTATTTCATGAAAACGTTCAGATATTATCGATTCAATTAAATACATTGAACATGATCACAGGTATTAAAGCGAAAATGTTATTTAAGAATGTTCTATGTATCGGTATACAATGTTTACTCAGTATATTGTATCCTTAAAATAAATTCTGTTTGATTATTTTTTTTTAATAAAAAGATAGTGGCTAGCAGTATGTACAGTTTTCATATAAGCCAATGTCAGACTTATCAGTTGCAGTCCTAAATAACAATGGGAAGATTGAAGTAAATAATACAAAGCGAATTTAAACTTCACCCCATTGTACAAACATGTGGCGATCAGGAGTCAATAAATAAGTGGATAATCCCGTGGCGTTTCAAGTGATGAACGGTACTGAGTTCGAGTCACACAGTGAACATCAAATCTGAGATGTAGACACATCCAACTGACGAGTCCCAGATAGAAAGAAATGCGTGTCTTGGATTTCACTGTCATCCACTATCTATCTTTGCTCAGAATGCTTGTGATTTAAGGCAATATCAAGATAATCCGTAGAGTATGCACATATGCCAATAAGAGACTGATCGATTGCAGTTTTAAATAGCAGTGAGAAGATACAAGTAGAATAACACCAGGTGGATTTAAAAGAATATTTAGATTACGAATAATGTAATTAGGTTTATTCACACAAAAAAACTAATAAGCTAACAAAGTTGTTAATGGTTATATTGAAAGAAGAATTTCTGTCGAATTAGAAAGGGATGTAATAAAGTCAAATTTACGATTCATTAAACGTAGAATGATAACATGAGATGATCATCTTTTTTTCCGTAGTTTACCTGAGGTTATATACTCTATATTTTTCAATTGGTTTACTTTATTTGAGAAAGAGATTAGATATAACAACAGCAGAATTGAGAAGTGAAGCAAATTTATATACTTATTTTATTATTATTATTATTATTATTATTATTACTAAAAAGGTATTGTTATATAGTTTAACAAAAGTACTGTGTATTTATGTGTGCAGTGACCATAAACATGATTTTATAACCTTATTTATAGATAAAGTTAAAAATAACATCTCTTCATTGAAACATTTGGATCGTTTTTTTAAAGTGATATGATAGAATACTTTTGTTGAAAAAGTAATCTGACCAATTTCCGATTTAGTGAACTTTAAACTTATCGGATATGTGATAAGTCGTAAATAGCAGTGGAAGACGGTGCCATAATATTATAAATAAATTGAAGTTAGTAATGTAAACGATCGGTAGTCAGCAAAAAGATTTAAAGATAAGAGGCTTATTATAAAATCTGAAGAACTCGAGTTTGATCTTTGGTGGAGTCGTGAATACTAACAGGTGAATAGTTCGTAACAGTATGAAACTGATGTCTATTATTTTCTAGTTTTCACTGTTCATATAATTAAGACCAGTCCATGACGTGAACTGTAGAATTTAAGATGACTTAATAATTTTAATCTAGATGGAAAAGCTCTACTTTTAACAAAATAATATTTTAAAGATAGGAGACTGTGTTATTTGATGATAGTTTGGGTTATTTGTTGAATTCTTCTTAAGATGGGATGTTTGAGCAATGGGCTTCCACAACATTCCCACAGATTGAATCAGGGACATCCAAGCTTCTTGATGTGTTCATTATTTTTTTGTTCATATATTTTAGTGAAAACCCATGACCAGTAAAGATGAATATGTTCAATGTGTGACGGGTGTCATCGATTGGAATAAACAACAGTCGGATGCTGCTGTGGATAAACTGAAGTTGAAAATGTAGATAACTGGATGTTAACTCATGGTTTAAATGAACACTCTGACTGTGAAGATTGAATGTTTTATTAGTGATTTCTGATTGGATAATGAACATTTACTGTTGGATAGTCCCCTAACAGGATAAAACGTTTGTTCAGCGCTCACTGATTTCCAGTAGTTTCGTAGTTTATATCAGTTCATAATTTAACTTATTTTTAACCTTATATAGATTAAGTTCAATTATCTCCGTTGAATAATAGGGACTTTGATAGTGATTATATTACTCGTTAATCCGTAGGAATAATTTTATTTTCATTATGTACGATTACAGAAGAATGCTATAGTTTCATGTTATTCACCTGGAATGTAGTATGCTTATATTTAAATTTACATTCATTTCATGGATTTACATGTGTTTTATCTATTTTTCTCTATATCTGTTTAACCTGTATAAAAACGAAGTTACTCACTTATACGATGGTTGGTTCCCCAATCAAGACACATCCCATACATGCCGCAAAATTGGTCATAATATCAATCCACATACCACACACAATTCATCGTATGTTATACACACCCTCTACAATTTCTACACATGATACATATGATCTGTTGAAACAGTTTTTATGAAATATATTCATTACTAAAAATATTAGACTTTCATTTTAATATCGTTATCCAAAATCATAATTCAATTCGACCAGTTTAGGACGAACACTTATGAAATTAATTGGAATCTTTAACCTTTTGAGCTAGATAAACTTAGAATGCACAGGTTATTATATTGTAATCAGTTTGTATAACTGTCATGGAGGTAAATTATTTGACAAAAAAATATATTGAGTGTTTTTCAACTTGACTGATTGTCAAATATAAAAATATCAGTGGTCTAGTGGTTAAGCGCTTGAGCGCGAAAACGATAAGTTCTAGGTTCGAATCTCGCTAAAGGCGGGATCGTGGATGCGCACTGCTGAGAAGTTTCATGCTTCCAGATTTTCCTTGGTTGTTCAACGTTAATTGATTCATGATTTCACCTAGTGAAATTTAATCGATTGTTAAGTGTTTAGTGACCCAAGATCTGACTCTAATTGAATCGTATGAATAATCGTTATTGAAAAATTGTTATCGAATTATACATCCCAGCTACCCTCGTATATAGTCATCAGACAAAACTCGTTAATGAATAATGGAATAAAATAGGCCAAATACGAGAATAAATTTCGAATACGTATATTTCATACAATCGTTTTTCTGGATCAACGGTTATATGAAATATACGTATTCGAAATTCATTCTCGTATTTGGCTTTTTTTATTCCGTTATTTACCAACGCGATTCAAGTCGGCAATTTTGTACGGGGATTGACGATATATATATTTCGATAGTAATTATTTAATAACGATCTAATTAGAGTCAGATTTCGGGTCACTAAATGTGGTTCTTTTTTTGTAGATACTTCATTGAAATGAGACTTTAACATGGAATTCACTAACAATTTATCAATAGAATCATTTAAATTACTTAAGTAATTTATTCAGTGTTTTTCAAAACATCAAAATCTAATTAAATTTAAATAAATCTTAAAATGAAAATGTATCTGTTGTAAACGAGAATTCACACTAAATTCACTCGGTATTGTTTACTTGTATCTTCCCACTACTATTTAGAACTGCAATTGATCAATCTCTTATTGGCATATGTGCATACTCTACGGATTACCTTGATATTTTTTTAAATCACAAGCATTCTGAGCAAAGATAGATAGTAGATGACAGTGAAATCCAAGACACGCATTTCGTCCTATCTGGGACTCGTCAGTTGGATGAATCTACATCTCAAATTTGGTGTTCACTATGTGACTCGAACTCAGTACCATTCACCACTTTAGACGCCACGGGATTATCCACTTATTTACTGAGTCCTGATCGCCAATCGCCTGTGCAACATATATATATATATATATATATATATATATATATATATATATATATAGTATTGTAAAGTAGTTAGGTTTTCTGAATGAAATAATCAATTCACATAAAATATAAAATGAAATATGAAACCGTTTTAAAATTCACAGTCACATGTTTATACAATATTCATAACTAGTATGTATTCAAAGAATGAACAATATCTATTTATTTATATTAAATAATCATTGTTAGTGTTATATTACTTATGTTATTACGTGACAAAAGAATAAAAATAGATTATAAAAATTATTCTTTATTCTTTATTAAAACGTTACTTCAGTAACCGATTTATCTTAATGTAAATAAAGAATATTCTATTTGTTTAAATATTTTATAGAAAAGAATATCGTTTATTTATTGTTTTAAAAATTTTCTTTAGATTAGTCAAATGTGTAATTTTACCTTATGACCTAAATTGAATAGTTTACTAAGCAGCATTATGTTATTTATGAATAGGTAAATAGTAAATGTTTTTTAATAGAAATATATTCAATATATTTTGACTTGTTGATTTATTCATAATGATACTTGAATTATTTAAGTGAATTTTACTAAGATGTTATATAATATTTATGTAATGAAGTCAATTTATATTGAATTTTGAACTGTAAAATAAGAAATTTTATATTGTTTATAGGTGTACTAACAAATTCAATTTATTTAGGTATGTCCTTTCATAGATGAATATTGTGAGGATTTACAAAGTATTATATATATATAATACTTTGTAAATCTTAATTCAAGATGTTTTTCTCTCACTTAAGTACTATACTTCAAAAGATACATACATATAGTTTAATAATTGAACTCGTGAGTCATTTTAAGCTACATTACTAAGAAAAACCTGGAAGCACTGGACGGCCGTTTTATCCTAGTATTGGACTCTTCAGTAATGCGCATCCTGGGTTCGAATTTTGCGGGGGGGGATCGTGAATGTGCACTGCTGAGTAGTCTCATACTAGGACGAAACGGCTGTTCAGTGTTTCCAGGTTTTTCTTAGTGGTGTAGTTTCAAGTGACTCATGATTTCAACTGTTGAAAAAAGTTTTTAACATTTTCCCACAACCAGCTGCATTTGATTAAGACACAGAACACTTCTCTTCTAGGATTATATACTGCTGTTTTGCAGGCAAAAAAAATCATAGACACTTAGCTATCCTGATACTGATGTTAACGCTGAGGAAAGTTTTTAATGACAGTGATCTTGAAATATGGTCAGTTCTAGATGTACAGTGTACAAATAAACACCAAACATACTTATTGCTATCTTGTAATGTATGAAAACAACAGCATCAAAGGCAACTTTTTTCACATTTCCAAGCAGATTGATTTGAATCAGTATACTCATTAAAAAAAGGCAGCTCTACTTAATAAACTGATATGTTTCGTTACAAGCTCCAAATACTATACCTAGGTATACTATAATTCTATTGACCAAACTGAATTTTACGACAACCAAAAATACTAAACTAAGCAAGTGTCATAATTATTGTTTCATTTGCACAGACATGTTACTCAAAGTAGTTAAATGTACATAATTCAGCCGATAAACCCAGAATACGAACTATAGGCCACTCAAATTAACCTAACAGAAGACAAACGATATTGTTTTGAGACTGAAGACAACAGCCAATTGCTCGTAAAACATAGATTACTGCACAAAAAACTTTTTTCAGTAATATTATTTACTGACGATCTATGTGAAGAAAATTAACGATGTGATTAAACTTACAAGGACTTGGGATATCATTCCAGCATGCAATGAACGTACAGTGTAACGCAGTCGAACGTGGCGAATAAAAATTACAACCAGAACGAAATTCACAGCATAATCTAATCATTTAATAAAAAATACATTATAAAATGACAAATCGCATGATTACATGAAAGTAGACATGACCGTTATTACACTGGGTGATACATTAGGTCTACATGGAAACGTTGCGTGTAAATCCACCCTTTTCTAACGTATTTTGATTAAAAATTAAAGTTGTAATCATCTGAAGAGTGATCAACAAGTGATAGAATTTTTTATATCCACTCACAATTGCTCTTTGTATTTTAATAAAATATTTGGGATATTCCACATTTCTTAGATAATAGTGATCCATTTGTTTATTCTAAATATTCAATTTATCCCGTTGCTGATAATCAAGTTTAGATCTGTAAGATATATTTTGCAGCAAAAATCTTGTGCCTCGTTTCTAACATTATCTGGATTTCCATGAAATGTTTATTAGACATTACTTATAGAATCCAGAACAATATTTTCTCATATGTTTTCTTTTTGTGCAAATATAAACCACATTAGGTTTTGAATCATTTTGCGACGTGATGATGATAGAATTTGATCAATACAATCTTAAAACTAAACAAACGAAAGCAAGGCAAACAAACAAACGATATTGTCAGATAATTCCCATTTAAACATTAAAATTAAAACACGAATTTTAGCGAAGGGATCTCTTTTCAACGAATTTATTATCAAGCTGTACAATATGGTGATATGATGAGTATTCACTAATAAAACAATGAGAATATAAGATATAAGTAAAGGGGAGAATGCAGTAATAATAATAATAATAATAATAATAATAATAACAATAATAATTGAATAATCAAAATACTTAAAGCCAAGGTAACGATAACGATAAGACGTACTTCTTTTGTACGCATAGTTCTGGTTTAAGCTCCTGGATGGTAAGAGCTTCGGCTATTTTTAAAAGTTGGATGCGAAGAAATCTGGATAGATTTGAACGAATCATATAAACAATCTTAAATTCATTTCTTGGATCTGTAGAATGGTTACAGTCGATTAGGTGTTCAAGTATAGAACTCCTAACTGCTTTCCTTTCCCCCTTATAGAACCAAGCCGGAATATGTTCCCGTATCCGAGTTGAAAGCGAGCGCTGGCTACGGCCAATGTACCTTGCTCCACAAGAGCAGGTGAACTGGTAGATGCAAACAAACGAGAGATATTTAAAAATAACAATCTCAGGTGAAAATAAGATTCTTGAGATAACCCAATATATATTGATCACATATATCAGATGAAGCATGAGACTCAAAACGTGTTAAAATTAGCCGATAGACTTATAAAGAAGTGAATCAAATCTTGAATTGTACAATTAGTTACAATCAAAATTATGCCCAACTAATAAAGTCTTTACATTCTGAGTTAATACTTCACCAAATGTTACAAATTATTAAGATACTAAAATTATAAAGGGTATATTATTAATTATACGAACGAATAATATCTATTATTTCTGAAATTCTTTTTGTATAACAATTCAAGTTCCTAAGTTAAACAATATTTGGCGAACTTTTCAATTTTTTCAATCAATAATATGATGTAAGTTATTTTATTTAGGTTATCGGTTGTTATGGTAGTTTATATCTGTTTAAGAAATTTTTTTTCATCTGAAATAGAATCTTGAACTCAGGTAATAAATTTATTACACTCCCCCCCTTCACCTTCTATGTCTATATTTAAATTCCCAATAATTTTTTTAAAAAGAAGAATAGGGTTAGTTATAATCAATATTCCCGAAAAGGAAAACAAAGACTATAATGGAATTGATTATTAGAAAATAAAAAAAAATAATGATTCCATAATTTCGATGGAAACCTCTTTTTTGTTTTCAACAATTTTATCATATCTCTATCAGTTTCTATGATCTTTAATTTAAATGCAAATAATATTGTTTTATAAATAAAAAAAACTAAACAAATTAGGCGTCATTATTTATAATGAAATGAAAACTGATAAAAATTTATAATATGATTGTGTAGTGAACACGAACACGAGGAGGGGGGAGGCAATCGAATGTATTTAACACAAAATTACAGGAGTTGTCAATAAAATTTAACAATCATAAAGTAAATAATTAATTTGCAAATTGTCCATCAATGGTCTCAAAATGATTCAGGCTTCATTGTTTTTGCATTTTCATATAAATTGCATTTTGTTTCCATTCTTGTTTCTCTGCTGCCAGACTTTCTCTTCACGAGTAACGTCATATAGTACTTATGTCGATATAAGTAGCACACATCACAGTATCATTTAGAGTATTATGTATGCTTGAGCATTGTTTACTGCCTACGCATATATTCACCCTGTTAGCCTTACTATTAGTGGCTTAATTGATACGATGATTCATTCATTTCGCTATGTTTATACATGTCCATTTTATTTATGTTCATTGCACTCGCTTACTCGTACTCGTATGCACCGACTCATTCACTCGCTCTCTTGCCTGCTTGCTTTTTGAAACTACTCTTTCATGCTTGTTTAACAAGCCTATAATTTTGGATATCTGTTTGTGGTCCCATAATAAACGTAATCAACACTTCATATTAGCCTTCTGGTTAATATACCGTTGAGGTTTTATCTAGTGATGGCTAACAAGACGAATTGTACACGAAGTTTAAAGATTCTATTTAAAGTAGTTTTATTTTTATAAATGAATAAATAATCTATAACTTTAAATGTAGAAAATAATTATTATTTTACAGAATAGGCATCATTATAATTAAATACAAATAATGAAGTTTATGCAATATCATTATTCTTATCTTTTTTCATTGTTCCCATTGATTCAGAATAAGTTTTAATACTTAAAAATCGTTTTAATTTTGATGAAGTTTTAGTATCTTTTGATGTACTAGCAATAGATTGTTCTTGTATTGTATTTATTTGTTTAGGCATATCTAATGCATCAATAATTGATGTAGAATTATTAAAATTTATACCATTAGTATTATTATTATTATTACCAGTGTTTACAACACCAATTGTATTATTATTATGTGTATCATTTGAACGACGTTTAAAAAATGATGCAAAACGTGAATGTGATTTTATTTCACCGACTAATGTCATATTACGTCGTGTTTCCATTTTTAATAATTCTTGAAAAACTTCTTTCACATTTAAATTTGATTTAGCTGATGTTTCCATAAAACCACATTTCCATTTTTGTGCTAATGCTTTACCATGTGCTGGACTAACTTCTCGATTATCATTTTCATCGATTTTATTACCAACAAGCATAATTGGTATTTTTGGTAATTCATCCATTTTAATTAATGCTAATTCAGTATACAATGGTTGTAATTCATCAAATGAAGCTTTATTAGTTATAGAATATACAAGGATAAATGCATGTGCTTTATTAATGCTCAATCGTTGCATAGCTGGAAATTGATGACTTCCAGTAGTATCAGTAATTTGTAATGTGCATACTTGCCGATTACAGCTGATTACCTGGAAAAGATTTAAAAAAAACAAATGTATGAATATGTAGACATAAAGTAAATTACTGAAAGAGATAGTAACTTACTGAATCACATATTCGTCGATTATGCAATTTATTTTCTTTTAACCAAATTAACCTTATCATCAATATTCCAAATATCAAGAACAGGTTACAGACTAGTTTATGTAGATACTGCTACATGGTTGAAACCCATCCATTTCTTTGTTCACGATAAAACAGTCTAAACATGCAGTATAGTATTTCATTTAAACAAATAGGATTTTATTGCAAGATGTTTACTGTTGGTGAAATGTTTTATTTTCAGGGTAGTCCAAAAGAGTTAATTAATTAATTATATTACAAGCCAAATGTAATTTTATAGTAACCATAAGTAGATCTTCATCACGGTTAGTAATTATTATACTGATAATTTTCTAAAGTCAATGATGAGTTCTAAATGTGACAAAACACCTTACATAACACGTCACATTGATTATAATGTCCAGAACCTATTGTCTTATTAAAATGTATATTTTATCAGTCATTCATATCACCTATGAAATCATTAGAATCAGTAACTGGTGAGGCGTTTAGTTAGGACTTCTCATCAATGTATACAGGCCAAACCTCAGATCTCACAATGACCATGAAACCTGTAAAACAGAAAGTTAATATTTTATTTTTTACGTTTTCGTCGTCAATGAGAAAAATTGATACTATGTGTGTAAATAATGAGTATAAAGGAAGTCCTATCAGTCTATAGAGTCTACTTACTGTTATTTAGGTATCAATGATTTAGCGTAAATGTTCAGAAGGTAAATAATTAGTTGTTCATCATAAGTAGTAACGACATAAATACTTGACGTTGTCTATCACTACTCATTTAACATAGAAAAGAATATCCTGGTGTCTCTGGACAGCGACAACGGTCTTCAACTGAGATTTCTAATTGTGACAAATGTTGTCTTAAAACATGTTTTGAACCAAATTAATTCAAATCATTTAAAATCATATATCTGTCCTTTACACGTGACACTGTTATCTGTATCAACTTCATTATACCTATAAGTAGGCATTTATTCTGTAAATATTCTCAAAATAGAATTTATTTCCTTTGAAACAGCAAGAAAATTCACTATTTTTCAATTCACCTTTGCATAAAGGAAAAACAAATCTACATCCATATATTTTTGACCATTTATGTTTAGTGTTCTCTAGGTTAAACTAAGTATATTCATTGTACTTTTATCTGGTTGTATTTAGTCTAGACAATATGACATTGATTATCATTTGTTTAACTAACAATTTAATGTATAGAGTAGTATAATTTCAAATGTCTCTTTTAATAAGCGGTAAAAATACGATGACTGAAAACTACTAAACAAATTGTCCATACTTACATAATTTAAAAATAAAAAAGACAAACAATTATAATTTCCGGATATAATTGTAAACATTTGCTAAATACCAGTTTAATAATTACTGATGACTTTTTCTCTCATTATTATCTGCCTTTTTTTTCCTTTTCATATCCATGTCTCCGATAATAATATCGACTTGTATTAAATTTTATGAGTTTTAGTCGAAGCGAAATTTAATTCAACAGAACTAGAGATAGCTAAACAAACAAATAAATATTGTAATCAGAGAAGAAATTTGTAGATATTCATAGAAATTTAATAGTTGAGATCATGAGACAATTGAAACTAGAAACCTAGAAGCACTGGATGGTCGTTTCATCATATTGTTGGACTCAACAGTGAGCACGCACAATCCCACTTCGCGAGATTCGAAACCAGGATCTACCTGTCTAGCGCACGAGCTCTTAGCCTCTAGACCACTGAACTGGCCGGCATTTAACGGTGTTAATGTCTAACTTCAACCAATCCAATTTACTGAGGAGTTCCATACTGGAACAAAACGGCCTTCCATTACTTCCAGGTTTTTCACGGTGGTCTAGTTTCAATTGACTCATGAATTCGACTATTAAATTAAATATTGGCTATAAAGCTGTTAATATTTATTACAGCCTGTTGAATATATTCAAAAAGATCTAACCTAGTTACTATTTTAAAGACAGTTTACTAATAAATATGCCAAATGTTTATTCGCTTAGGTGTATAAGTTATTTGATTCGATAAATTATTTATATAGTATTATGTACAAGCTCCGTGAGTTGGAAGATGAATATCATCTGGGAACAACTGGAAGAAATCACCCAAGACAGGGTTCGGTGGAGAATGCAAAATGTTTGTTAAGCGATGACAGTTTTAATTAAGTTGAAATATATATAAGACTACAACCTACCTTTTCCATTGATTGTATGAAGAAACATTAGTTTTCTTGTCAAAATTTAAGTATACACAGTTAGAAGTTATATTAATTGCTTGACTTATTTTCTTACTATTTTCTGACATGAAAATGTTTATATTGTTTACTCATTTTTACAATTTATGGGTTAGATGTAACTGTTATGACGTAATTTATTACGGAAACATACTTACTTCCTATGGTTTATCAAGTAATTCATGTCTCAAAATGTACGATAGATGCATCTCTTATTGTAATACTTTTAACCAACTATAATGTAATCAAAAGAAGTTATTGAAATCGTTTAATTTCGGAGTTTAGATTACGAAACAATTTCAATTGCACAACCATTGGAAACCTAGAGGTAACATGTATCTGCTTGGTTCTAGCATGGAACTCAACCTGGCCACATCAACGACCTCAATTACGATGGAACTCAATACCTTAAGGTCTTGAGGTAGACAATTTAAGTTTATATCAGTGGGCTGGGATCCAATTAGTAGCATTTCTAGATTCACTTAATTAACGATATAGAACGGAGATTATCTACCATCATTGGTAATACACTCACGTCTAAAATAGCTGAAGATAATGTGATCATTAGTGTAATGTTCTTTAAATGACAAGAAGTTTATAGAATCATTTTAAGTTGAATATTGCTTTTGTATTCAGAATAAATTCAATATTGAATATTAGGCAAGTGTTTAATGCTATACCTAAGACACTCTTCACTATGTTTATGAAGATAAATGCCATCTAGCTTCATCTCAATCATATTAACTCAATCTACTTACACATTTCTATGTGAATTTGTATGTGAAATAAATTTAGGATTATTGAACAGCACATGACAGTTATCTTATATTGTTAAGAACTGAGAAACCACAAATTTAAAAATAAGAACGATACTGTATATATATAATGATAACAATTTGAAAACTTCATTTGATGAATACAGTTTCTATGGTTGATTCGTTATAGCAGATAAAAAAGGGGGGGAGAATTTAAATTTCATACTGAGTTTCAAATCTTGTTATATAAAAGAAAAAAAAACATCTTCATCTACTAGTTTAATATCGCATCTTTAGTTGAAATTTAAGCTGAAATATAGGCATTGAAACGTGAAATTAAGTTTTAAAGGTTTTTAAATATTACAATCATTTTAGTATATTTCCATTTAAACAAATATATATCCATTAAATAGCACATTTACACAGTATATAACTGTCAATCAACATAACTTAAGCTGAATACTTCTTTAATTGAACATCAAACTTTTAATCATCTTCTTTCTTGATATCTTGTTCAAATTATAATTTGAAATTCAGATCTTTTTTCTTTTCAAACAATAATGAGTGAAGGATTAAGTTAAAGCGAATCCTATCTTCATTCTTAATTCAAACTTGTTGATTTGTCAATTTTGCATTAAACTTTCTATTCTTTTTTGTCAATAACTTTGAAATAAGTAAACTTAAGTCCTAAATGTTTAGTGTAATTCTAGATAGAATAGTTTCAGTTCTTTGATGTAAACTCTTTGGTAATATCCTTTCTATTTAATCAGATTACTCTGTGAAAAGTATTTTAGGATCAAATTCATTATACTTCGTATTATTTTATTATAATTTATTCTTTACTGTCCGGTCTAATCACATCAAAATAAAATAAACAGAGTAGGTTTTACAAACAAGTTGTCCACTAAGACTGGTATTTTATATTAGATAAACTATCAAGTCACGACGATTGATCAAATTTCTTCAGCTATACAAGCTGATAATAATAATTGCAGTGAGTTAAATGTATTATTCACATTTAGGATTAAGCAAGACAATTTGATCAAAAATTAAATCTGTTTCTTTCACCGTTGTTTTATGATATCTATCTCAATTAGTTAGTCATAACTTAAAACCTGTACAAAGGTACATCGGTTCAAGTTTCCATACTCAATTAACACAGAGAGATGAAGTTGTAGGGGCTGAATCCTGAAAGAGTAGAAACAGTAACAGAAAAGTTTAGGCACCGAAAATACAATTCGAGAAGAAAATTTAAGTGAAATAAAAACACAAAACTTTTCATGATGAAGTTCGAAGCTCAGAATTTAGAGAAAAATAGAGAATAGTTGTATCTGCGCCATCTCAAACATGTCATTCAAAGTTTTTGACCATTTGTTGCGATAACCACGTGGGCCCCAACCAGGTAATTTGTACCTATTAACATGGGTAATTGACTTTATAGACTAATGCCATGTTTCTGTTTGGCCGCTCCCAGCTTTCTTCAAGCCCACTCCCACACCACACAACATCGTCCGTCAATGTAGGTGGTGGTTGGGAATATGTAACTCATGTTCCAACCTTCTCAGTTGGTAAGGATTTACCACCTCATCAACCGATATCCCATCTTTACTTAATACCTTATTCCTAACACAGGCATTGCTTACTAACTAGGCGCAGAATACAATGCTTCGAAGACACTTGTGATCGAGAACTAGTAACCAACTAATGTCCTGTATTCTTGATGCTCGTTGTTCACACTCATAAACTAGGATGAAGCAAACTTTTTCACGGTAAACTCATCATTTGAATACAAGACAGATATCAGACCTTACTGCTCACCTTTGATTTAGATTGCCTATAGCATTTTCATACTCTTTAAGAGTTGCAGGACTTTCATCAGCTTGCCGTTCATGTTACTTGGGGATAGCGGGTAACTGAAGTTCAGTTGAACTGTTCCCTAAGGTGTCCTGCCCATTGTTTCAGTCACTTGGGATGATAGTGAATAGTAATCCCGTCTCTCTCCTAGATAGTCTCAGAGACAGTCGGATTTTCAATACTCGTTTCGTTGATGAATCTGAACATTTGTCTACTGTTATTTATGGTTGCTGCTTTTTTCATCTCTTCTGTTCTCCTCATCCAACATTGCTCATGCTTATTACGTAGGCTTGCGATCAGCTTATGTTTAAGCTGTTTCTGCACTTCCTCGTGTTCAGACCCAGACGGGCTGAATTTCCAAATATCTGTCGTTTCTGTAGACGCCAAAGAAATTCACTGAATTTTCCTAACTTTCTGGTTCAAGTTACTGGCAGATATCACAGTTGTTACATCGAGGTGAATATCACTTCCACGATAGAATAACTTGTTCTATAGTTGTTCTTAACTTATTCATCGTTCAGTTGAACTCTAAGGAAGTTTGTTTACTATGACCTTTCTACGTCCAGTAAGATGAAGGTGAATACGTGCTCGAACTGGTGCATGATCCTAGTCAAACCATGTGCTCCAGAATAAGCGGCAGTTTTCTCCTTCAACGATAGCTAATCGCAATATGATCTATTTGAGTTTACTTATGCGTCGATTGTGGAGATCGTTACGTCACATTCTACTTTTTCTTGTTATTGCCAGAAATATACTGTTATTTGGACATAGTTGCAACAGATAATAGCCATTATCTATTCGCTGAACTACAAAACCCTAAGATCCTCCTAAGTACCTTTAGGTTTGATTTACATACAACAGTCTTTATAAACCTTATGGACACACTAAACATGGAATAGTCTACTAACATTTCATGTCATGCTCTACAATATACTACCTACTTGTTATAATGAATTCTATTGGATTTCAATTCGTAAATAATTTGTTCATAGTTGTTTATGTTTGAAATGACTTACATATTATCAGAAGAACTATTGGAAGTAAGCTCAACTTAAAAGTTGTTTCATATTATAACAATCTTTCTAAAAGACCATAAAAGTTTAGTAACTATACAAGTATATGCTTTTACAAAACAATTTCAATATTCATCAGTCACAATTTAACATGAGACAACTTACTAATCAAGCAGAAATATTAGCAAGAATAACTTTTTTTTTCGATACAATGTAACATAAATTATTCTTTGAATATTTGTCTGCTTTATCTATCATGGTTACTATCATCTATCGTAAATTATTTATGATAGTCTAGCCAGAAATCGATAGTTTGATAAATATTTTGATCAAATCTAAAAACTTTATAAATATAGTAGTAGTAGTAGTAGTGATTCATTCTTTACATAAAATTAATCATTATACATAATGTTTAGTGAATGGAAACGAAACGGAATTCTATTTGCTATGTGATTACGTGAAAAGTAACCAAATTGGGTATTAGATCGTGATTTCATTCTGACAGTATATTAAAGCATTGAGTTGGCATTTGTTTTTGAGTAAAAGAATAGGATATATTGATTTTTTTATTCAAAACCGCAAAAGTAATTTTTTCATAAAAATACTTTTATAAGAATAGTGTGTTTGTTCTAAGGTAAATCAATTTTCTGGTTTTTTAATTAGATAGTTAAACACCCCTATATATAATATGTTATTATATTCAAGTATAATTCCGCCTGTAACTTTTCCAGAGTTATTGCCGGTCCCAAGCCCGGGTAAAGGAAGAGGGTTGGGCATGACACTAGATACCCCATCTCGTTAAAAACTAACTAGCTAAAAAACGCTAACCAGAAAAGAATAATTCAAACCATTTAATGTATATTCTAGTATGAAACAATAAACCAGTCTTTCTAGGTTTTCAGTGATTGTCAAATTTTGATAGATTCATGATCTCAATATGAACTCAACAACCACTATAACTCTGTGCTGATAATCATCATTATTAAATTAAACTATAATAAGAAACGTGGGATCATAACACAACTGTATTGGTGTGATTTACCGCCTTTATTACGGTAAATATTGAATTTCGAAGAAATAATTAAGATTCTATGGTTTGTCTAGAAAATAACCAAATTAAAATTTGGTAATGTGCTTAGTAGTACATCATACAAATGTTCGTTGTTCATATTTCAACGCAGTATATAGGGAGAAATATTGTGAAAATCAGAACAATACATATGAGTGAACAGCAAAGTTTCCACTTAGATCATTATCAGGCTACATGAAGATTTATAGAGATATATGAAAATATTAAACGAGTCAGGGCAATTTATAAGTTAATGATCACAGTGAATTAGATTGCATATCTTAACAGAATAAGTAAAATGTACAAATCGATGACCAAGAGACAGATGTACTGGTAGTAGTGATAAGAATAATAAATTAATAAAAGTTTTGGTCAATATGGATGGTGGCTAGTAGTGGAATCCAAGACGTGCGTTTTGTCCCATTTAAGACTCGTCATCTGGATGTACCTGCATTCCCGGAGTGAACTTTAAATACGAAATGCAGGTACATCTAGCCGATGAGTCCTGAATAGGACGAAGCGCGTGTCCTGGATTCCACTACGAGCCAATATCCATCTTTGCTTAGAATGCTTGTAATTTAAGGCACTATCGAGGCAATACTCACAGTGTGCACATATAGCAATAAGAGACTGATCAATCGCAGTCCTATGGGAAGATTCAGACAAACAATATGAAATGAATTTGAAGTTCAAGTCAGTTGTTGAAAACAGGAAGCAGGTCAAACTTTGATAAATAGACTTTAAAAAACAATCACTGAAGATTATCAACATTACGTGGTAAAAATTGTTCAAATTATCAAATAGTAAGGAATTTAAAAAGGTGGTCAAGAACAATAAACAAGTAGATGTGAGAAACTCAGTAACATTGTTTACTAAGTCATATCTACTCAAAGAAGTGGCTTAAAAGTCACGAATTTTTTATGGACACATAAACTAGGGTTATAGGTTTGGATCCCTGTATCTTCTGTAAAAGACGGGATAATAATGTCTTTTTCACATATTCATATGAGTATATATATATATTATCGTGAAGCCTGATGTTCCAATTAAAAATAATATTGTCCGATTATTTGTGTCGTTCTAAATAATGATTTGTTTACATAGTCCGTTCTCTTTATAATTCCATTTGTTAAGAGATAATTAACTGAAGTTACCAACGAGAATGTTTACTAATAATGAAATAAATAAAAGTAAGCATCATTCAATCAATATAGATTGAAATCAGCCCAAGTTTAAACTTCATCAATGGTTTCTCAAATGGTTATCATGTCATTATGACAGGAATAACAGCTGTTCATTCATTCAATCTTCTCTTGTTTTTAATAATTAATTATTTAAGATAATTCAGTGATGTAGATTGTTTATTTTTCTGGTTAGCTTTTTTTTAGTAAGTTAATTTTCTACGGGATGGGGTCGCTAACCCCATGCCCAACCCTCCTCCTTTACCCGGCTTGGGACCGGCAGTAACTCGAAAAGAGCTACAGACAGAGTAAGAATCTTCAATACCAACGTCAAGACAGTTCTACTGTATGGAGCTGAAACTTGGAAAACTACAACAACCACCATCAAGAGGATACAAGTATTTATAAATAGCTGTCTTCTCAAGATACTCAACATCAATTGGCCGGATACCATCAGCAACAGCCTTTTGTGGGAGAGAACAAATCAGCTTCCAGCTGAAGAAGAAAATTAGGAAAAGACTATGGAAATGGTTAGGACATACATTACGCAAATCAAACTGCATCACGAAGCAAGCCGTAACTTAGAATCCTGAAGGGAAACGGAAACGAGGAATGCCAAGGAACATATTACGTCGGGAAATAGAAGCAGATATGAAAAGGATGAATAGGAAGTGGAAGGAGCTGCAAAGGATTGCCTAGGACAGGGTTGGATGGAGAATGCTAGTGAGCGGCCTATGTTCCTTCACGAGGAGTAACAGGCGTAAGTAAGCAAGATTATTTACAGATAGTACAATTTTCACAAATCTCTTCTATACAAAAAATAATTTCCATTTTTTGTAGAATTTATTGAAGTACTTGTCAAATGGAGTATTTACTTAAATAAGCATATTTACCGAATTGATTGAGTAATTAATCAGTTGCCTGTATGTTTATACTTTACAATATAAAAATTTGTTAAACAAAATATACTGATCTTTCTAAAAATCAATCAGTTTTTTTAAAACTTCATTTCCGTTACATTAAGAGAATGGAAATCTTGTGTGTATGTGTGTGTGTGTGAATCATGAACATTTGAATGTTTTCGTTACCTTGACAACGTTTGGGGAATATCTGACAATGATAAATATAGGCTTCTTTATATTATTTTCATTTTAGAAAATAACATATTAGATAGGATATTTATGTTATTAAAATAAATTTCCTATATAATTAGTATTAGAGAATAATCTTATTACATTGAATAAAATTCGTTTGTTTTTTGTTGTTGTTGTTTTCAATCTGTCTTGTTATAATGCACTTTAGTTTTGTAAAATGAAAATGAATTAAAAGTTAAATTTCTTATCAAGTTACATAAACAATTTGAAAATTATATTGACTTAGGGTTTTAAATGTTTATTTAGAAAATTAAATTCAGTTTGTTTTGTCTTTCTTTATTTCTAGTTTGTTTTTGCATTTGATTGACTAATCGACCAGTTTGTCCAAGGTTTTTTTTCCTTACTTTTTTTAACAATGTTGATTACGTAAGGAATGATAGATAGTGGCTAGGAGTAGAATCCAGGATGCGTGTTTCGTCCTATTTGGGACCCGGCAGATGGATGTACCTGCATCTCAGAGTTGATGTTTATTCTGGGACTCAAACCCAGTACCATTCGTTTCAAACGCCATCGCGTGTTGATTACGATTAATGTCATAAGTAAAATAGTAATTATACTAAAAAGAGATCTCTGAAGTTATTAAAATAGTTAAATGGAATTAGACAAGTGTACTGAGGTATTACGCAACTACTATTTATTAATTTTCAGTAACCAAACAACATTGAGATGTATCCTGATACTTTAGTTTTCTTGGCAACACAGAAAATTATTAAATTTTTGGTAACCCATAATCTGACTCCAATTATATCGTAGGATAATACATTCCACCAATCCTCGTATATAGTCGTCTACTTAAATCGTGTTAGAGAATAATGGAATTAAAATAAGTCAAACACGAGAATGGATTTCAAGTACGTATATATCATACAATCATTGATTCAGACAGACAATCAAAGAAACGAAGTGAAACGAAATGACATGCAGTGGAGAATACATATCCGTCGAATAAGCTAATGACTATCTGGACTCAAAAGCCCAAATAATAACCCGTTTAAGTTTGAAGTATAAGGTACTCAGTTCAAGTATGAGAGTGAAAATCAACAGCAGAATACAAGTACATTGAAGTAATCAAAACTCTTCATGCGACTGTTGGATTTCACTATCAGCTTTTATTTAACTTTAATAAATGTTTTTAAAAAAATAAAAATAGCAGAATATTTAAATAAAACAGAACATCTGAAGATGGTGTTTAGAACGTGGACCTAGGTTTCGTGCTATTTTATCACTGGTTAGCAAGGTGTACTTGCAATTTTAAAGGAGCATCAGTCCCTTTCCATCAATCAATTGTAAATGCAACTCAGTCCTACAGGAGCTCAATCACAGCCCGGAAAGCTCAGTGGTAACGTCTCTGATTATGAAGCTGTGTAAAACAGGATAGAATCCATCAGGGAGCATTAGTTCCCTCAAGATTACAGGTATATCTTTCTGACGAGTGCCAAAATAGCACAAAACGTAGGTCCAGCGTTCCCTGTTGATAACCTCCAACCACCATCTCATTCTAACATAGTACATGTAATGTCGAGTCAACTAGACTAGTGACCACATTGCAACTTGGACAATAGGATTCGATCTGCATTAAGAAAGTTCTGGCACATATAACATTGAACACTACCCAATGATCAAGCAATCGGAAAGGAACACCTTCAATAATGTCTGTTGTTTATATTTAAAATAGTCAAATCTATTCTTCTATTCAATTGTTTGTTTATGATTCAAATAAATAACATCGTTTAATTTTTTTTCTTTTTTTCTTTTTCTTTGGAGATGGTAAGTGTTATGCCCCAATAAGAATAATCAGTGGTAATTTTGGGATCCATTTAGGGACCAATACTATACGTATATTTTAGCATATAATTGTTAACCAACTAAACTATTCTTATCGATTAAATTTTAAATATTTCTATGGCAGTCGATTGACTAAATCATCGATTAAATGTTTAAAAATACTTCCATGGTAATATAGATTATATACATATAATTGATATATATATGTCTGGATTGTGTTTGTGGGATCGCTGTGTGATCGTTCGTTTCTGACTGTTTTGTAGAATATACCTTCCAATTCCAAGCTTGAACTTCTCCCTCTAGTTAGCAGAGCAGAGACGCATCAAATAGCTAGCTTACTGGTCTTTGATCACTTAGTCTTTGTTCTTGTTCACAGATTAAGTGAACTCGTGACAGCATCAACCCTAGCAGTAAAATGATAAGAGTTTTCACCTGATATACTTTATTATTTCTAATTTTTTTTTTTTAATTTTTATTCTGAATAAAAATTTTCCTTTTTATTTTTTATTTTGTTTTAATAAAATAATGCACTTTTAAAAGATACTTTTGACTTTTTCTTTTCCCTTAGAAATAAGAAATTATGAGCTTAAATTGAACTTGAATATTACATAAATTTTTTTTCTTAAAAAAAAAAAAAAAAATTAGTTTCTGACCTAATTAATTATTTTAAAAAAATAGTTTTCAAATGTTTCAATAAAATTGTTATCCCAATTGGATGATAATTAAAAGTTGTTGTTGCTGTTGTTGTTGTCGTTGTTGTTGTTTTTTGTTAACTAAAATTTTGTTAATATTCTTTTCTTTTCTTTTCTTTGTTTTTAAGGACATATGACTTTCATTCAAGTTTTTTTCTTTGTTTTTTTTTCTCCAAAAAAATACTACTTACCAGTTGATTACAAGTATTATATGTATTATGAATTCTATTTGTTTAACTAAGAAGATGCATTTGTTATGTAAACAGTTTTCATTTTCATTTTATTTAATGCATTCATTAAATGATAGATAAACTACTTATTTGTTTGTTTTAATTCAAGTAATGGATAAGTTTACTTATTCTCAATTTAGATAGAAGGCTATGGGTTTATGTATTGGTGTATTAAAAAATAATTTAATTATTATTTAAATAGAAGTTAAGTGTTCACGCGTGAAACTGATAATTCCCAAGTTCGAATTTCGCGGTGGGCGGGATCGTAGATACGCATGTAGTGTCGGTTATTATGTTAAGCCCATATAACTTATTCTAGCTTTCGAACAGCCCATTCTATTCATTCTACTTGAGTCACATTCTAACCTTGTTATTTATTCGCTTATCAATCTTGACTGTTTTTATATGAGCGCGTAGGTCTGTTTACATTTCTTATCTTATTACTCATCACATGTCTGTAACTTACTTTTGTGTAACTATAAATATTGATTAACGCTTGGTTAAATGGAAGATGGCTTTCCTGCCATCTTTACCCTGCGTCCTTTCTCTTCTCTTTATTCCATTTGCTTTATATGCAAAATATATGTATTCACAAGTCCATTCTCGTTATTTGACTTATTAAATTCCGTTATTGACTAACGTGATTTAAGTCGATGATTATATACGAGGGTAGGCGATAATAAACATTCATACGATCTCCTTTGAGTCAGATCGCGGGCCACTAAAGTAGAGAGCCTGTCAACAAACATCGTCCGATCTAGGTAACGACAAAATTAAAGGCCTCCACAAAACGCACCACTTCTGAGTCCCATACTAGGATGAAACGGTCGTCCAGTGCTCCCAGGTTTTCCATGGTGGTCTAGCTTCAAGAAACTCATGAAATCAATTATTAAATAAAATACATGTGTGGATTATTCAATGTAAAATAAAAACTCCGAAAGTTCTGTTCCCTACATAAACACCACTCTAAATGAGAATAAATTTCCAACCGTTAGATTTCATAGTAAGTACATTATTTCATAAACATTGACTTATTAACTTAGTGATCTATATTATCAATTCTGTCATAAGCCAAAATAAAACAATCATTTAATCTTTGTTACTGTTCAGTGATATTTATGCTAACAGTAATCGTTGTTACAAACCTATTTTAATTATTAATAGAAAATTTAAATCTGTCATTGACTATTATTATACTTAATTGACCGTTTTTTTGGTAGTAATTCATTAGTAAAGTTCAACTCGATAAGATCATCAGTTGATCAAATGATGTTGAAAATTTTCAACATAATACATCACTTTGAGATGGTGGAGAAGATTTGTAGCTCAGATGAATGATTTTGATGGAATTTTCTCTCCGGTTCAGAGGACGAAACTACATCAGTACATCACTTTATTTTTTCTAGTTTTCACAAACAATGTAATTAAGTATGTTTACAAAAGCAAATTATCCTATTGAACCTCTTCATTTAGTTGTCTCAAACAGAGTAAAAAATGAAATGTAATAATTTGATTAATAGGGTGAAAGTATTTGAAGGAATTGTCATAACAGATTTTCTTGTTAGTACACTATTCAACAAAATCTGTGGAATCAAATTATATTTTACCATAATGTCTAAAATATTTCTTATTTTGATTTTTGATAGATAACAATTGGAGACCGGAAAGTGCTAAAAAGTTGTTCAGACCTTCTATTAAGATTCTCAACTGTGTTTACCTACGATCTTTATACTAAGATAAATTATCTGTATAGCTCCCCTTAACTCCGCCTGAAGTCCCTTTGGGGGCTACTGCCGATCCCAAGCCCGGATAAAGGAGGAGGGTTGGGCATGAGGTTAGTGACCCAATCCCGTAGAAAACTAACTCGCTAACAAATGCTAACCAGAAATAGCTCCCCTTGGTGTTTAGGGACTGTTCAAGATCAATTCGTAATTTCATTTACAAAACTCTACATTCTTCGAAATCCATATTTATTAGTGTCTATTCTTTTTATTAACTCGCTTCAAAAATAGCAAAATAGTTTTCTCTACGAGAGAAAATTTCTTAAACTAAAAAAAATATTATTTTAGTTAGTTATATAGTATGAGTTTTTAAACAACTTGACTACACAATGATACGGTTATGAATGTTTTCTACAGGAAACATTTTAGAGTGCTCTTTATTTTAAATGGATTATTGTTTAAAACGTGCAACGTTTTATAAAGTAATACTTCCACATATTTTACCGTAAGTTTTGTAATCATATGGCCGTACAGTTTTCTAAAGAGTTTAGATAGCATTCACTTAATTTGATTTTGTCAAAGCGCAATTTAAATGATGGTGATTATTCACACACCTTTATGAATTTTCATATTATGGATGGGTATTCAATACCTCACCATCTCCATTGTGCATCATTTCGTTTCGCTTTGCTCACTTCTATTCGCTCGCTTTTCTTCGTTTCCTCGATTGTTTATCCAGATCAACGATTGCATGAAACATACGTATTTGAAATCCATTCATGTATTTAGCTTATTTTATTCCGTTATTCACTAACGAAATTTAATCTGATAATTATATACAAGGGTAACTGGAATGTATATTTCAACAACAATCATTCATACTATCCAATTAGTGTCAGATATAAGGTCACAAAAATTCTATTCTATATTCAGTTAGTTCAAGTTCATATTATTATCAATTGATCTATTTAGGTTGTATTAACCCTTCAGTACAATATAAGTTTGACATCTGTATTTGACTTTGTAATACAGTATTTTATTCAAAAAATTGAAGGAAACACTACAGTTATTATAAGTTTCCATTACATCTTTTAAATTTATAATAGAAATTCAGGAAATGTATCAAAGAATTTAAAAGAAATTCATTGTAATCAGAATGGTTTTTTTGTGTGGAGAGTTTAAGAA
Source organism: Schistosoma margrebowiei (assembly GCA_944470205.2). Classification (NCBI taxonomy): domain Eukaryota; kingdom Metazoa; phylum Platyhelminthes; class Trematoda; order Strigeidida; family Schistosomatidae; genus Schistosoma; species Schistosoma margrebowiei. The sequence goes on from OX104024.1 coordinate 50,096,423, forward strand.
ATTTCACAAGTTGAAATCATGAGTCAGTTGAAGCTAGACCACCATTGAAAACCTGGAAATACTGGACGGCTGTTTCGTCCTGGTATGGGACCCCTCAGCAGTGTGCATCCACTATCCCGCAAACCCACGGGGCTCGAACCCAGGACCTACTGGCTTCGCGCGCGAGCACTTAACCACTAGACCACTGAGCCGGCATCCAACGGTGTTAATGTCTAACTTTAACCAATCCACGAAGTTGCGCCACCATATACCATTGTCTTCAGTGAGCTGATATCTCACAACAGACCGGTTGTCATGTTTATATTGTTGATTTTTAGTTAAAAAGAAGAAATCAGCATTTCATTATATCTATATATGTAACCTTTAAAGTAGTTCTTAATTGAATTTAATTGATACCGGAATCAATGAAGGTCGTTTATGTAAACTACGTATAACATTTTATTGTATATCTTAAGTATAATATTACTATTTATAGCATTATTAATTTTAGCTTAATTATTTATCATACTATATATAACAACATATTCAGTGTAATTGATCAACATATCTTGTATGACCTGATGGTAATAACCATGATAAATGTCTTATTAAATACATAATTTATACTAATATATTACAAAGGAGCTAACACTGTAGGCATTGAATGGGAACACAAAATCTGTTAAAATGATTACATTACATTGCTTGATTGTTAAATTTTAAATGAATAAACTAAATTTAAATATTTTTAATCTGAGATAACGGATTGAACTGACCTAATATCTTTCGATTAACCTATTAAACATAATATAAAATTGACTAGTGGATGAATAAAAAGTACTTTTGACATTGGTCAATGAATTAGTGATCTTAAGTTGTATGTTAACTGATATGACACACTATCATCATGTTAAAGAATAATAAAAGTTAAGTACAAACAGTTTTACACACAAAAAGACTCAATATGAGCAAATGTATTACTTATTATATATTATGTTGAAAATTGAAGTTATTCTATACTAAATAGGAGTAACTCACATACATAATAAGTTAATCTCATGGATAGTGGATAGAAATAATCAAAGTGAACTTTGACAACATCAAAGCAGTTATTAGATGACTGCATCAATAATCTCTTAAGTAGATTGAATATTTTCTAATGTCATTACGTGAATTAATTAGAAAACAACCTAAAACATATAGTTCATAAATATTCGGGTGAAAGAATTTGAATGAATAGACAATAGCTGAAATATACGATATTCATGCTATAACCAAAAATATATAATAGTTAGTTTAACATATTAAGTTAGTTTACCTGTCTATATGTATCTTCTATGGTTGGAATATATGTCTCACGGAATGTTCCACGTACAAATCGTAATACAAGTGATGTTTTACCAACTCCTCCTGAACCATATACAGCTACACGATAATCTGTTGGCTGTTCTGGCATTGTTCACGAGTTCTTCTATTACAAAAAATAAATATATAGAATAAGTGAAACACATTTTTGTTCATTTTTTCTTCTAAAAACACATTAATCATAATTAATACATAATGGTTATTTAAATTTTGATGACTTACCAACTTCACCATACTTTTAATAGAGAAACGTTTACCTGTTGTTGTGTCGGTTACTATGTTATGCCCACATAACTTATTCTATCTTCTGGACTGGCCGGTTTATCCATTTTTCTGAAGCTACATTTTGACTTTGTTAATTATTCGCTTATCAACCCTGACTATTGTTATATGAGCATATGTATGTGTACATCTCCTATTCATCACATGTTTGTGGCATATTTTTATGTGACAATAAATATTGATTAACGCTCGACTAAATGGAGTTGGCTCACATGCCTTCTCTACTGCCTGCTTCATTCATCGCGATTATTTGATTGTCTGTTCTGATCAACGAGTGTAGAAAATATACATATTCAAAACAACCATTCTCATATTTGACTTATTTAATTCCGTTATTCATTAACTCGATCTAAGTCAATAATTATATATGAGAATAATCAGAATGTATATTCCAATTCATCTAGAGTCAGATCTCGGGCCACTTAAGTGCTGAGTCTATCGTATACATCATCTGACCCAATTGACGTTAAAATGAAGGAACCAACTAAACTGTGTAAAGTTGATTAATAACAAATTTTATTACATGTAAAACATAGTGATTAATGCTAAAGTTTTGGGAAAATGTAAACATGAGAAAAAAACAGCAGTTGATTTATATTTTTAAAACCAATGTATATGGCAATGGAAAACAATCTCTTCATTTCAAAATATCAAAAAGAAACCCGACAAAATCCCACTTGACTACTGAACTGAAACATTTCAGTATTAAATGGTAATGATCAACAATTAAAAATGTTTATAATCCAAGTTGTTCCCTTGAAATTAAAATCACAGATTATTTTAACAATGAGACATATTATATTTATTTATAAAGAATGACAACATTTAAATATTAAGAAAATCACTCTCACAATTCTAAACATATCAACGTGTAACCATGTCATTTTAAGATGGTGGAGATTTGTAGCTCAGGTGGATGATTTTGATGAAGTTTTGTTCTCTGAGCTGGACGATTTGGTCGTGAGGCTTTCATCATTCTTCTGAACGACATCATCAGCAGAAACCTCACTTCTATCTGAAGTTTGTACTGATGATGTCGTCCAGAAGAACGACGAAAGCCTCATGACCGAACCATTTAGGTCAGAGAACAAAACCCCATCAATCCATGTCATTTGTTACGTATTTCAGGAAAAAGCAAGTAGTGTAACCCATCTTTAAAAGTTATTATCATTGCAAAATGCTGAGGAATCCTATACTAGGACAAAACGGTTGTCTAATGCTTCTAGGTTTTCCATGGAGGTATAGCTTCAATCGACTCATGCATTCAACTATCAAATTACTGAAATTTTCATAAAACCCTTTTCCCCACTCTTATTATAAGGTATAGTTTCCAAACATTTGATTTATAATACAGCGTGTTGTTCATTTGTATGTTTTATTAAATATCAACTTAAACAGAAATAAGTTACACAATGAATGCTACTATAGACATTTAACTAATTTCTTCCACAATTCTCAAATACTCCAACAACTTAAGTAAGATCATCATACAGTCAGCTATTATATGTAATCTTTATTTTACCCGCACTAATATAAGGTTTACAAATATACATATTTATAAATGTCACCTGAAATGTATATTATCACGTATTGGAAATGAAGTTGATGAAACTACTGATGACTGAAATCCATCAGCAATTGATCTAAAATGGCAAAAATGCAACGAGACTCTAAAATTTCCGGTTTAATCTCATTTAGAGTTATAACTGCATATCCTGTTAGGATACCTAAATGATGATGAAATAATGACCTAGTGCTTTGTCATTTAAAGTGTTTTTTTCGTCAATGTTTAAAATTATTCTCCTATTGAGAAAATTCACTTTTAAATGGATTGGCAACTCAAACAATATGATCATTTTGAAATGGTAAACTAGATGTAATATGCTGATTACTCAATATCACATTTAAACATGAAATTACTTAGTTTAGTTAAAGGATGAATAATGTCACTGTTGATACTGATTATTATATGACTTCATTTATTTAAGATAGTAAAATTGATAACAGTAAAGAAACTTTGCTAAAAATGAAGGATGAAACTTTGTTTTAAAATAAATACATAGATGATAAGTCTTGTCGATTGTACGCTACTTGTTATATCTAGTCATCGCTGATTGTTATGTTGAAGTCGCTTATCGCTTATACGTGAAACGAGAGACCTTTGAAATTCCCACCACGTGAAAGTAAGAACACAAAAAACTGTTATAAGTGAGGATTTATTAATTCAAAACATGACGACGATGACGACCCTAGTCGAAAGTACACTCACTTATATATTGATTCGTACACCCATTTTGATTAATAATTAAGATGAGATCACATATGAAAAATACAGTTATAACAAATCATATGCTAAGCATAGTTCATGTCAATTCAATACAAGAATATTGTATATTATACAGAATAAAATATCATACGGCGAAACAAAACCCAATAGTACATTGAATTAAAATGGAAGTAATGCTAACTTTTCTTCCTGTCGTATCGATAGAGAAACCAGAATACGTCATTTCTACTTGAAGTTTACGATGATGATTTTGTTCATCAGAACAGTGATGGCTTCATGATTAAACTATTCAGTTCAGAGAACAAACCTCTATCGATATATGTATAAAACCGCTATTCGTTAAGGGTTATTAACAGAAGTCGAACTATTCCAGAAGCCAAATAAAAATGATTTGAACAAGTGCCAATCATTGAATTCAATAAAAATAAACAATATATCTAAGTTAATGATGTTTTTACTTCATCACTATTAAAAACATATTCTGGTTAATGAATTGTAATATTCCCTTTTCTATGTGAATTATGCAAATAAAACGCTTTTCAATTATCGCTACTTCTTTTTTACAAAAAAAAAAAACGAGAGCCAATATTGAACTAAGTCAGTCATTTCGAATTATTCTCACTTTACCCTTTTATCCTTCTTAAGTATAGTGTTATATTTTAATTGTTTTGTTGAATTTCGTATACAGACAATAATCTTCTAAATTTAATCAAATTTTAGTTAAAGTTCAAACATTCAGTTTACTAGGTTAATGGCTCTTGTTTTATTTATCAAAAGCATTTAAGATTCATTAGTTATCTCATTCTATAACATTTTTAATATGACGGTGAATAAACTACTTGCACGAAACGGAAACTTCCTATTACAATGATCTAAATTGACATGTTTCCTTGTCATTGAATTTTTATCAAAGTGATCACGATATTATGAAATTCCTAGAATACTTACAAAATAAAATCTGTTAATGTTAAACTTTTGAGGGAAATTAAAAGAAAAACATGTACCTATATTTTATACTAGTTGATGTTTTAATATTTGAATAGACTAATGGGTTTCCATAGATTAAATCTTATGCCTATCAATGTTAATGCAATGGAAAAAAAATCAGACTTTGATGAATTTTATTTCGAAATCAATTGTTGAAAATAAAGCGTCATGAGGTTTAGATTTTGACACTAACTTAACTCTAGTATAAGCGACTTAACCTGAATAGGTTATTATAAATATCTCAATTCTGTATTAAGCTTATGGTCAATCGAATAGCCCAGAGGTTACATTCTTGATTGTGGCACAGAGTGATATATGTTCCAATCTTTAAGGATATACTAGTATCTTTAAAGTTGCTGATATGTTTTTTTTTCTGACTGGTTTTGGATAAAAGCTGCCTGTACCATGTGTTTTATGTTCAGTGTCTTTGAAAATTCATCATCAAAACAACTAATATCATATTTAGATCTTTTTGTCTGGTGGTAATTTCGCGAATTCCATTCACGTATGATGTAAAATACTGTAGTTTGGGGTATTAAAAATTACTCAGAGTAAAGAATATTTGACATTATCAGTTCTCAATTAGGTTATATCATCAACTGATATAAATCAAGAGACCGATATGAATCAGAATACACTGACACATAGTTTTTATCTTACTTTGATATTGTTAATAAAATGACTATCTTATTCCGCTAACCTTTCAGAACATTAACATCTTTTGCTTTTTCATAATTTTATTTTCTATACTGTATCACTGCTTTCAAATTGCCTGGCAAATCCATGAAAACTACATTGTGGATGATGACTATCTAGTGACAAGTGGACTCATAATGGAATTCTGAAAATTCTATTGAGAAGTTGAGGAGTGTTGATTAGGTAAAAAAAAAGAAAGACTAAACAACAACTCATTTGTTTCAATGTAGTCAAAGACTACCTCTGACGACCATCTAATCTCAATATATAGTGCACGCAATGTCGAGTCACCAAGACTAGTGGCCACATTGCAACATGATCGATAGCATTCGATCTGCACTAATAAGGACTAGACACACATGACACTGATCACCACCCAGTGATCAATCAATTGTGAGGCTCCTTAAATATCTAGATCCTTAGATTTGGACCCGAATGTGTTGATAGATACACAGTAATGAATATTCACAAAACCGGAAGAAACCCAAAATTTTTTTAAAATAAAAAAAGCTCAGAAGCATTAGTAACCTAAATTCATTCTAATTTTATACAGAATTCAAATATCAATTATAAAATTTAACTAGACTGTAAATGATTATGAAATTTCAAGAGTTGATATCATAAGTCAATTAAAGCTAGACCACCATGAAAAACCTCGAAGAAGTGGACGGCCGTTTCGTCCTATTGTGGGACTCCTCAGCAGTGCGCATCACGACCCCGCCTCACGGGATTCGAGCCCAGTACCTATCAGTCTCGCGCCAGGCGCTTAACCAACTAGACCACTGAGCCGGCATCCGACGGTGTCAGTGTCTAACTTCAACTAATCCACGAAATTGAGCGACACATCCACCATTGTCATCAGTGAGTTACTACCTCACAACTGACCCGGTTTTTCTCCATTCAATATATATATATATATATATCTGCTCACTAGTGACTGACTTCAAGAGATACTCCTGGAGTTCTAGTGGGAAGCCGTTACCAGCGGAGTTCAACCAGGTCTGTTGTGAGATATCAGCTCAATGAAGACAATGGTATATGATGGCGCAACTTCGTTGATTGGTTAAAGTACGACATAAACACCGTTGGATGCCGGCTTAGTGGTCTAGTGGTTAAGTGCTCGCGAGCGAAGCCAGTAGATCCTCGGTTCGAACCACGCGGGTTTGCGGGATCGTGGATGCTCACTGCTGAGGAGTCCCATACTAGGACGAAACGGCCGTCCAATGCTTCCAGGTTTTTAATGGTGGTCTAGCTTCAACTGACTCATGATTTCAATCTGTGAAAATATATATATCTCATAAAATTTAAATAAACTCAATAAAACATTTGTAAATGTAGACTTGTTCAAAAGAATCGTACTTTTCATTAGTTCTAATAAGAATCTATCTTTAAAATAAACAGAAATTTATTACATTATACAATGAATATTTTTGTCCTACATCTAGTTTTTAGTTAGTTCTTACGTGATCTACATCTTAAAAACAAAATAACTTTTTTTTAAAAATTAAAATTCATATTTCACTAATAATAGATGACATGCAATAGGTAATTTGTAAGTGAATGACAGTAAATTATATTTATCATTATTATCATTATTAAAAAAAATAGAAACATATTTGAATTATTATTTGTACTTTAAGTGTGAGATATTGAATGGTAATATCTAATGTAATAAAAGTAATTTACAAATTAGTAAGTTTATTGTATAGACTAATTATCATTGGATATGTTTTCTCAAATAATTTTACTTTCTACTTAAATACTTAAATACAGTTGGATGCCGGCTAGTTCAGTGATCTACAGATGAAGCACTCGAGAGAAAGACTGAAGACCATGGGTTCGAATCCCGCAAGAGCGATCGTGGATGCGCACTGCTGAGGAGTCCCACAGTAGAACAAAACGACCGTCCAGTGTTTGCAGATTTTCTAAACGGTAGTCTAACATCAATCGGTTCATGATCTCAATCATAAACTTAATAATCTCCACAACCCCTATACTGATAATTACCATGTGTTCACTAGTGACTAGCTTCGTGAGGAAATTCTCGGAATTCTGTTGAGAAGTCATGACCAGTAGAACTAATTCGTGTTGGGTAAAGATAGGTTTCTACCTTAATACAATGGAATATGGTCACGTAATTTTGCGAATTGGTTGAAGTTAGACATTAAAACCGTTGGATGCCGACTCAGTGGTCTAAAGGTTAAGTGTTCGCATGCGAGACTGAAGACCCTTGATTTGGATCTCGTGATCAGGATCTTAGATGCGCACTGCTGAGGAGTCTCACAATAAGACGAAACAGCCATCCAGTGCCTACAGGTTTTTAATGGTAGTTTCACATCAATCGGTTCATGCTATTACTTATTTTATTCATTAAATAGTCAATTGGTTTGATATTGTTTAATGTTTGAATTATGTAAATTTGAATAATTTATTTAGTTATTGCGATAAGTAGATGTGTTTTAATCTGTACCAGTGATTGATATTGGTTTGTTAAAAAAAACAGTGAAAAATTTTTTCTACAGAATTTTAGCGGATCCTCCGACTTATATAATTTCGATAGTTATTATCTTGTTTGAAGTGTTTCTTTTGAATGAAACATTTATGAAAATTAGCATTATGTCTGAGAAAAAACTGATTTGTTCACTAAATGTTAACATAATGAATTCTGTCTAACAATTTGAATAAGTGAACGGAATATATTCTTTTTTCATAGATTTGTGTTTACTTATGATGGGCATTTTTAATTCTTTTTAAAAAAAATCTCAGTCTTCTTATCACTGTGGTCATTTCATCAAGGAGCATCATTGTATTTATGTCTAACAATTTCGTAATCATTAAATACTTTATGCTTTGTTAACATGTTTAATATAATAAGCAAATAAATGAGTCTGATCACAAAGCCTCAAGTCTATTGGTGCATCAATAACCTACAAACATCAAACCGTTTAATTATTAATATTTTAAATGAATTTTAATCATGTATGTTTTGCGCTAAATGTTTCATATTAAACCATATCATATTATGAGATGGTGGATATTTGTAACTCAGGTGAATGATTTTGAAGGAGTTCTGTTCTCTGAGCTAGATGGTTTATAGTTGTGAAGCTTTCATCGTTCTATCTTCTCATATCTGTTCATTGGAGAATTATTTCGGTAATTCAAACTTGTGGGTAACTATCACTCAGTCATTACCAGTTAGATAAATGTCCTCACAGACCTTACAATTCGAATGAATTTTCGTTCATCATAATGATGTTAGTAGCTTTCTGTTAGCTATTACTTTAAAATGTATACATATATCGAATATTTTTAATATTCTATCCTCTCAATAATTATTTACTTGTTTATTTATCAAACTAAATAAAAAGGGTAACTATTTGCTTTGTGTAATATGAATGATACTAAACTTCAAAGTAATGTGAGATATTCACATTTTATTAATCTTTTACATCAAAATCTAAATAATCTTCTAAACATTTCAACAATAAGAAGATACTGAAAAGATTATAAATGACAAGAGAATAAACATTTTCACTAAGCAATTCAATATTCTCTTGCTTATTATCATCATCATCATAAACAAGCAGTTTTACGTATATACGAAAAAAAAATAAACAACAACAATGTAACAGAAGAGAAAAATAAAAGATAAATTCGTGTTTTCCTATAATTAGCTAAATTAATTCTATAAAGAGATCAGAAACAATTTTGTGTATGAAGCTTTATAATGTAGAAATTAATAAATAATAATAATCATTTTGATTTCTTATTTAATGCTAGGTTTGAAGCTATCACGAGTTCACTTAATCGACGAACGAGAACAAAACTCAGTGACTGAAGACCAGTAAGCTAGCTATTTGATGCATCCCCGCTTCGCTAACTAGAGGGAGAAGTCCAAGCTTGGAATGCGAGGTATATTCTGCAAAACATCCAGAAACGAGCGGTAATAACAAACACCATTCAAAACGTATATATACAGTGCAAAGCCGTCCTTGGAGAGAGTTAACAAATAGCATACTGAAAGACGCAACGGACCAATAGCATTTGAGATATTTCTCAGTAGGAAATACGACATGAAGGTGACAGAGCGCCTTTGGCGCGAAAACAAAGAAATTCAAATTTTCTAAAAAATTACAAATTAGGTCCTTTCCCAAATGAGTTCTGGGGATCTAACGTCCTCAACATTTAACCTATTGAATACATTTAATATTGGATCAATTTAATAGAGAAACAGATGACTATATATGCATATTATTATTATTATTATTATTATTATTATTATTATTATTAGTGATCTTATTCAATATTATATTCTTGGTACAATATAGAATTCTCAGCACAAAGTATTTCAACAAGTTTCCTTTGTTTGTTTCTTGATCTACCCTTGTGATAAATATTGAGTGGTCGCCAGTTAGATGTTAGCTCTTGTGGAATCAACATCTGATTAATGTATATTTTTTGGATGCATATTGCTAGTAACCACGATGTCTCTGATTGGGTTGATTTGTAGCTTGTACAGCGAAATGTCGTAAACTTCTCACAAACGCACCTAAATTGGTTATGTGACTTGTAGGCATAATGATGTGTTAAAACAAACAAGAAAACTAGTTGAAATATCTAGATGGCAGGAACAGATAGCTCAGATATTCAAGCAGGCTACCTTGGTATATGAAATGCATGACTTTATATTATAATATTGCTAACACACAACTCACTTCTGTTTGAACAATTAATAAGTAGCATGAATTCAAGTATTATTTCAAGAATAGAATGTAAAGTTGGCTGGCGAATTGATTACTCAGCCTGGAAGTATTATTACCTTTGACATCTAATACTTTATACGTAATTTTTTCAAGTTGAGAATAATGGATTAAGTAACTCGTGTCTATTATTATAAATTGATCAAGGTTAAAATTACTGACTGTTAACATTTGAAATTACATAGAATCTGTTTAATACCATCGAATATGTTAATAAACTGTCAAAACACTGTATATATTACTATCAATAAATACGTCCAAGTTATTTATAAGTTGACAGCCTTCAATTATTCATCAAATCAGATTAAGGTTTAAATAAAAGTTAGACATTAAGACCGTTGGATGGTGGCCAGTTTAGTGCTTTAGTTATAAAGCGTCCACGCTTGAGACTGAATGTCCTGGGTTCAAATTTCGCGAGCGGTGTCGTGAATGCGCATTGTTGAGAAGTTCCGTACTAGGATGAGATGGTCATCTAATGCTTTCAGATTTTCCATGATGGTCTAGCTTTGATTGATTCATGAATTCAACTATTAAATTAATATTCTGTTTCCCTAAGCCTTTACGTTAATCAAAATTAAATAGCTTTCTAGTTTAATAAAACGTAGTTATTTTTTTAACTCTATTTATAACGTTTTGATTATTATCCATCTTATTCAGAAATAATATTTGATCAAATTGTTAAATATCTGATAATGAAAATTACTCAAATGGAAAAATTAATATTAATTGTAATTGATAGACGATTAAATTGGTTAGTTTAACAGTCAAAATTGGACGTTATGTACTATTTGTACACCCGCGTAATTATTTTAATTTAAATGTAATTTGAAAAGTATCAAAGACTAATGTAATTAAATTTTATAGTAAATAAACTGAATTATTTTGTATTTTATTCTAAAAGCGTTTTGAATTAACCACAATCAAACATGGTGATGTAATCATTCTTCAAACAATATTTAAAACGTGAAAGTTTGAATAATAATTAATGTCAGAAGGGGTTTTGTGTGAATTTTAGAAATTTCACTGGTTGAAATCATGACTCAATTGAAGCTAGATCACAATGGAAAACCTGGAATCACTTGACGACCGTTTCGTCCCAGTATGGGACGATCTCGCCCTCGGCGAGATTCGAATCCAGGACCTAGCAGCCTCGCGCCAGGCGTTGAACCAACTAGACTATTGAGCTGGCATCCGACGGTGTTTATGTCTAACTTCAACCAATCCACGAAGTCGCGCCACCGTACACCATTGTCTTCAGTGAGTTGATATCTCACAACCGTCCTGGTTGAACTCCACAGGTAACGGCTTTTCACTAGAACTCCAGGTTTTCCATTGTGGTCTAGCTTTAGTTGACTCATGATTTTAACCAGTAATAATTAATGGTCAATTATTTAATAATATATGATTTTTCCCGTACTTAACAAGCAACATCAATTATACTTTTTAGACTGATATAAGGTTCTGAAAATATAGAAACTATAGGACTTATTTACCTTTTAAGAGTTGGTGAAAACTATTTGTAGCTAAGAATGTTGGTTTTGGTGAAACTGCTTTCTTTTCAGTGAGTAGTTTAATTACGTGTCCAGTAGCTATAAGCTAAATTGTTGTCACACGCTTTTTATTTCAATCACTAGTATTTCAATAAATGTTATTTTAATAATAGTTCCACTAACAGCTTTGTTTAAACTTCTCATTTCCCACGAAATTGGTTTCTTAATGATTCTGAATAAATCATGGGCAGTAATGTTTGAAAATTTTCATTTCAGTGATACAAAAACTAAGCATTCCTCATTATGAATAGACCATACAATATTACCTAACCTATACTTTCGACTTCAATCCCTCTACATCGTTTGATCAATTGTTTTTGTGGGCTTTTCCAACTGATAAATATACATTGGACAGATGTTTCGTAATTCTACAAGACTCCTTAATAGTGAGCGTCCATAACTCAACTGATGGCTGAAACTTAGATCTTAGTCAACTGATTGGAGTTAGACAAAGACACTACCGAATTCCAGTTTAGTGACATTGAAGTTAACTCCTCACCGTGAGACCGAGAATCCGATCTGCAGTGAATTCTCGGATGCGCACAATCTCCAAAAATATTTTATGCTGATTTGAATGAGAATCGAGCTTTATTAAGTTAAGCAACAAATATTATTTACTTTGCTTTATGACTATGAATTTTGGTATGACTGCAATGAAAAACTTCAGTGTTACTAAATAAAGCTGCCATATTTCTGTTTTCTAATCAAATCAGGATATTTAAAGTTAATGAAAGGCCTTCAAAAGAAAAAATTATAAACCAATTTTATTCGATTTATCTCTTTTTTTATTCGCTTCTCCTAACTTTTAACACCAACATGACAAACTATAAGTAATTATATGTGAAAATTATATTTGAATTATTCTGAGAGATTGAAATTTAACTAATTTCAACGTTTCGTCCAGCTAACTTGTCTGGACTTCTTCAGGGTAATAATCAAAGTGCAGGAAAAACATTTTGTTTTAAGCATCGTATATTAAAAATTCTGTGATTGTACCAGTTTTGTATTTTCTTTGATAATTTAATTCCATTGGAAAATAATTTATACGAGTATTCATCAAGACTAGAACGAATAGTTTGACAGTAATTGAGCGCCGAGTATAGAGAAGTTATTATATGTGAAAATTATATTTGAAATATTCTCAGCGATTGAAATTTAACTAATTCCAACGTTTCGTTCAGTTAACTTGTCTGGACTTCTTCAGGGTAATAATCAAACTGTAAGTAAGTTACCCCTGGTAAATAATGCATTATTGTAGTGAAGGAGAACACAATTAGAGACAAAGTTACAGAACATCTAAGTAAAACCTGAGAAGCATATAGGAAATTCTTCATTTTCAAAGTATTAATCAATCTTCTCACAGTTCATTGTCCCTTCATTTCCATATCAACCGTTCTTTGTTCTAGTTTTCTTTTCTTTAATTTTTTTAACTTTTCGCCTTCAGGTATTTCACTTTCGGTTACTGATACATACTACTTATGTCTGTCGATATCAGTAGCACACGTCACATTATGATTATGTTAAAATATTTTTATTATTATTTTATGAGATTTATATGTAGTTTCAATATGATATTTATTTATTTTATTCTGCATAGTATGATTTTCGTTTTATTTAAATAAAAAAAGTATCTTTCAACAGTTGAGATCATGAGTCAATTGAATCAAGACCACCATGGGAAACCTGGAAGCACTGGACGGCCGTTTCGTCTTATTGTGGGACTCCTCAGCAGTGCACATCTAATTGAATCAATAAAGTGCATTTACCCACTGTATACATACAAAATTTCATATGATATTCAAATATAGAAATTGTTCATAAAACAATGGGATATTTGAATTCACTTGGCATTGATTGGCTTGTATCTTCCTATTGATGTTTAAGACTACAATTGATCAGTCTATTATTGGCATATGTGCATACTGTGTGTATGCCTCGATATTACCACAATTCACAAGCTTTTTGTTAACAATACCAAGTAAATTTAAATTCACTCCATTGCACAAACAAGTGACTATCTGGACTCAGTAGCTGAGTGGATAACGCTGGTACTGGGTTCGAGTCGCAGAGTGAACATCAACTCTGAGATGCAGATACATTCGGCTGACGAGTCCCGGATAGAACGAAACGCGCGTCCTGGATTCCACTGCTAACCACTATCCATCATTGCTTACAAAAATGGGATATTTGATTATGATAAATGAAAGAAAAAGAGAACGAATCAAACAAATTGAGTTTCTTTTTTATTATTTTCACTTCACTTCTTATTAAACTTATTTGACATTTCTTTATTTACGAGTTTTTGTTTCATAATGTTTTTTTCTCTTTGGTAAAAGAATATTGAAAAACTCACATTAAACCATGCCTTGTAGACTGTAGTCAGTTATGAATACTTTGTTTGATGAAGCAAAACAAGATCATTCATATAAACGATAATTTATATTCAGCGCCTGGCGCGAGACTGATAGGTCCTGGGTTGGAACCTCGCAGGGAGGAGAATCGTGGATACGCATTTCTGAAGAGTCCCATACCAGAACGAAACGGCTGTCGAGTGCTTCCAGGTTTTCCATGGTGGTCTAGTTTCAACTGACTCATGATTTCAACCAGTGAAATAATTCATATATTTATTTAATTTATTTAAATACTTGAATCTTTCTTGGTTAAGTGCATGAAATCTATTATCAGTATAATATGTGTAACAAAATGACAAAATTATTACACATTAGTGATAATTGTAATTTATATTTACCAGAGATTGAGATGAATAAAGGCAAATATAAAAACCAGATAGCATTGGACAGTTTTCTTTAAGTAGAGAACTTCACATCATTGAAAATCTTTCATGTCACAAGAGGTCAAACCCATTGATGATTAGCTCTCTGTGAACAATATTAAATCGTGTTCAGAGCGTATACGGTTTTAACTTCATTAAACTCGTGATTAGGTGCAATGATAACTAATGCATTCTCGACAAGTAGAAAGGAGATGGAATAAGTAAATAGAAGCTATTTCAATTTCATTGTTTCGGTAAATCTACTGGCTTTGCATATTAAGCTGTTCATTACATAATAGTTTTCTTACTGAAATAAATATGCAGCTGAATCCATGTGTATAAAATTCAATGTTAACCTTACTTTATTCTAGCGCTAAAAACATCTATCAAATTTAATTGCACACAAACTATTGTGTAACGATTATATATTATGCACATGAATACATTATGATAAACATGCATATATTATCACGACATTAATTTTCCAAACACTCTGATGTCTAATAATAATACGTCCAATAAGTTGAAACTTGAATAAACAGCTTTAAAATTTTGAGTTTACGTTTGTCCTTATACAAAGTAGTATTGTAGTGAACAAGAACACGAATGGGGGCAATCGAATGTATTTGAACACGAAAATATAAAATATCTCACAAAAATCTGAGAACCATATAGTAAATAGTTAATTTCCAAAATATCAATCAATTGTCGGAAACTTGACTGTTCCTTTTGCAAATCTCAGTCCATTATTTCAGATTTCACTGCTTGTTCATTTTCATACAAATTGCTTTCCGTTCCCGTTATTTCCTTCTCGATCGTCTACTGAAAAATATTTCATTCCTGACCATCGTTATATACTACTTATGTGGACATAAGTAACTCACAGCACAGTATGATGTACAGGGGAGCAGTAAACGAAATACATACAAATCGGTTTATTTAATAAATAATTAAGCACTCAAGTAACTTTTTCATATCCTTAATAATGTAGACACTATCTCTTAAAATTAATTCTCAAAAATACTTTTATTCCCTATCTCTCTCTCTTTCTGAATTCACATCTAATCAGCATGTTTAATGTAGGCGTTAGATAAATAAATAATTCCCGAATGTGTTGATTGTTTAAGAGAAAAAAATCTTTTCTACTTGTTACTGAAAATGGAACTAAGTCAACGTTTTGTTGTTGTTGTTGTTGCTTATCTAACTAAATCTGTTGTGTAGGTGGCGAAAAAATATGAACTTTAAGTAGATAAAGTGAATTAGTTATACAATGAAGATTGTTCATTTTTAAAAAGAAAGACAAATAAACCTTGGAAAATAAGAATTAACAATTCACATAGTTTTTATTTCGATAAATTTGATAAAAAGCCACGTATATGAATTTTGTAGGCTGATGTTTAGTGTAGTGAATGAGAACACAAATGGATACAATCGAACGTGTTTTAACACTAAAGTACAGATTCTCTTATTAAAATCAGAAAACTATACAAGAATCGCTTCATTTGTAAAATGTCACTCAATTGTTTCAAACATGACTGTTCCTTTTTCAAAATGTCAATCAATCATCTCACTGGTCTTTCGTTTCCACGCCAATCATTCTTTGTTCTGATTCTCTTTTCTTCGATCTTCTTAACCTTCTATCGTCAGATATTTCACTTTCGATGGATGATACAAACTACTTATATCTGACAACATCAGTAGCACACACCACAACAGATAGAAATAAATGAACATTTACAAAATAAAACTTTGTAAAGTATTATGAATTTTTTTTTAAAATTCACAGTTAGTTGCAAATGAAGGTGTTAATTATTACTTTCGATTGTACAGTTAAATAGATTACAAATCAGTTGAAACAGGATAGATAAAAATCAAACTTTGGTTTAATTAATCTAATAAAATTATCATAAAAGCTACATTTGATGCATCATTACATGATTTAGAGTCGAAATTCACTTCTTGAATTAAAGTCTTTCGTTAGAATTACATTGCAAAGAACTAAAAACAATATCTTGTCAACTGGTTTATAGTGATATCAGTCTATGTTTAACAAATCGCAATGTATTCAGTAGATTATGCAATTTGATATCACAGAGCACTTTACGTAAATTCTGAGATTTGAAGGTAAATTGTGAAAGCTTTGAGTTGGAACTTAGTAAACGCTTGTCTACGAGGCATGTTTGTGATCATAACGGAACCGGTGTTATCTTCAGTATTCGAACTCACAAATGAGGGAATTGAAATTAGCTATTTTAATCGAAAATTGGTTTCTGTTTGATGCATATGTTTAGATAAATTGATTCAGGAGAGTTACTTTCTACGGTTTATTTGCATATATATGCATAGTTCTATCTTACAATGTTTGATATTCTATCATTTTTTAATGAAAATTATGCCCAAACTTGTAGTATAGTTGTGTTTCTCAAAATCCACCCATTAGCTGTTGATATTCCTGTCAAAAAACAAACCATATGAATATGTTGTTGTTCATACATATTACCTGTATTATAATTGTTATGTGTCACTTATGATACTTAATGTATTAACTTATATGACTACTTAAAGTTATCATTGTACTAGATTTATGATATTATTTTAGTAAAAAAAAAACGACCACACTCAAACAAGAAATGTATTTGTTTCTTTAACTAAAATGTATGAAAATGCAATTGCTTAGTAAACAAAATAAAACTTTTCTATACAATTAACCATTTATAAAAGGTTATATAGTTCGTAGTAAATCATAATAATATGAGGTAATTTTTGGAGTCCTACTGATATGTATGAAAGTTAAACGAAATATTTAATGACCATTATGAAATTAAAAATCCTATCAACAACGAGTTACATGAAACTGTACATTAAAATGTCATTTTCATTTCAATATACATACTATACCATTTTATTTAATTCTTTGGAGACAATTAGTAGGCAGGATTTTATGTACGTTATATGCTACCTAGCAATAATCAACAAAGTATCAATACTAAGAATAGATTTCATGATATCAAATAAATTGAGGATTGATAAGGAAGTTAATAATAAATTAGTATTATATATTTAATCTCACATTGAGTAGGAATTTTCATTTTTAACATCTCGTGACAGAGTGGAAGTGTAATGTGTGCTATGAATGTCGACAGATATAAGTAGGTGAGGTAGATCGAAGAAAAGAAAACGATAACAAAGAATGATTGGTGTGGAAACGAAAGAATAGTGAGATGATTGATTGACATTTTGCAAATGGAACAGTCATGTTTGAAACAACTGAATGACATTTTACAAATGAAGAATTTCCTGTATAATTTTCTGATTTTAATAAGAGAATCTGTACTTTTGTGTTAAAACACGTTCGACTGTCTCTATTTGTGTTCTTGTTCACCACAGCAGCCATTTCTTTAAAATAAATAAACAATATTACTGAATAAATATACGTTTATTTAGCACAAAGGGAACAAAGTAGAATATTTTTAGTTATATATACTTACATGTAGTCAAGGGAAAAGTGGAATGATTTTGTTGTTAAAGATCTCATGATTGAAACAGTTTGATAGATCCGTGACTGGGGCAATGAGTGTACCTTCATAATCCACAAGGAGCAATAATTTATTTTTAGATAAGCACACAATCCACGTTCATGACATTTTACTGATACATTGCATCTGAACAGTATCTAACATGATCTATCGAAACGTTGAGTCATGACTAAGTTGTGAACTGATAGATAGAGTTTGATCAGTACTGTTAATTAAACAGTATGACACTGTTTATTACTCCGTGGCCAATTGTTCAATTTTATTTTTGTCTGCAAACATTCATATTGATTGCAGGTGAAAATAACATTATATATGTATATTTTCTGTTCAAACTGAAATATATTTCACTGATTGAAATCATCATTCAATTGAAGCTTGGCCACTGTGGAAAATCTGGAAGCACTGGACGGACGTTTCGTCCTGAGGAGTCCCATACTAGGACTAAACGGCTTTCCAGTGCTTCCAGGTTTTCCATGGTGGTCTAGCTTAAATTGACTCATGATTTCAATCAGTGAGATTTCTAAAATTTCCACAAAACCCTTTCTGATATATATTTCATCAATCTAAGTTGTTATTGAGGTCAAACTATTTGACGTGCTAACCTATGTAATCATTTATATTAATAGCTTATTTCTATGAGTAAAACAAACCATCATGGTTTATTGCAATAGTATTTTGTGTAACTGAATTGTATTTTTAAGAAAGATATGTCATTGTAATTCTATTGATAATTTTAGTAAAAGTGAAATAAAAAGTAATTTTTTAGCAACCCATACCGTTTAATATTTGTTCTTAAGTCCGACTATTGTCATTTCATATTTTTACCGAAGCAGAAAACCAAAATCCAATAGGATACTTAACATTTGGATCTGTGTGTGTGTGTGTGAAATCCCAATGCATTTGCGACTGATAAGCAATACGATTGTCAGAAATTTAATAAGAGATAAACATTTTATAAATAGAAACAAATGTGATGTTACAGAAGTCCTGACGTTTATTTTTTATTTTCTCTTCTTATAGTCAGTCAAATTAAAAAGATTCTGGAGACTAGGAAAAATCTATTGTTTTTTTTTATAGAAAAATATCTATTTAGAAATCTTTGTAAGACCAGGAAATACTGGAGAAATGTTTTTTTGTTGTTGAGCATATGACTTCTCTAATCACGCTAATCTATGATCTTCCTTGAGATAAAACCGAAAATCTTAATATTTCTTGATAAATGAGTTAGCTTTGCATTAGTAAGCCAAAATCTAGCGATCAATACATTCAGTTTTGACCAAGTCATAATACAGCTCGATGAGGTCTAATGTCATCGGTTAATGAACGTTGACAAATTGAATAAATAAACGAAAATAATGGATCATTAAATATTCATAAGAGTGATAACCATTTGCGAGATAGTTTTGTTTTCTTGATGTTGTACAGGTTTCCTATAATCTGTTTTTCGATGACACGATGAAGTGTCCTCGACTATGAACTAATTGAAAAAATGAGAATTACTTAAGCTCTTCAGCTGTCCAAACTTATAACAAGCAAGGGATTATATACATGTTGATATATCGCTTTAAGAATGTTAGCAACAAAATTTCTGGTTGGAAACGAACACGACTGCTAGGTTTTATTACTTAACAAAACTAGTTATTCAAACACAGATTTTAATTGGTTCATCGGTTAATATTTCTTCTCAATAAAAATTTATATTGAAGTGGTATGTATTAAATTCTTTGATGAAGGGGTTAGAATTTTATTCACTTAGGCTGATAGTACTTCATAATCAATTTGCTTATCATTATCTTCAGTCTTTTGAATCCCTACAGCGTGTTTCCCAGCGTTTGTCAATTTAAGGGATTCAAAATATACAAAACAAAAACGTAAAATGACGATACTTAAATTATATCGCTGATGACCAGAGCATCAATACACCAGCATTTGAATCAAATATAAATATATTTTTTTGTGATTTGACAATAAGTAATATTACCACTTGTTATAACCGAACGAAATGTGATAAGGCTCTAAGGAAAGAAGTGAGAAGTGTAGGTGAGGGTTTACTCTGCATTACAACTAAATGAAAAATCGGTTCGACCATTGATTTAAAAAAACACTAGGCTATACATCATTTACATATCTTCTTGATATTGACATTTTACATATTTATATACGTTAATAACTAAGAGCATATGTATGGTATAAAACACCAATAGAATTTACTAGTCAGTAATATAATAATTTATAGATAACTATCTTTAAACGCCCAGTTTATTTATAATTGAATAAATAATTCATTCAAAGATTGATTGATTACAGAAAATGGAATAGAAGTAGTGAGTATATCTTATAATAAGAAATCTCAATGGCTGATAAAATGATAACAACTTCATTTCTTTTATAAAAAAAGCTTATCATCAAAATACATGAACAATTGCAAAAAAATATTGAACAATCAATTTATATTTTACTAATAATATAAATTACATTTTGAATATTTAGTTCAGCATTACCATTGTTGCATGCTGATTCAATGGTCTAGAGATGAAGTGGTTGTGCATAAAACTGAAGGTCCTAGGTTCGAGTCTTACACGTAGGATCGTAAATGCACACTACTGAGAAGTAGATGATTATTATCATTATTATTATTAATGGCTTTATTCAATATTATATTTGGTACAATATAGTAATCTCAGCACAGGGTATTTCAACAAGTTAATTACGCAACAACAAAAAAAAAGTAAAAAATACAAAAAAGGGGAAAAAAAGTTTAAAAAGAAACCCGAAAAACTGTACAACGTTTAAAATTAGAGGCACGTTAAGAATACAGGTTATTGATCAGGTTCACTCTAACAATCTGTTCGTCAGAGAGTATATTTGCTAGGTAAGGTTTTATAGAACTTTGATACTTTTGTTTGCGTGCATGAATTTTAATGTAATTAGGTCTCGTTCTACCAGAATCTATACAAGTATCGTACTAAGAATAAAATAATCATCCATTGCTTTCCAAGTTTTCAATGATGGTCTAGCTGAGTAAAAACTCATGAATTAAAGTCCATTGAAAATATACATACGAAATGTGTATAAAGAAAAAAAAATATTGTAGACTTACTTAAATAAGATCAAATTTAGAAATGATATTGACGAATAAAACTATTTGCCAAATTCATTCAACATAATTTCCTTTTTGATTATGAACTGTTAAAGTTAAGATAATATTGCTATTATATAATGAAATAATAAGTAATACCAAGTATTAATAATGATAATGATAATAATAGTAATGTATTATGTAATCTATGAATGAACTGTAATTCAATAAAATTGATCTCTGTCTAAATGATCCAATTCTTATTCTTAATTATTTTTTTTAATCTTTTTTTTTAAATCAAATTCTTCTGGGAATTATGTATTTCAATAAGATTTTTCTTTCTACAAAACTGTAAACATTGTGTACTGTTTATTTTTTCTTTCATGAATTGTAAGGTAGATGAATAGTTACAGTAATAGAATTGCCTTCTTCTTAAATGAATGTATTCAAGATTGTTATTATTATTATTATGAGTAGTAGTCGTAGTAGTATAGTAGTAGTAGTAGTAGCAGTACTTTTATCGATATTAATTAATTCCTTTTATCAATGACCATTAGATTGTTTTGTATCAAAACGAAAAAAAAAGAAAAAAAAACTTTTTCGAAATAATTTTAATAAATTAATATAAAATATTGTTAGATTAAAAATTAATGAGAATACTATATTCATTTAAATACTCTAAAATGTATATCTGTTGTGTATATGTATGTGAGAGAATATATATGTATATGTATGTGTTTGTACGTGTTGTTCTACCGATCTGTAAACTGTAAAATAGTATTTGAGTGAATACACAGATACAATGGAATATAGATATACAACATACAATTTATATGTAAAGACAAAGAATTGTCAATTTTCTTTCTCATTTATAGGTGAAACATTTATGGAAGAGAAAGTAATATTTTATCTGAAGTAGCATAGACATGTGAGTAGTATTACCAAATCAACCGGGGGGGGACATTAATAGAATATATATATATATATATATATATATATATATATATATATATATATATATATATATATATATATATATATAAAGCTGTTTAGATGATCAAAGGTACATTAACAATAAATAGAGATATCCACCAGACTACTACAATGAATTCACTTAAAATATTACTGAATCTACTTATTTTATTTAAAAAAATAACAATCAACAGATTAAGATAACTGTTTCTACTTACCGTGTTTATAATATCTTAATGCTGATTAATGTAATTTGAAGGAAGTATTTGATATGCATTAAAACTTAGGAAGTAACTTATAACTGTTTAGTGTTATTTTAGAATTACTTAATAGTGCGTAATTATAATATTTGATTAATACAAGCAGTTATTTACTTTATATCCGAAATGAAACTATTGACTAAAAAATTATGTTTTTTATGTTAGATGTAGAATATATATATCAATGATCAAAGTGGAAGAAAGTCAATGAATCATGTAAACTGGTTAGAACTCGTAGTTAAAATTACTGAATTTTGATTCATTGATTTAAGGCTCAAAGTCTTATCGTAAACCCTTTAGGTTTTGAGTTTGATATCCAATAAAGTCGTGGCTGAGGATTGCTATACTTGAACGAAATATCTGTCTAATATCTCTTTGTTTTCAATATTTCCTAAACGTTAGGGTGAGTGAACATGTACCTAAATGGCTGCAGAAACAAATACAGTCAAATGGCCCGGAGGATAAGCATTCATTATCCTCTATTGCTAAACATATAATTGAAACAGGTCATAAGATTGATCTAAACTCGGCTTTTGTGGTTTTGTATCAAAGTGCAAAAGGGCGTATACTAAGGTTTATTAAAGCCTTAGCCATACGACAATTCAAACTCTCTTTGTGTGTTCAAAAACAGTTTGTTCTTACCTTAAACCTTTAGATGGTCGTTGGAGGTAGTCAACAGGAAACCCTGTACCCGAGTTTCGTCTTACATGGCACTCATCAGCAAGGTGTACCTGTAATCTTGAGGGAACTGGTGCTCCCTGACGGATTCGATCTTGTGTCACCCAGCTTCACAGTCAGAGACGTTACCACTGAGCTATCCGAGCTGTGACTAACCTCCTGTAGGACTGAGATGTAATCACAATTGATTGATCATTGGGTGGTGATCAATGTCATGCTTGTCTAGTCTTTATTAATGCAGATCGAATGCCCTCAGTGTCGAGTCACCTAGATTGTTTTAAAAAGCAGACTAGTTCATGATAAAAATTAACAATCTTTGTAAATTCTTAACTCTAACAATTTAAAATTATTTATAAATGATATACTATTATTCACATAGTGAACTGTTATGAATTCTACGAAAGATGTTTCATTCTATTTAAGAACTTGTCAACTAGAGTTCAGTACTGAATTTCATATAGACACTTTAACCCAACAACGAATACATCAGAATGTCAACCAAGCTATTCATTTGGAACTAAAATATTTTTAAAAAAAACGGCAAAATATCTTTTCTTATAAGCGAAATAATAAAACAATCTAAAATAACTGTAAAATTATTGATGCATAAAATTATTAATTCTTCTTTTAGTTTATTTTTATTTCTAGGAAACATATTTTTAAAAAAAAATGAAAAAAATTTTTTTTGTTTTTATTGTCAATGTTAAGTGAATGTCTATTTTTCAGTATTATGTACTTTCATTTATTTTTTTTTTCTAATTACCATATCAACTAAAAATCGGTATGAAAATGAATAAATATCTGATCGTCACAATATTTCATATTGAGTTGTGTTTTTTTTTGGTTTTTAATATCATTACAATCAATAAAATGACTCCAAATTGAAATAATATTGTTATTTTATAACTGTATACTAAGAATGAAAAGGGTAAATATGGGTAATTTGTCTACTTACTTTTATGAACTAGTTTTATCTAAGTGTACGCCTTAAATTTTGAATGATTAAGATCTTTAGCTAATTTTCTCTTTACAACTGAGGACATATTTAATTATAGATTGCATATTCTATAACTTAGGATATTCCTAATTTTCTGTATGTATTTGAAATTGTTACAATATGTTACTCCAATAAGTCAACAAAAACTAAGTTGCTTGATATACATTTTACATGTGTTAAGTTACTATGGAAATGTTTTGAATGAAAAGTTGACAACAAAGTTCATTTAAAGCAAAAAAATAATAGTGTCTAGCAGTGGATCCCAGGATGCACGTTACACCTTATTTGGAAATCGTCAGATGGAAGTACTTGCATCTCAGAGTTGATTTTCAAATGCTGTCGGGTAATTCACATAGTTACCGGGTCTTGAAAGCCACTAGCTTGTGCAATGGGGTGAAGTTTAAATTAACTTGGTATTGTTTACTTGAATCTCTACATTGATGTTTACGACTACAATTGACCAATCTGTTGTTGGCATATGTCCATCCTGTTGGATTGCCTTGATATTGCCTTGTTACAAACATTATAAACAAAGATGATTGGTGGCTAGCATTGAAATACAGGGCTCACGTTTCCTCCTATTTGGGATTTTTAGTTATTTCACATGGCTAGCTAAAAGTTCATGTTGTTACAGAAAAATGAATTTGAACCTCACCCAATTGCACAAGCTGGCAACTTTCAGAACTCAGTAGCTGGGTAGATAATGCGATGGCATTTGAAGTGAAGTATACTCGGTTCTAGTCTCAGAGTGAACATCAACTCAGATTTAGGTTCATCTATCTGATGAGTCGCAAATAGAGCAAAACGCGCGTTCTAGATTCTACAGCTAGACACTATTCATATTTGCTTATAATGCTTCTGACTGAAGGCAAATATCGAAACAGTCTGCACAGTATGCTACATGCCAAAAAGAAACTGATCAATTGCTGTCCTAAACATCAATGTAAAGATTCTGACAAACAATCCCAAGTGAATTTAAAGTTCATTTGGATTATATTCATTAAGTTTGTCATAGAAACGAATAGTTCTTAATTTATTAGGTTAAAACTTTTAATTTAAATCGTTATTTCTAAAATTATAGGTTAATAATGACACTATAGTATATGAATAAAGAACTAGATAAAGTATAATCTACAACTGAATATTCATATAACCTTAACTCATAGGAATGGTTGGTAAACATTTGTAAATTATCTTTCAATTTGTTCATAGTAACATTATTTTATTATTAACTAATTGGATAGTCTAGATGCTTCTTATTAAATGTAATCCACATATTTTTTTTCTATCATCTCTCACGTAAGTGATCACTTTTACTGAGGTTCAAACTAACCAATTCATTATCGAAATCTTAAATCAATGCAGAGGGATAATTTCTTTTTCGATTATTCTATTCACAATTATCTACCAATCTTAATGATGTTTAATAATATAACTTTTCTTTTTTTGTCTTTACTTTATCATAAGTTTCTTCCTAGTTTCATTTTAATTTAATGAATTAGATTGTCTTTAACGTTATATCCAAAGATGGATAATGGCTAGCAGTGGAATCTAAGACATGCATTTCGTCTCATTTGAGTGTTGTCAGCTGAATATACCTATATTTCAGAGTTAATATTCACTCCACTGCTAACCGCTACCTATCTATGCTTATGATGCTTGTAATTTAAGGCAACATCAAGACAATACCCACATCAATGTGAAGATTCAAACATACAATACCAAGCGAAGTTGTATCTTTAACATTAATTTCTAATTATATTATCGTTTTTGAAATTCAAACAATCAGGAAATAAATAATAATTTCAGTGGTTAAGATCATGAGTCATTTGAAGCTAGACCACCATGGAAAATCTGAAAGCACTGGACAGCCGTCTCGTTCTATTGTGGGACTCCTCAGCAGTGCTCATCCACGACCTCACCCCCCCTTCGAAACTAGGACTTACCGGTTTCGCACTCGAGCCCTTGACCACTGGACCACTGAGCCGGCATCCAACGGTGTTAATGTCTAACTGCAAATACTACACAAAATCTAGCGACACATCCACCATTGTCTTCAGTGAGTTACTATCTCACGACAGACCTAATTGAACTCCACTGGCCACTACTTCTCACTAGAACTCCAGGATATACCTCTTGAGCATATATTGATTAATATCAGTGCTTCCAGGTTTTCCATGGTGGTCTAGCTTCAACCGACTCCTGATCTTAACCACTGAAAGTACTATAATATCCACAAAACCAATCTGAAAATAAATAATAATAATAAACTTTGAGTTAAGATAATTAGATTTTCATTCAATATTTTTTTATCATTTTTTTCTTTTATTTTACCTTACTTTTGAAAATTTTTTATCAATTACTTAAAGTGGAAAGATAAAATCAAGCACTTATTTTTTTAAATTTTTTTGGGTCATATTAGTTGCCTTGACAACAAATCATTTTTTTCTTTTATTCACTTATATGTAATTTAGATAAAATTTCTTTATTTATATTCAATATTTAAACAATGGTGTTATTTTTTTCTTTTTAGAAACAAATAGTTGCCAAGTGGCTATCAGGACTTAGTGGCTTAGTGGATAACGCGATGGCGTTTGAAGCGAATGGTACTGAGTTTGAGTCGCAGAGTGAATATCAACTCTGAGATGCGGGTACATCCAGCTGACGAGTTACAAATAGGACGAAACGCGAATCCTGATTTCACTGCTAGCCACTATACATCATTGCTTGCAAATAGTTGCCAAGTTTAAAAAAGACATTTAAGATTTTTATTGATATTTTAAATAATTAAACATGACATAAATGTATCAATGTATTATATATTATTTCAGACAATAATTTTACTAAGCATTTTGTATTTTCAATAGAAGTTAATGGTTATATGAAATTCAAGTTTGTTTTATAGTGTCTCATTAGAAAAGTGTATATTGTTTACTTTTTTAAAGAAATATTAGTAATCTAAGCTTAATGATATGTAATCAATTGAGAAACAAAATGTATTCACTTAATGCATTGTTTTGATGTTAATTGTAAGCTATTCTTTAGCCTGAGATATGAACAACATATAAACACGATTCGGGATCCCATATTGCTTGTACTATTGGAGACTCTTTGATGAACACAGTGTTGAAGTTCAATTATTTTGATGATACTTTTTCCTTTGATCGCTCTTGGTCTTCTCATGCTTTACTATTATTGGAGAAAGTTTTCTGTCTGGCTTACTACATAAAAAGGCTGCATGCTTTTAGAATTACTTTATATTCACTCTTACAATTCGTCAACCTCTGCATATTACATATTGTTCTTTACTGTTCTCCATTATTCTTTCCCGGACGTTTGGGAAAAGACTTTGCTGTATTGTGGAGATTGCCGAATGCAGTTTGCAAAATGCATAGTGAATCTGTTGAGGTCACTATTATTGTGGTTGTGGATATACATATAACGTTTTGCAAACTTCTAGTAGTAGATACTAACCATCCCCTTCATTTATATCTTTCTTCATGTATATCTTCTGGTAGAAGGAGACATAAATACATTCGAATCCATGCACTCTAGCAAAGGTACAAAAGTTTTGTAATACCTTACCTAGTAAATATGCTCTGTGACGAACATGGTGTTAGAGTTAACCTAGTTAATAACCTGTATTCTTAAACATATCTCTAATTAAAAATTTGTACAGATTCAGATCTTTTTTCAATTTTGTTTTTGGTATAGTTCTATTAATTTTGCTTTTGTAAAAGATACTAGTTGAAATACCTCGTGTTAAGAATTCTATATTGTACCATTAATAACAAATAATAAATGAATAAATAATCTTAGTCAGAAGATTTTTTGATATCCCATTGGAAATTTTTTTCGTGCTAATTTGCACTTGTCAGCAACATGTACCTGTAATCTTAAGGAAACTGATGCACCCTGACGGATTCGATGCCTTGTCACCCAGCTTCACAGTCAGGGACGTTACTACCAGGCTATTCAGTTCAAAGAGAATTGTATGCTATATGCATGCAAATCCACCCCGTTATTGTTCCTATTGGAAATTCAATTCTTACCAATTTCACTTATGATGTGATTGCTAAGTTTTTAAAATAATTCATAATCTACATCAAAGACTTACTTTAGCTAGACAATCATCAAAAGTCGGAAGTATTAAAAACAGCTTTTTCTTCTAATAATGAGATTCCTTTTAAAACTGGACATCGATGAACTCATCTGAGATCAAACTCAGAACACGTGCCTAATATTTAGATCATTGAGCCAATATCTTATGGTCTATATTTCTAACATCAGTCAATTACATTTGAATCCATGCATCCAAGTAACAGGTATAAAAGCTCTACAAATATACAAACAGGCTATTAGAACTGACCTAATCAATAAATTGATTTGTTAAACGCGATTCTAATCGTACGTTGTACAGGCTATTACCTTAATAAAAAAATATTTCAATGGTTAAAATCATAAGTCAGTTGAAGCTAGGCCACTATGCAAAATCTGGAAGCACTGGACGGCCGTTTCGTCCTATTGTGAGATAGTAGCTCACTGAATGTGTCGCTCAATTACGTAGATTAGTCGAAGTTAGACATTAACACCGTTAGATGCTGGGCAGCCCAGTGGTCTAGTGATTAAGTGCTCGCGCGTGAAACCAGTAGGTCCTGGGTTCAAATCTCGTGGGAGGCAAGGCCTTGTATGCGCACTGCTGAGGAAACACACAATGGGACGAAACGGCCTTCCACAACACCCATCTGATATTTTTTAAAAATATTTTATTTAATTCCATTTAGTTTATTTACTTATTTTATGTATGAACGTATTCAGTTATTTCTGTTATTTGTTTTGTGAAATAAACATGTTGAAATACTTTGTGCTAAAAATTCTATATTATACTAAATATATAATATTCAATAAAGCCATACATAAAAATAATAATCATTTACAATATTCAACAAGTAACTTTCAATGTTATTAATGTTCTTCAATTTCATTCTCACCAGGATTAAATTCTGATAGTAACGACGACTTACTACCAAAAATGCCAGAATTACTTCTCAAAAATAGTTACTAATGGGGATATGATTACTATTATTAAGTAAACTGTTAAATTTAACAATATTCATTAATTCCTTGTAACAATCATTAAAGATTATAGAATTGCTCTCCATCTCTTTTAAAAAGAATTAATCCAGGCAGATAATACATTTTATCAACGTTAGATAATATTTGATAAACTTTAATAATTCAATAGATTAGCTTTTCTTGTAATCAAATGTATTAACATGTCTTTTCAATTCTTAAACACATTTTTCAGATATGATGAAGATGGGTAATTGATGTTCTGAAATATAGTTGTATTCAATGTATTTGTTCTTTTTTGTTTATGAACGTTTATTAACAACAGGAAATTGTTAAGATGGATAGTGGTTAGCAGTAGTAGTAGTAGTTTCATCCTACTTGGTAAGATACAAGTAAACAACACCATATGAATCAATTATTTTTTTATCTTTAAAGTGATCATTTATAAAATATACAAATCAAACTCTTTCATTGAGTAACAATACAGTTATCAATCTATGGTTATTAAAATAAATTAAGTTGTTGATTTTCTTACAATTAAACCGATCAATTTGAGTTTCGCTGGGGACTTCATTTTTAACTCGTTCACTTCAAAATAAACATTTAGATCTATTATATAACTTTTCCCTTTTGTTTCAATCCTTTAAATATTTTTACATATTTAAAAAGTATGGCATGTTAACAAGTTTAATGGGTTACAGGTATATTACGTGTGTCATTTTTGTTTACGTTTCTTACAGGAATTCTGCATAAACGTTTTTATTAATTTAATCGATTTAAATATTCACAATGACTGATTTTGAATTATTCTAATGTGGCTGTCAGAACTCAGTAGCTGAGTGAATAACCCGATGGCATTTGAAACGAACTATACTAAGTTCTAGTTTCAATCAGTGAACGTCAACTCAGATGTAGATTCATCCATCTGATAAGTCTCAAATAGGGCGAAACGCACGTTTTAAATTCCACAGCTATCCACTATCAATATTTTCTTAAAATGCTTGTGAATTAAGGTAATATTGAGGCAATACGAGCAGTATGCATATATAAGCATTGAGAGACTGATCATTCGCAGTCCTAAACATCAATGTGAAGATTCAAGTAAACAATACCAAGTGAATTTATGCTAATGATTATTGATTTCGAAATATATGGATAAATTTTTGCTGATTCAACAAACAGTTGACGAGAAGATATGAGATGTAGGGGAATTTTCAAATTTAACTCTTTCCTAAAACCATTGCAGATTTGTATCAGTAACTTCAAAAAAGATCATATTTCTCCAAAGTCTCAAAATTGTATCACATGATATCATTTCCCAAGAAGTTATCACTGATCTTTTGACAATGTATACATCGTATAATAATATAGGATTAGGCAAATAATAATCAGATACTATTTAGTGATGAATATTATGCTGAGTAGTTAGTGAATAACAACTGAGTTACTTAAATAACGTATGATACTGTTGCGACGAGTGAACTGCAGATTAGAGTGAAGAGCAAATTATCGACCGGACCACAGACGCGCAAACACGTAAGAACGGTCTAGAGTTGCGATTGGTCCTGTCTCCCTGTCTAGCCCATCCAGTCGAATCCAGAACACAAGTCTCAGCCTCTGAGTTATGAATCGTTATATTTCAAACATACTCTGTAAATATACCAACCAAACAGACCACATCGTACCATAAAAATAGAAAACATTTTGTACAATATTTAACAAGTGAACAAATATCAACCAATAAGGAATGTTCATTTAACGTCCAAGGACACCATCAGATTTAACACGATAATTATTGGTATATTCCTCCGCATCCATAACAGATACATACCCATAAGGTTTGATAATTATTACTTTTGACTGAGGATAAATTCAACTATTGTTCGTCATTTTGACCTTGCACCTAGAAGCCAATCAAAACAACGTGCAAATTCTTTTTTATAATGCCGTAACGCACACACACCAATTAATTCTACAATAGATTATTCCTAAATACCTACCTAAATAAACGAATTACTGACTACGACTCTCCTTGATTATTAAACAACCTGGAGTTTATCCACACTCATAATTTCAGTTTATTACATTAATTACTTAATGATTATAATAAGCAGGTATAATCCGAAATAAAAAGAAATGATTGTCCTTAATTCCACTGCTACCCAGCACCCATCACTGCTTATAAGATATAGAACAGTTGAGCTCTGCTTTAATTATTAATTCGTGTTAAATATAACTTGGTCACAATTTAGAATCATGGGCAACAATGTTTAGTCATAAGTCATTTGGAAGTTTAAATATCTAGTTACTTGTGTTTCAATAAGTAATGAATTTGATGACAATTTTGATATCTTTCATAGAAATATATCTTTTAAAAAGCTGTTAGTTTTCCTGCAAACTCATCATCAAAGTTCGATACCGATATGAAAGCATATTGAAATGCAATGAAATTTTTAAATACCATAATTAGCATTACCAGTCAATAGGATTAATTTAAAAAGCACTTTTTACCAATAAAGAGAATACATATCAGTATGCTATACAAATGACAGCTTAAATTACTTAATCATACTAATATTCACAATGTAGAAATTATCATCATTTAAACATCGTTAAAAGTCTCAGCCTTTTATCCGTTACAGTTTTTAACGTTGGAGAAAGTTTATATTAACCTCAGTTGATTCGGTTGAATACATATCATATTAGCAAGTACAACATATCAAACTATCTACGATTATTTACAATTTGATATAAGTAAATGTCTCTCAATAACACTACATTTTAAAAGAAATGTTCATGTTGAATATCTGACAACACATTGAATCAAAGTAGACATTAGTCCAAGAAACAATCATTGAGAATCTCAACATAAACCCAAAGTCAATCTATGGTATCAATATAAGATTTTCAAATGTAGAAGGTCAGAAAATAATGTCAATTTTAAAGTAATTTCACTTAAGTAATAATACGTTACAAAACGAACCTTTTGATTGTTGCATGAAGAATTATTAATTTTCATACAACATTTTAACAATCGTAGATAAAGACAAAAAAATGTTCGGAAAAGTTATTATTTTTATTATAATTTGTATCATTATACAAATATAGAAGTTATCATAATGACCTTTGTGTAGATCATTATATGTTCACAGGTGACTGGTTATAAGATGATGTCCTAGAGTTCTAGTAAGAAACCGCGACCAGTGGAGTTCAATACGTGTCGGATAAAGACAGGTATTTACCTCAGACAATGGATGAATGGTTGCACAACAATTCATGAATCAATGAATGTTAAACAGTAACACTGTTAGATGCTGAGTCAGTGGTCTTAAGGTTAAGCATTCACTCACGAGACCGACGATTCTGGGTTTGAATCTCGCGTGTGGGACCGTGACTGTGCATTACTGAGGAGTCCAACACTCGGACGAAACGGACATCCAGTACTTCCAGGTTTTCAATCGTAGTCTAGCTTACATCGACTTATGAACTCAAATATTAAAATGTGAAATTATTGATTATTTAAATAATCATGTTTTAATAGTTGTCATTCACTTTACAATTTATTATGAACAGAAAACTAATATTATGAATGATTTCTAATCTAACAGAATTGATTGACTAACACAAATGAAGAGTTTAAATAGATAGATATTTTACTTTTTATTAAAACTAATTGTTATTTAAATGACATTTTCTAAGAGAATATTTGTTCCCCTATTTTGTTGAAAACATTGTGTCTAACTACATTTTTTGATCATTCAAATGTTATATTTCCCATGTGTTCAAGTTTCTTCAATCATTTAAACAAAGCTTAAAACGATCATTTTCCCAAACTATGATAAATTTGAATTACTTCTTTTTATTCTGTTCATCTAAAAATAAATGACCACTTCTGTTTATTTTGAATTTTACATGGACTTTGGAAAGTATTCATGAGAAAACCAGAACGTTCTAAGTAAAGATGGATAGTTGCTAGCAGTGGAATCCAAGACGTGCATTTCGTCCTATTTGCAACTCGTTAGCTGAATGTGCCTGCATATCATAGTTAATGTTTACGCTGGGACTAAAACCCAATATTTTTCGCTTCAAATGCTATCACGTTATCCACATAGCTACTGAATCCTGATAGCTATCACTGCTTAGAATGCATGCAAATTAAGACAATTTCGAGGCAATCCTCATAATATGCACATATATCATTCAGAGACAGATCAGTTTCAGTCCTAAACATCAATGGGAATATTCAAGTAAGCAATGCCAAATGAATGTAAATAATCATTTGAAATGATCAAAATACAGTAGAAAAACTCTGCTTTTCTGAAATGTCTGGATTTACAACCAAAGCTTTATATTCTCTGGAGATCACTGATGGTAGTTCATTCATTTTAATAATAAAAATCAATAGTGTGAATGAAAATTTCCGCTTTTTTTTCCAATGTGTTCTACTGAAAAATTCCCCCCTACCTCCCAGCAACATTGATGACGTAAATGAATGCGAAAATAGATGTTATTTTACATTCTTTTTATTAATTTATTAATCAGTTGATTGTTCTCTATATTTTCTATTATGGTTTTTAACTTACACTTAAACGTCTTCTTTTTCAATCAACTGATCGTTTTTTTAGTGTAATATTCCATCTATAGTTATCACGTTTGTCATTATTTCTGAAGAAATTATAAACTTAATGAAATCACTAACTTGGAATATATGGCTCAAACAAATGAGTTACTTATTTGTTTCGTCCGAATACAATAATATTCGGATATTATTCGAGCCCTATTTCCTTTTTGTTTTGTCTGTTATAACAAACTTTGTAAAAATGAATGTTTTAAAATGAAATTAATTTCAAGTTGTACCTCTAATAAGCATAAAACTTATTCGGTTGAAGATCACTTGTTAGCTATTTACTAAAAAATTAAATTAGAAGGAGTTTAGTGGGGATTTTAAAAATTTAAATAGTTGAAACCATGAGTCTATTAAAGCTAGACCACAATGGAATATCTGGAAGCACTGGAAAGCCATTTCGTTCTATTGTAAGAGACTCCTCAACAACGCGCATCCAGGACCCCGAATCGCGAGATTCGAACCCAGGACCTATCAGTCTCGCGCGTGAGCGCTTAAACATTAGACCACTGAGCCGGCATCGAACGGTGTTAGTGTCTAATTTCAAACAATCCACGAAATTAAGCCACTGTACATCATTGTCTTCAATGAGCTGATATCTCACAGCAATTGAGTTCAACGAAGTCTGATAGATCCTGGGTTCGAATCTCGCGGAGGGCGGAATCTTGGATGAGCATTGCTGAGTAGTCCCATACTAGGACGAAATGGCCATCCAGTGCTTCGAGGTTTTCCATGGTGGTCTAGCTTCAATTGACTCATGATTTCAACTAGTGAAATAATAAATTAAATATCGAAACATGCTCATGAATTGCTTTATAGTTTTGAAATTCACATTTGAAAAAAAAGGGAATTTACATTATTCTTTTAATTTGTTAATTTGATTATCAATAATCTTTAAATAACTCCATGTATAAGAAATAAAATTAGAATAAAATTTTGACAAACATTTTCTGATTTTCGTTGAGTGAAATAGAAAAATATTTTCGTTTATGTTTTTTACAAAATACGTTTTATTTGAAATACAAGGTCAACGCATTTGACAGTTTGTCTGTTTCTGAGAAAAACTATGTATATTTATTGGAACACATAAATATTGGTACAAGGGGGAACCAGATACATATGCGACACACAATAACAATGAGAATGGGAAGACATAAAGAATGTAAAGTGTGTATTAAAAGAAAAATAGGACAATATCGACCACAGATTAGTGTATGGTAAAGTAATAATAATAATAATAATAATAATAATAATAATAATGGGGGAAACGGAAAGGCACAACTAAAAAGAATTCTTTCAATTAATGAAGTTGCGGTCACTTTTTATGAGGAAAGTGAAAGAAGGTTACAGCAGAATCGCCACTGGTTTCTATTCTGAGCCATATCCGATAACGTCTCTAGCCACTGTGTCGCACCATCTCTCGGACCTCAACCAGGGAGTCGTGAAGGACCAACACAAGCCAGCCCTTTGCAGCTTTCTTTCCTATCACGACACCGTGTCATACACTGACCACCTTTCCGCTTTTTCCAACCAGTCCTAGCGTCGGCAAATAATGCACGACGTGGAATTCTCTGGGACGACATTCGTAGAACATGTCCAAGCCACCGAAGTCGGTGTTTCAAGATGGGATACACCAATTGAATTATCATCTCTGTGCCCGAACACACGATGCCGAACCTCTGCATTATTGATATGGTGTTGCCACTGAATGTCAGCAATCCTTCGGAGACAGCGATGTCGTCTAACGTCTTCAACTCGGAGAGGTCAGGTTTCACAAGCATAGAGCAAAACTGCTCTCACCGACGCGTTGTAGATCTGACCGTTTACAGTCACACTAACATCACAAAGACTCCAAAGATGGCCAAGATTGGCATAAGCTGCTGTGGCTTTCACTATACGTGAATCGATCTCATCACTCACGCCAACATCAGCACTTATGCAGCTACCTAGATACACGAACTTCTCGACTACTTCTATCTGCTCGCCATCCAGAGTGAGTACAGGATTAGAATTCAGCCAGTCTGTAAAAGTACTTTGCTCCTCGCGAGTCAATCTTTCCCAGGTTTTGAACAACGTACGAAGTTTGATGGAAGCCAAATATTTGGATGCAGTCGGAAGTAGACTTATCCCCCGATTTAGTAAAAGTTTATTATAGATAGCTAAAGCACATTTTAGATTCGTAATTTGAGATAATATCTCACATGTATATCAGTCAGAGCCAACTTGGAATCCTGAAGGGAAACGTAAAAGAGGGAGATCAAAGAACACACTGCATTGAGAATTGGAAGCAGACATCAACAGGATGAATAGCAACTGGAAACAACTGGAGAGGATTGCTCAGGACAAAGTTTGATACAGAATGCTGGTGGTCAGCCTATGCTCCTCTACGAAGGGTAATAGGCGTAAGTAATTAAGTAATATCAGCCAGTCAAATATATGCATTCGTATGTGTGAATTATTCTCAACTAATTATCACAATTTCTTACTGTCTGTATACCGTTAATCCATTATTTAACATATAGTTTGAAATTAGGAAAATAATAAATGGTTTTCAATCAAAAACGAATGGATAACAACACTCATGTATGAAATTAAACAAATAACTACTAGACCACCATTGAAAACCTGGAAGCACTGGACGGCCGTTTCGTCCCAGTATGGGACTCCTCAGCAGTGCACATCCACGACCCCCACCACGCGGGGCTCGAACCCAGGACCTGCTGGCTTCGCGCGCGAGCACTTAACCATTAGACCACTTAGCCGGCATACAACGGTGTTAATGTCTAACTTCAACCAACTGACTCATGATTTAAATCTGTGAAAATTTCTAAAATCTCCACAAACCCCTTCTGAAAATAACTACTAGTCATAATTTAAACAAAATCCAATATAGATTTATAGGGTTGTTGTTAAATGATTTATTCATTGGTAAGTAAAATATGAACATATAGGCATCAAAATTAGATTTGCTAACCGAATTTACAATTATGTTTTATCATAATTATCATAATCATTATTATAAACATTAGACATAATAAGTTATGTAATTACAGGAGCATAAAAACTGTCTATGTTGTACATGAGTTAATGTTTAATTCTATTGATAATTAATGTATCTTGTCATGTTAATTATTCAGTCAGTTAATTGAAATGTTTAACCGACAGACAGAATAGCTTATTTCTAATTTCATAATAACTAGTTATTTTTTAGTTGGTTATATGGTGGTAGCTTAGTGATTAAGGCTTTCGACATTTAATTACTAGATTGTAGATTTAAGTCCTATTCCGATTACTTTGGTTTGAACAGCCATTCAGTATCATAAGTTTTTGAACAAAGATTGTATCTTCAAGTCAAATATGAGAATGTGTACTACATAAATTAGTTCTTTCATAATAAGAATTAACTAATAAACTAATTACTTCACAAATATTTATTTGTTTTCGGTATTTATAAATTAAATGCTCAGTATAAGTCAGTTAATAAGCCATATGAAATCAAGGAAAAGTGAACAGTTGCAAATGTTTTTGTCTAAAACATTTCAGAGGTCATCATAGATGGTGCTAAGTATGAATAGACTAATTTTTTGAGGAAAACAACATTTTATCATGGTTCTCTGCTATTCATCATACAGTTAGTACTTTCAATTTCTTCGGGAGTTACTTATCACTTACTTTATTACGCCTATTACCCTTCATGGAGGAGCATAGGCCGACCACCAGCATTCTGTATCAAACTTTTTCCTGAGCAATCCTCTCCAGTTGTTTCCAGTTGCTATTCATCCTGTTGATGTCTGCTTCCAATTCACGATGCTGTGTGTTCTTTGATCTCCCTCTTTTACGTTTCCCTTCAGGATTCCAAGTTAGCGCTGATTTACAGTGTTATTTATACCCGTGAAATAATAATATAAAAGTATAAAACGACATACAAAGAGACTTGTTCATAGTACGTTTGTATGTAAAACGATATAACTTGAAATCAAAAAAATGGCACCTTGAAAAACAATAACTTAAACGTATTTTTTGTTATTATCATAGAACATAATTCAATGACTTACTTCCTAAATGAGTAGTTTAATAAATTAATTTTAAAAGATCAAATTATTATCGAAAAATTTCGTACAATTTTGAAGAACCTCTTTAGTAAAACTAAACATACACATAGTTCCCTCTATCATTTTGAAAAATTCAAGAACAAAGACTCTAGCAGAATAGGTTCTCGTCAGCTACTTATAAGAACCAACGAAATAAAATGAATTCATGCTATTCTGTTAGAATCTTTATTCTTGCTCTATTCAAAACTAAATATAGTTTTAAGATTATTGAATTTAAAATATCGCTGAAGATTCATTCTGTTCTAGTTGCAAACAATGTCTTAGCAATTCAAATGGCATGAATAAAGAGATATTACTTACAATACCAGTCATTCCGTATGTCAGATGTTATCATTTTAAAAACGTCAGAATAAAATGTCATAAATGTGATTTTTATTTAATATTTGTCATGATAACTTGCTCATCAAGAGGCATAGAAATGATCGATTCAATCTTGTATAGATTTGTATACTTCTAAATAGTTAAAAAAATAGTGTAAAGTATCTGACGTTTAGTGTAGCCTGTAATTCGAAGTGATAGTCCAGTTTATTATGAAATTTGTCTGTAAAATATACAAAAATCTTCACAAAGTAACTTTACTGAATAAAATCAGTAAATTAGATTACTAACTGTGTTTAATCCTCTTTAATTTACTTTTATTTATATTTTTATCAAATGAATGTAGAGAAATTATTAACAAAGATGGATAGCAGCTAGCAGTGGACTCAGTGGCCGAGTGGATAACGTGATAGCGTTTGAAGCGAATGGTACTCGGTTCGAGTTGCAGAGTGAACATCAATTCTAAGATGCAGGTACATCCAGCTGACGAGTCCCAAATAGAACGAAACACGCGTTCTAGATTCCACTTTATTTATATATATTCCTATAAGAAATACTGATAAACTTAAGATGTGATTTGACTTCGTTATTTCGGAATGATTATAACTTCGATAGAGAAGTATTATACAGTTCTATCTTAAATATAAGTGTACACGCAATCGTATGTAAATAAGAACAGTAATTAGGACTAAGCTAAGAGGTGATAATATGCAAACA
Source organism: Schistosoma margrebowiei (assembly GCA_944470205.2). Classification (NCBI taxonomy): domain Eukaryota; kingdom Metazoa; phylum Platyhelminthes; class Trematoda; order Strigeidida; family Schistosomatidae; genus Schistosoma; species Schistosoma margrebowiei. The sequence continues at coordinate 50,135,468 of OX104024.1, forward strand.
AACGTCGTAATAATGATAAAATTATATGATGTTTTCATCAAAACCCGTTTTACAGGTATTTTAGTGTGATATATATCTATGTATGTATAACACTATTTCCTGACGTTTATGTTAAAACAACTTCACATAATACCCACTTATTCCCACTTCGGAAGTTAGACATGATAAATTTCATAGAGTAAAGTGGTTGTTTCCTACTTAAAAACACAAAATCTATATAATGATACAACATTATTGTACATTAATGTACAATATATCATATTTTCTATTGTTAACATACTAATTTATTTTATTATATTGATATGTAACTACAAAATTAATGTTTCAACATATACACTTGACAGTTAAGATGAATAAATTCACAATTAGAGACAAGCTAATACACATCCTATACAGACATCTATTTATGTAAGATTTTATTCATTTACTCTTTAAATAACATCTTTTATTTGACAAATTGTGTACACATTCACAGGAGAACATCACAAGAGGAAGTCAAGGTAATATAGTTATAAAATTAAAACATAATTATAATAGTAATATTAGTTCTAATATTGATAAAATACTACAATTACAATAGTTATTGTCAATGTATACAACAATGAAGTATGAAGAAGAATATTATATACAAAATTATAAGAATCTTTCAGCTATATTATGAAATAAAATGAAATATATATGTATATGAATGGGTTTCAGGAATTATTCTTCAGTATACTTAAAGACAGTCTGTATATATGATGATATGGAAGGAAATTAGGGGATAGAAACAATAGAAAAAGCAATGAAAAATGATATAATACACACTAAGTAACAAACTAAATTAAACTATCAAATATCGTTTGTCAATCTACATTTGCGTGTTTCAAATTACGTCATTTATGATAATAAAGAATTATGTCACAATTTCAGTATGATTATTATAATGAACATAATGTGAATGGATTTTTTATTATAAATAAATGAATTGGATTAAAAAGATTTAACTGACAGACTATTCAAAAGATTTGTAAGATTTTCAATGATTGTTTACTGGTTTAAATCATGAGTCAGTTGAAGCTAGAACACCATTGAAAACCTGGAAGCACTGGACGACCGTTTCGTCCTGGTATGGGACTCCTCAGCAGTGCGCGTCCACGATCCCGCACCACGCGGGGCTCGAACCCAGGACCTACTGGCTTCGCGCGCGAGCACTTAACCATTAGATCACTGAGCCGACATCCAACGGTGTTAATGTCTAACTTCAACCAATACACGATGAAAATTTATTAGACATTGTCCGAAACTATAAAAACCAATTCTTAAACCTGAAAATTACAGATTGGAGATCTAAAAGTGGCATGATAATAGATGTTTAAAAAGATTACTGGTCTACAGATTAGTTGTTATGTTCGGTCGTCGCAATTGTTGTGCCGGAAAAAGCCACTGATCACTTATACTAGGAACGAGGGACCCCTGCAATCCACACGATGCGAAGTAAGAACAGAAAGACTGGTACAAGTCAAGATTTATTAGCCCTAAAACACGACGACGAACATCTATCAAAATAGTCTAAAATACACTGGTTTATATACTGACTGTACACCCATTTTCGATGAATAATTAGAATAAGATCACATATATGAAAAATACTTAAAGTTATCACATTAGTGAACATAATTTCTCATCAATAGGTTATTATTTGATTGATCTCATTATAATAGCCTATATCATACTGTCTGACACTTAATAATTTCAGAAGGGGTTTTTTATGGATATTATAGTAGTTTAATAATTAAGATCATGAGTCAATTGAAGCTGGACCATGATGGAAAATCTGGAAGCACTGGATGGCCGTTTCGTTCTATTGTGAGACTCTACAGCAGTGCGCATCCACGATCCCGCTCTGTGGGATTACTATAATACCCACAAAAACCCCTTTGTGATATTAATTAGCATATTCTCACTAGTGACCATCTGAGTCTGTTGTGAGATAGTAACACATTGAAGACAACGTTGGACATGTGGCTCAATTTCGTGGATCGGTTGAACTGAATAATTTCTTACATCATTTGAATGAGCTTTGTAATGGACGCATAAACTGACTGTGAAAGTATATTATGGAAGTTTCAATTTATAGGATTGATAGTTGAAACTAAGAACAACAAATGTGTGTAGTTGTATTTCTACTAACAGTATATACAATTCATTCATAATGATAACACATGAACGTAAATGACTTCAATTAAATGTGGACTAGAATACTCTAGAACTGAAAAATTCTCTTGTTTTTCAGTTTTTCTTCATATTGACGATTAGTCAGGTTATAAATGAATGTTAACCGAAAATTATTCACTTTAAATTAGTCAATTTGCTCAATGTATGGTGTAAAAGTGTTACAGATAATAAAGTTAATAGCTAATTTGCATTTCTGACTTTCTTCTAAACAAGGGATTAGATTAAATGATCAGAGACAGTTTGTTCTTTTATAAACTGCGCAAACACTGATCAATATATCAAATTGACACAGTTCCAGGATCAAAGTATTTTTTATTGAATATGATAATAGATACGAGTCCAATTTATAATAGTAGACATTTCAGTAATAAATTACTATTTTCCTACATTTTGTAATAACCTGATATAGAATAATCTAATGTAGTAAGTGAACACTAACAACGAATAATATTAGCTAAAACTTCAGGAGTGAAATCTGATTATTGCACAATAGATTAAATCTATAACCTCAATTTCTCGTACTGCACTACAAAATTATGGATTTACTAAGTCACTAATCTAATGGTTTACATATCTAACCATAGCTATCTTGTGATAAATTGTGAACTTCATCCAATACAATCATCAATTAATTATATCACTATAACTTCAGGTTGAAAACTTCACATTGTTTTTTTTTTCCTTACACCCTTCACAATATATTTACCAGTTCTGCAGTAATGCAATCAATACATCACTCAAATCTTTACACTCTCTAACATTATCATTTAATTTAAATTAAAGCATAACTTATATATTTATATCATTAAAATTCAATAACAACACTGTACAATTTACAATCCGTACATAATCTCAAGATGATTCTAATGTAGCATTGAATAATAACACAGTTAATCAGCTACTAATTTTATAAAGAATAAAAGATAACAAAAATTAATGAGCCTTATGACAGCTCACGTGCAATTGAGTTTGTTCACATTTAATTTGGTTTAGCCCTTTTGTTAACTTATTTAAAGACAGCGACATTCATACAACAACAATAACATATCAGTACAATTATATCTTTATTATTATTGCACTTTTGCGAATATGTATACTTCAGCATTGCTTAATGCCTACGTATATATTCATTCTGCTAGCCTTACTATTAATCGCTTAATTGATACGATGATTCATTCATTTCACAATGTATCCCGCCCCCCGCGGGATTCGAACCCAGGACATACTGGCTTCGCTCGCGAGCACTTAACCATCAACTGCTCACTGGTGACTGACTTCAGGAGAACCTCCTGGAGTTCTAGTGAGAAGCCGTCACCAGTGGAGTTCAACTAGGTCAGTTGTGAGATATCAGCTCAATGAAGACAATGGTGTTCGGTGGCACAACTTCGTGGATTGGTTGAAGTTAAACATTAACACCGTTGGATGCCGGCTCAGTGGTCTAATAGTTAAGTGCTCGCGCGCGAAGCCAGTAGGTCCTGAGTTCGAAACCCGTGGGGGGGGGCGAGTTCGTGGATGCGCACTGCTGAGGAGTCCCACAATAGATCGAAACGGCTGTCTAGTGCTTCCAGGTTTTCCATGGTGGTCTAGCTTCAAATGACTCATGATTTCAACCCATTTAACTATAGTTTGTAGTTAACATTCTACAGCGTATAACAATTTGGATGAAACATTTGAATGTATAGAAAATGCACATATGTAATCATTTTTTGACATAGTAAACAATTACAATCAACTCTACAAATATTAATTAATTTTAACTAGTAAATTACTACAATCTCCACAAAACCCATTTCTGATAATAATCATCATGTGCTCACTAGTGACTGGCTTTACGAGGTATTTTCTGAAGTTCTGGTGAGAAGCAGTGACCAGTGGAGTTCAACCGGGTCTCTAGTGAGATAGTAACTCACTAAAGACAGTGATGGATGTGTCGCTCAATTTTGTGGATTAGGTAAAGTTAGACATAAACACTATTGGATACCGATTCAGTGGTCTAGAGTTTAAGCATTCACGCGCGAGGCCGATGGTCTTGGGTTCGAATCTTACGAGGCGGGATCGTGGATGCGTACTGCTGAGTAGCCCCATACTATGGCGTAACGTCCATCCAATTCTTTCAGGTTTTCTAGGGTGGTTCATTTTTAATGGACTCATGAATTCAACTATTAAATTATTACAATATCTAGCAAACCCCATTTTTGGTATTTTGTATATTTATTAAAAAATTTCTAATTAACTACCTATTCGTAAGGATAATTTCGATTGTATTTCTTTATATACGTGTAGTAATTAGTTATAATATTTAGACAAGTAATTTACTAAAAACTTAGTAATTAAACATTATGATCCACATTAAATGACATAGCCTTCAGAAATATTAAAAAAGATGAAAGCGGTGTATATCTTCTTCATCTTGGTGGGTGAATAATAACATCTCGATACTAAACTAGAAAGTTGCTAACAAGGATCCCTCTTAATTTATGAACGTAGATAAATACAAACATAAAATTCTGTAAGTATTTCTACATCTTTAAATAAATTCAATGTCTAATAGAAAATACCTTCATAATGCGTTACGTTAGAATTAAAGTGCTACTTCTTATTCTGTAATTCATTATGTTCCTTTTAGGACAACAAGATCTTTATTAAAAAGAATCTGTAAAAGATTAACTATAAAGTGACTACTAAGGATTCATATATCGCTTGTTTTGATAAACATTATTATATAACACTCAATGGTATATAAATTTCAAAAGACAATACAAATCGTTGAATACATTTTATTTTTGTACAACGTGGATTAATAAGCTACAAACACAAATATTATTATATGTACACAATTGCGAATGGGAGTGAACGTGAATAAGGCAGCCCATGAGTGAGTGAGTGAGTGAGTGAGTGAATACAGAGGTGAATTGAGAGTCGAATAAAATATCATATGAACTGATGAAATTGAAGCACATATATACAGGAAAGCGAAGTATCATTGAGCGATTCAAACAACTAACATTTAGGCTAGTTATTGTTTTATGTTAGCTGTGACACGTGATCATTTATACACGTTCATACAGGCATGATAACAATAATACAAAGATATAGATAAATTGTTACTATTCGAATGACACTTTCTGTGAAATAAGTTAGTTCAGTGGTTTGACAAATCTAAACTCAAGCAGACTAAGGTCAATGTGAGATGCCATAAATCATTAAGATCAAATTAATTGTATTCAGTTAATTTCAGATAATTCAGTCAATCTAAGAAACCGAATACTTAATTCGCTTATGGCCGATATCTGCGAAAAATCATAAACATCTATTTAAGGCCAAGAAATAATGGATAACTGTTTCGTCCATGCATGAGACTCCTCAGTAATGTTCATTAACGAACCCATTTAGGATCAAACCTAGGACTCTCAGGACTTGTGGCTAGAGTTCAAAGTTCAAATCATCTGGTCGACTTCTAAGCGAACAATATGTACAAGTTTAATTAATCACGATGTCGTCCAACCATCTTCCATTATCATTAGTTGGTGATTGCCTCATATTTGACATGTTTGGATTCTACTGATTATGGTTTTCCGTATATTAATTTCGAGAACTATCTCTCGAAACTAATCACCATTGAACAGATTATTATTTTCATTACCATGTAAATTATAAAATTTCAATATTCTCATTAACCCACTTTAGTAATAATAATTCGAATTTTATTAAAACATTTATTGTATCATAAATATCAAACAATATGATTTTCATTTTAACACATTAAGTGTTAAACTGTCACTTTTAGTTTGTCAAATTACTTTACAATTCCAATTAAGCGGTAACCAGACGAATGAATAAAGAGCCTTTCATTCTATTTTTTTCTAAGCCAAAATGATAATTCTCAAATAGAATAAAGCAGTGATTTTTTTATTTTATTGATCATTTTCATATTAAACTTAATTCATTTGTAAGTTTACGTAGTATAGATGCTTATTTTTCCCAATTAACCCATATACTAAAAAGAGCTATCCAGAAACTAAACCAGTTCATAAAATTATTAATTATTTTGGTATAATGTTTCTTCAGTTAACTTTTATCAATTCATAATGTAATGCAATTTAGTTTAGAATACAAAGAAATATGAATTATGGACCTGTATATTTTATATAATTAATTCAATGACATATTATTCAGTGGAAGATTTGAAAAGTTTGAGTACATGATCCAATGAAAACTTGCACGTGTACTATTAACTTATGGCTGTTACTTCTCGTGGAGGAGCATAGGCCACCCACTAGCACTCTCCATTTAACCTTGTCCTGGGCAATCCTTTGTAATTTTAATAACGACTTTGTAATAGCTATTATTTTCTCAATGATACTCATAATGAAAATTAGTTCTAATTTTATTTTACATAGAAATACTTAAAGATAAATGGGAAATAAACACTTGGTGAAGAATAAAATGACTGACGTATTTTAGTTATTTTAATATAAAGAAATATGATCAAACGTGGGAGAAAAACGGTAAAGTGTACTTTGTGAGTACTGAGGGATATATAGAAATATAGGTTGCGTACATTATGAATCTATTATCATTATTGCCTTTATTCAACATTATTGTTTGGCACAGTATAGAATTCTCAACACAAGCTAACGGGACCAAGAAGGAGGAAGTTTCTAAAATATGAGAATAGAATTAAGTGAGAATTCGCAATGCACGGTTGTTCATAAAAATTCGAGCTGATAGTGCACTTAATGTCGAGTCACCTAAATTAGTAACCAAATTGCAACTTGATCGATGGAATTCGATCTGCACTGAGAAGGATCTGACATACATGACACTGATCACCATCCAGTGATCAACCAACTGTGAAAATAATACTGTGGTCGCAACAGACATCCAATCATAAATATATTACGTATAATCTTCATTCAGAAGTGATTAAATTGATATACTCAGCAGTTGTGTTGAATATGATAATTCATTTTTCTACTATTATATAATTAATGTATTTTTAGAAAACCATTGAAGAATATGAACTATCAAATAAATATTTACATGGAACTACCGATCTCTTTACTTAATTAAACCCAAATGAAATAGAAGTCCTACTAAAATGTAGCTTATGTTTTTTTTCTGAAAAAGAGTTTCTTTATAAAATTACGTTGAACAAGCAATGTTCTTCAGAACTATGATCTTGTTCACTATTATTATGATTGTAAAATGTTTTGTTGTTATCAACATTGAATATTGGCTAACGTTGAAATCTAGAGTTTGAATTTTAGTATAAAAATCAATACTGTTATCTCCAGCTGATGAGTTCAAAATAGGACGAAACAGCTGTCGTGAATCCCAATAATATTTAATTATTTAACTTTCTTCAAAACTTGTGACCAAATGACAATATCAAAAGGATCAGTTCAGCATGCACATAAAAACTGATCAATTGTAGCACTTAACAGAAAATCATAAACTGTGACAAATGTAGTTGCCTTATTTACATTTTAATGGGAGGTCAAAAGTTAACTGCATAAAATCAACTTATATTTTCCTGTATGTTCACTAGTGTAATTTACATAATTATAAGACATGTAGAGAATTACGATATTTGCTTATGTATAAATCAAACGTTTATCACTTTTTATAACTACTTCCTTAATCTGTTTACTAATTTGATTAATAAATAACAGGTATACAACAATCGAATATAACATTAAAAGACAATTGATATCGCTTAGATTAATGAATTAAGACCTGAATTCCTTATACACGTTACCAGTGAATCCAAACGTCTTTATCGTTTAATGTCCAACTGATTTATTGTGAAGTAGATTCAATGAATTCTCAAATCAAATAGCTGATCCATAAAATAAAAATAACCATTAAATAAGATTTATAGCTGAAGTTGAAATATTTAGTTTATATAATAATAATAATAATAATAATAATAATAATAATAATAATAATAATGGTATTAATAATAATAAGTAGTCATTCACTCTATCTCTAATTAATTTCAACTTGTATTTGTCTTTTAGATATACTTGTCATATGCAATTTTTAGTGCTTGTTTGCCTTTTTACATTTTTTAAAGAGGAATTCCAACATGATCATTACCTAATTCATATTCGGTTATATTAAACGATGATGATGATGATAAATTACAGAATTTTGGCTAAATTTCATATTTCGTCTTTATAAAAAAAATTTTTTTAAGTTCAGTTTGTTTGATTTTTCAATAATAATGTAGTGAACAAGACTAAAGATGAACACGAAGTTACAAAATCTTCTGGTACGCAACCTTCTTGTAGTGGTGATCATAGTCAACCGCGACTCGACGCCAGACTACAATTGGTGAACCCAAAAATACGAACACTTTTCAATCGAGGCCAAATCTTCCAAAGAAGCCAATTTCGGCGAGTCTATTACTTATCTATCCACGTCTGTTGCACATTTTCATATTGATATTTTCCAGTATCTAATATTCTGGCAACAACCTGAAATGACGGATAACGATAAGAATCGTATTAATATAATAGACTCTGATTTACAGGTTATCCATTTTCGACCTGCATCTTTTATCCTCCATGACCCGGAAGTTTGGTTCGCTGCATTGGAGTCTCAGTTCGAGACCCGTCGCATTACGAGCCAACCGCAAAAATATGCCTACGCTCTGGAATCTTTATCAGGGGATCACATAGTCGCTGTCCGTCAGGTCGTCCTCAACCCCAATGTGCCTAACGTTTATGGTCGTCTCAAAGAGGAGGTCCTCAAACATTTCCTCCCATCGAGGGAGGAACGGCTGAGGACATTATTAGCACTTCGCCCGCAGGGTGATGCTAAGCCGAGCCACTACTTCACGCACCTACAATCCCTTGCAGAACCTATGGCAGCTAGTTCCGAAATTGTTAAGGAATTGTGGCTTGAATCGTTACCAGCACACATCCAACAGAAGATCACGGCCCTGCTCGAGGACGCACCACTCAATCAGGTGGCATTCATAGCAGACAAAATAGTGGCAAGGACTGGCAACCGAGACAACTACTTAGTTGCCTCAACGTCAAGTTCGAACGTGGATATCGACGCTAGTCACTTCCCGGATGAAGGTTATAAGAGTGGTTGTATTCATACATGTCCTAATTTTCGAGACCGTTGCAACATACCCGAACCCTACGTCCTCAAGCCAGTTCACGCTCTCGGAAAGCCACAACCACTCGCCCAACGAGGACATCTTCCAAGCCACGCCAAAAGGCGGCTTCGAAAGCGAGTGGAGGTTGATGCTGGTTTCACCGCTCCTTCGGGTCCGGTGCCCGCCGTCATTGAGCCCCGTGCTCATACAAGGCGGGGAACCCCCAAGGAACTGAAGGCATTTCTCGGTTTGGCTAACTTCCATCGACGTTTCATCCCACACGCGACAGAACGGTTACGACCATTAACCGATTTACTTCGCGGTAATCCACGCCTAGTATAGCGGTTGATGCATCAGATTTGCTATAGAAGCCGTTATGCACCAGAACATTTCCGGTAGTTGGCAACCTCTCGAATTTTTCTCACGACTCCTTACTCCCACGGAGACGAGTTATAACGCTTTTGGTCGAGAAGTGCTAGCACCCTACTGTGCCATCAAACATTTTCGACACGCAGTAGAAGGTCGCAATTTAATTTTACTCAACGACCACAAGCCTTTAACGTATGCACTGCATACCAAGACTGACCGCTACTCACCACGAGAATGCAGACATTTGAACTACGTCTCTCCGTTCACGACTGACCTTGGTCACATTAAAGGCGAGTCGAACTATGTTGCTGATACTCTGTCACGTATCCAAGTGAATGCAGTTACCTTACCGGTGCTCGATCTTCCTGCCATGGCTGCCGCCCAAGCAAACGATCCCTTTTGTACAGAAACATCACAATCTACATCCCTTCAGTGCCACGAAGTACCCCTAGCTACCAGCTCAGGTACTATCCTTTGTGATACTTCTACTGGTCTTCCCCGACTCATCGTACCCCTGCTTACCGTTGTCTCGTCTTCGATGCCCTTCATAGACTGTCTCATCCAGGTATCGCAGCTACATTACGTCTCATCACTGCACGATACGTCTGGCCGTTCATGAATAAAGATGTCCATATGTAGGTAAAGCAATGCTTACAGTGTCAACGATCAAAATTGTACAGGCACGTAGCTGCCTCCATTGGCACGTTTGCTTCGCCTAAGGCTCGCTTCGGTTACGTTCATATAGACATTGTGGGACCATTGCCACCATCGCACGGGTATGATTACATACTCACGTGGATCGACCGTTTTACAAGATGGCCAGAAGCTATACCCACCACGTACATTACGGCGTAGACAGTTGCCCACCGCTTCGTAGAACGATGGATAGCACTGTACGGTTGTCCCTCAACTATCACAACCAACAACAATTCGAGTCCGCATTATTCTCCTCTCTTACCCGGCTGCTTGGTGCGGAACACATACGCAATACCGCTTACAACCCAGCTTCAAATGGTTTAGTTGAAAGGTTTCATCGCCAACTTAGAAGTGCTCTGCGATCACACGAAAACGACAATTGGTACGGAACTTTACCGCTCGTCGTCTTAGGTATCAGAACGAGCTTGAAGGCAGATATTCAATGTTCCGCCGCTGAACTTGTATACGGCACGACATTGCGTCTGCCTGGGGAATTTTTCACATCACGGAGCAATAACGATTTCGGTAAATCAGACTACGTACATCGACTGACTGCATTTATGCCAACACTGTCTCCGGTGTCAACTCGTATACAATATCAACAGGTCGCTCTCCCTCGAGAGTTATCTACCTGTTCACATGTTTCCATATGAGTAGATTCGGTACGCAAACCTCTGGAACAGCCTTACGAAGGGCCTTTTCACGTGATTTCTTGTCACGAAAAGACCTTCAAGGTTGATCGACATGGCCGCGCCGAGCTCGTCAGCACTGATCGTCTCAAGCCAGAACACGTCGATGACAGTGCCCTACCTGATAGGTTGAGACTCAATCCTAGACCGATCAAACCTGCTAGTGGGATCTCTACATCTACCCCGGATACCACGCTAGATACATCAGAGACCTCTTTCTCACGTCTCGGTCAACTGCACGTGTCATCTGTACCACCTACGGGCGAGACTTCAGTCCCACGTCCAGATCAGCAGACCACGCCACCCTTAACTTCGGATGAGATTTCAGGCTCACGAAATACGAACGAGACTATCGTCTCACGTTCCAGTCGCCGAGTACGCCTACCTGTACGCTTTCGCGACTAACCGCACAATCAACAACGAATACGGTGTAGGACTATTTCTATACTACATACATGCTACACCTTTTCTCTTTTTCTTCGATTTTTTATCTTGGGCCCACGCCTCCGACCATCGCCCGTTTGGTACCGTCGACTTCAGTCAACCTTGGCGAAAGCTGGTCTGGCTAATCACGCTCTTGTCAATGCACTCAGTCGATGTTCTGGTTCCAAATATGTTTGGCATATATTTGGTCTTGCGCTTGGTTGTTATGGTCGCTTCTGGTTCCTTGGCTCAACGTGGTTTCGTCCTATGTCTGCAGAGTTTTCTGGTCCCCATCACTACGAATCCAATCCTCAGATCCTGGATACAAACCATTCTGGTGTTGTACGATAACTCGAGCAACAAATATAGCACGTTTCTCCTGATACCGCTCTACGTAAAAGACCTTCGATGGCAACTCGAGGATTAATGATCGCTTCCTGTTCCACCAACCCATTCTTTCTACAATCGCACGTTTGCTGATCAGTCCCACGAACAAAAGCGCTAAGTATCGAAAGTGTAAACCCTTTCTAGCGGGAGGCTCCTGTTGTGACCTACTTTTATTAGGAGAACGTGATTGGTTTAATGGAAACAATTATTATCATAACTAATTGTGCCAATGATTGTTTTACTGTACTTGTTTGTTTAACTGTACTAAAGACATTCATTATTCCGTTGATTGTGACTTTGCACTCACTTACGTTTGCCCAGTGATTCCGCTTGTATTCCTTTAACACGATCTCGGTATTCTTTTGATACCGCGAGATCGCCAACAAATATATCTCGTTACAACCTCCAATCGCCTTCGGATATCTGGTACGCAACCTTCTTGTAGTGGTGATAATAGTCAACCGCGACTCGACGCCACGCTACAATCTCCTAGTAAAATCCGAGAACTATGCAGTAAATGTTTCATTGCCCAAGACTTCATTGTTCCTTCAGTTCCCTATCAACCACTCCCTGTTCTCGTTTTCTTTTCTTCAATCTTCTTAACCTTCTGCCACCAGGTATTTCACTTTCGACTGGTGATACACACTACTTATATCTGTCGACATTTGTAACACATACCACAATTAACATTCATTGTTCATAGCCATGAATTACATCTTTAATTCACCATTCTATTTGTTTGATGATGAGATAAAGATAAATAAAACGATGGGTATTTTTTATAGAGTGAATTACATAATAATATTCTTTGTCAGGAAAGGATAAACAAACAATAATAATAGTCATAATAATAATAATAATAATAATAATAATAATAATAATAATAATAATAATAATAATGTATTTGTAATATCTTAATAAGTAGGACATTACACTTCTACTTTTTCCGAATTTGCATATAAAATCAGTTAAAGCGGTGTATGATATTTCCAATAACTATTAAACTGAGATTAAAAATATTAGAAATACTTGATAAACGTTTTTCAAGTTAGAGAGAATAGCTAATGGCTGAAACTTTTTGTATATTTATAAACGTTATCAGATTCAGTAGAAAAGAAGATTTAATTGAACGTCTAAGTGAAACCATTTTTCCGAACAGTTAAATACAATCAGTTGAACTCTCATACCATTAGCACAGATACAAATTAACTTTACACTTACAACGAAAACTACATTTTATACATTTGATCTAATCCACTCTAATAAATACACGTATTATTTCACCTTTGACCTAAATGACGATGATATTAGCAGGATTGGACTAGTTATGATTGCTTACAATTGATTGATGACTGGGTGGTGATCAATGTCTTGCTTGTTGCAGGTACACCTTGCTGACGAGTGCCAAGTAGCACGAAACCCGGGTCCAGGGTTTCCTGTTGACTACCTCCAACCACCATCTAAATAGTTATGATTGCATTAAACATTTTGGTTTGCTCCTCTGTGTTATTTATGCTTAAGTTAATGTGATTCTGATACTGTTTCTCTGAAGAAGCAACTAAGTCACAAAATATCAAAAATCTGGTCTCCTATTTGTTATTATTACAAATATATGGTTAATTTATTATTATACATAATCCATTCAGCGTTTAATTTATTTGAAATTATCAAATCAGACTTTGACAATTTATTAAATTTTGTCATTGTCGTTTTTAAATGAAAGTCATTCAGTTAAAAAACAGTGAATTAAATTGATAAATTATTTTGACCCAGAAAAGCTTATAAGCTTTATTTAGTGACGCATATCAATTTGCATGCGTCCGTCGTCGTTGTAACCGGTATACTTATGATGTTTACTTAAGCATAATAACCTTATTGGTACTTATACTGAAGACCAACCTTGTCATCTCTAATACTCTTTTTCATTTGTTTTGTCGTTTCTGTATACTCGATCTGTGCATTGATTTGCTCTTGTTCCTATCCTTCTTGAATCGTGCCCATAGTTTCTATAGAGATCCATTCTTTGCATTGGTGCTTTTTGAAGTCCAGTATCTCTAGGAATGTTCAAGTAATTACTTTTTTAAACCCCCCCCCAGCTATTTTCATAGTTGTTATCTCGTCTTCTAGTATATCTTGTAAAAACTTGAGCTATCTTAAACTGACTAAACATGTTATCATCTCAAAGAAAGGATGTATTAAACTTTTGTATTGCCCCTTGTCCAACTTACTAATACGTTTTTAGCTTGACCACCACTAGATAGTGACCTCATGTTATATCAGCTCATCTCTTTATGTATACACTTTTGGGGATAAATTTCTGACACCCTAAACCCATTTTGTAGAAAGCTCACAAATCTACAAGTCTCGTGCTATACTTGTTTCCCTTAATCCAATAGTATTCGTATACATCATAAATACAATAAACTTAAATCAATAGAAAAATAATGGATTGTACAATGTTGTTTCATAACAAAATTTAAAAAAAACTTTCATTACTAAATCCCAAATGTGTATTTTGTTATTTAAATAATTTATTCTATGATAATATATATCAGAATGGGTTTTGTGGAGATTTTTAGAAATTTCACAGGTTGAAATCATGAGTCAATTGAAGCTAAACCATCATAGAAAACCTGGAAACACTGGACGGCCGTTTCGTCGGCGAGCACTTAACCATTAGACCACTGAGCCGGCATCCAACGGTGTTAATGTCTAACTTCAACCAATCCACGAAGTTTCGTCACCGTACACCATTGTCTTCATTGAGCTGATATCTCACAACAGACCTGGTCGAACTCCACTGGTCACTGCTTCTCATTAGAACTTGATACTAGGACGAAACGGCCGTCCAGTCCGTCCAGGTTTTCCATGGTGGTCTAGCTTCAATTGACTCATGATAATATATATATCAAAAGAAGAAATCTTCTTACCCAAAAAAAGAATGATATATAATAAAATAAACAATTGTATAATGAATTGATTGTTTATTAAATGATAATAAATTGATTTCCTATTTTATAAGTTCAATAATGTTGCTTGATAACAAATTATGTACAAAATAGTTCCGGTGAATTTACTATTTATAGACCACACATAACTATATACAATTAAATGTATATGATGTGAATGATCAATAAATATTAAACAATATGCATTGTTTTAGTTAGCCTCATTCAAACATTGAATAAAAGCTGAATGTTAAAGATGGTATTCACCTGAGACTAGTTAGTTGATATGTTATATATAATTTAATATTCCAACTAATTTACATCATTTTCTATCAAGTTACAAACTTGATCTTGTACCTAATAAAATAGTTCATGTAATATTAAATATCAGCTTAAGTAGTATCATTTACTCTAGTAAGAATTATGTTTTCTCATTTTGTCAAAAATCAATTTAACGAAAGTTCATATTAGGCTGTTTGATGAATAAACTTATACGGCTTTTACGTTAGTAAATTAACATTATCAAAATAACGTATAACAATCTGTATAAATAGAGTATTAAATTAGTGTAGAATAAAAGTGATATAGCTATCAGTTGAATTCTATGTTCTGTAGTGGATTAACTTTGAAATGATTCCTAAGGATTCATTTATCGCTTGTTTTGATAACCATTATTACATAACACTCAGTGGTATATAAATTTCAAAAGACAATACAAATTGTTGAATACATTTTATTTTTGTACAACGTGGACCAATAAGCTACAAACACAAATATTATTACATGTACACAATTGCGAATGAGAGTGAACGTGAATAAGGCAACCCATGAGTGAGTGAGTGAGTGAGCGAGTGAGTGAATACAGAGGTGAATTGAGAGTCGAATAAAATATCATATGTACTGATGAAATTGAAGCACATATATGCAGGAAAGCGAAGAATCATTGAGCGATTCAAACAACTAACATTTAGGCTAGTTGGTGTTGTATGTTAGCTGTGACACGTGATCATTTATACACGTTCATACAGGCATGATAACAATAATGCAATGATATAGACAAATTGTTACTATTCTTATGACACTCTCTCTTAAAGAAGTTGAATAACAGGCTTGACAAAGTTTAACGTATACTAACTTAAGTGTGAGAGAGATGGTACGGTGGAATTCGTTGGCTGAATGAACCGTCATGTCAGGTACGACGTTATCCCCATGTTTTGAACCCAGCTTCAATAGCTTCAAAAACCATCGCGTTGTCTAC
The DNA here is from genome assembly GCA_944470205.2 of Schistosoma margrebowiei. NCBI lineage: Eukaryota > Metazoa > Platyhelminthes > Trematoda > Strigeidida > Schistosomatidae > Schistosoma > Schistosoma margrebowiei. The sequence goes on from OX104024.1 coordinate 50,151,569, forward strand.
TGAGCTATTAAGTCCAGTGCATACTAATTTGTATCACTTCGGCTATATGGAGGTAATATACATAGCATGTACATATGTCAACCATTATTGACCAAATTTCTGTCAAAAAATTAACAACGGGATAGGATAATTCAATTCACTTCAAATTGAATGGAAGAAATACTTAATTGTCTGTTTAATGTGTTACCTTCAACTGTAAATAAACTTTCCGAAATCATGAGTTCAATTCGAAAACATGAAATGAAGTCATTTCTTTGATGGCAATCTAAATATGAAATGCTGAAAGAGTGAAAGAAAGGAAGAGTTATAAACTTTGTTCGGTGTCCGATTAACTTAGTATGTATGTTATAAATCAATTTACATCATAGACTGGTTTTACTTGGATGAAGAGTGAACAACAGTAACCACTGAAAGGCTATTTAGTTCTCATCTAGAATCCGTCAATAACACAGAGATCGAAATTAATACTTCTAGATTAGAAGACATTCTAATTCACCTTCAGACTAATAAGATAGGATTCAATATTTTACACTTTTAACTTTAATCATTTCTTAGTATTTCACTACTTTTGTTCATATTTTACCTTAAGTTAGTTCACAAAGTTGATATTACAAAATCGAATGTAATTTTATTACATATCAATTCACTTATTTTCCATAAAGCACTATAATCAATCAATTTTAATGTCAGCATTGTGAATTTTTCCATTTTATAATCTAAATCTCCATATACATAGATCATAGTCCCATTATATTATCAATCATTTCTATCTTCTTTCAATCACATATACATAATGTAACTATAATAAATAATTATTCAAATGAAACATATTATGCAATATTTGAATAAACAAAAGACAACTAAAACGAACTGACTTATAAATTTCTGTCAATAATAAAGAAGTTTGAGAAATCTTAAATCATATTAGATAAAAATAAGATTTATTAAAGTAATAATGAATTAATATCAAATGGATTTTATGGATATTATAGTAACTTCAATGGTTAAGATCCTGAGTCAGTTGAAGCTTGACCACCATGGAAAACCTGAAAGCACTGAACAGCCGTCTCGTTCTATTATGGGACTCCTCAGCAGTGCGCGTTCATGACTTCGACCCCTGCGAGTCTCGAAACCAGGACCTACTGGTTTTGCACGCGAGCACTTGACCAATAGACCATTGAGCAGGCATCCAACGGTGTTAATGTCTAACTTCAACTAATACACGAAATCGAGCGACACATCCACCATTATCTTCAGTGAGTTACTATCTCACAACAGACCTGGTTGAACTCTACTGGTTACTACTTCTCACTAGAACTCCAGGATATACGTTGTGAAGCCAGTCACTAGTGAGCATATGTTGATTAATATCAGAGTAGTTTTGTGGATATTATAGTAATTTCAATGGTTAAGATCATGAGTCAGTTGAAGCTATAATAATGAATTATTAAGGATTTTTTGATATTCAATTAGACAAAATCAGTCAAAAAAACAATCATCATTATCCCTATCGTTACATTGTTTTTTTTTATTTTAGCACTTTATAACTAATCATTAATAGTATAAAATTATCGAAGTATTAAAAACAATAATTGATTGATTCATTACTTAGATAATTTATTGTATTCTATTCTTTAATGGATTGTTACTACCACTACTACTGTGGTATATGCTGCTGATGATGTTGATTGATATAAGTAATATGTAACACCAAACGAAAGTGAAATGCTTGTAGGCAATAAGTTGAGAAGATTAGAGAGAAGAAAACGAGAACAGAGAATGATTGATATGGAAATGAAGGAACAATGAAGTCTGAGACAATTGATTGACATTTTGCAAATGAATTATTTACTGTATGGTTCTTAGAAGTTACTAAGAGATTTAGTAACTTCGTAATCGAATATCATTTGTTTGTCCCTGCATGTGTTCTCGTTTACCACGCGTACTACTGTCTGCCTTGTGAAACGTGTCAGTGTAAGCCGTTCACATGATCAGTAGGGGAGTGTGTGTTTCATCCTGTTTGATTGACACTAGTCAACTCAGTGTGTCTGCATCTCAGTTGTTGAAGTTCTCATTGAGTTTAGCGTCCGTCTGCTGTTGATTCTGCCACTTTATAGGTGTATGTGACAAGTCATCACATCTTGAGCGGTAATTATATGACTGTATTATTTAATTAATTATATTAGTTGACCATCGACGCTCGATTGTGAGAAATGGTAGGTGTGTGTTCACACTATTGAGAAATAGATGAAATGGTAAAATACCATACAAATACTACTATTGTGATAGTAGTATATGATATTAGTCGTGAACAGAAGGTCTGGCAGCAGAGAGTCAGTCAGTCAGCTACAACGTAGGACCAGGCACATATATGCATCGGTCCAGGTTGCCATACCTCATTAGCACAGCAAGATGGAATTTGTATGAAAATGCAAGAAAAATGAAGTGTGAGTCATTTTGGGACAGTTAATGGACATTTTGCAAACTACGTATTTACTTTATGATTGTTAGATTTTATTAACTTGTCCTGTCATTTTGCATTAAATACATTCGAATGTCCCCACCCGTGTCCTGTTCACTACAGTACTACTACTCACCCTAATACTATTACAACTTTATCATTATTATTATAGTGATAGTAATGCGAAGAAACAGTAGCTATTCATACAAACAGTAATTGTTCTGTTGTCACTGTTAAATCTTCAAAAACATTCACCTACCACTGATCATACTGATTTTATATTAGTGTGAAGAACAAATTTTTAAGAATTATCACACTGGATCTGAATAATAGGAAAGGATGACGTTCACTGTTAGTATGATAAATGTTCAATGTACTTTATTTAATTGCTAATTTCTAATTGAATGTTAACTTTTTTCATGCTAATTAATATAGGATATGCTCTTTATCTTTAAAAGAAATCATTACTACTATTCTGAGGCCATGTATATCTTATTGTAATATTAACTTTTTTGGTAATTAGTTGTTACAACTTATTAGAAATGATCCAAAGAGTAGGAATATTTAAACATTGATTGTAATGTAATTTTCACAGATTGAAATCATGAGTCAGTTGAAGCTAGACGACCATTGAAAACCTGGAAGCACTGGACAGCCGTTTCGTCCTAGTGTGGGACTCCTCAGCAGTGCGCATCCACGACCCCGCACCACCCGGGGCTCGAACCCAGGACCTACTGGCTTTGCGGGCGAGCACTTAACCATTAGACCACTGAGCCGGCATCCAACGGTGTTAATGTCTAACTTCAACCAATCCACGAAGTTGCGCCACCGTACACCATTTTCTTCAGTGAGTTACTATCTCACAACAGACCTGGTTGAACTCCACTAGTAACGGCTTCTCACTAGAAATCCAGGAGTTTTTCCTGAAGTCAGTCACTAGTGAGCAGGTGATTATTACTATCAGAATGTGTTTTGTGGAGATTTTGGAAATTTTCACAGATTGAAATCATGAGTCATGTAATGTAATTGTATAAAACACTTAATCTAACCATTCCGTTTTTCTTACTCTATTAGTAGTATCTATTAATTGTTTGTCAGCTTAGTTTTGTCTTTATGAAATATCTTTAGTTTATTGGTTTAGGTGAATTATTGAACAAAAAGTGAGTTAGATGAGCGTTGCTTATTTTATAATCCTTATTTTTCTTGTATTTACCGTATTGTTTACTATTAGGATTTTAACTAAATGAAAAATAGAACAGTTCTGGAATGTTCTTTTATTATTCCATTGTTTTTTGGATGACGTAAAGCCTAATCAATGACATGCATAAATAGATGACTAGGACTAACTAATTATAAAATATAATTTATAAGTCTTTTGATTAGTTTATAAGAGTTAAGAACGTAAATTGAATATCTTAATGTATGTCTGTATTATAACTTTGATCTATTGAAATTTTACTAAATTGTTTAAATGGAATTTCATAAAATTAAATAACGTAAATTTCGGAACGTTAGTTTGTAGTCAGATTGAAAGTATCTGTAATCCTGGTAACGAATGTCAGTGAGACAATTGCTTATGTGCTTGTGACGATGAATGATCATATCACCTAGAGCAACTGTGAAATAGATGTCGTCTAGAATTTGATCATGACCGTTTTCTGTTTATCACGATTTAACGCGGCTACCTAATATCAATTGATTATTACTGATTATATGGCAATATACTTACTATTTGGCGTGGCGATCAGTTGAATGTTGACGTTTGACTGTTAGATTGTGTGATATACTTTCGTCCAAAAATTTAGAACAGAATATTGTAACATCTAGTCGTTGGTAGCATAAACTATAGATACATTGTTGTTGATTTATTTGTGAAGAATAAGATTTGTAATTTTCATCTAAGTGGTTCATTCAGCTGACGTGAAAATATTGCCATGACACTTAAAGTTGAAAGTGAATATGTGTTACGATCAGTGAACGCCTGGTATACAAATATAAATGCGGTAAACTAGCTTATTGATTTATGACAACAAAAACAATGAACTAAACGAAGATGATAGAATCCATTCAAGAGATTACTATTTACATATACTTCTTTTCTAATGTTAACAAACATGATTTCAAGAATCTAGTTAAGACCACTTCGGTAACTGAAATAATGTGCACAGTACCAACAATCTACGGTAATAGCTTCATAAAAATAACAATTTTGACCTTAAGCCTGTTCACACTGCATATACTTACATAACCCTGCCTGTTACTCCTCGTGGAGGAGAATGAGTTGCCTACTAAGATTCTCCAGCCATCATTCTTTTGATATCTGGCTCCTGTTCTAACTAATGTGTTCTTTGGTCTTCCTACTTGTTGTTTCATCTACCTCTTTTCATTTTACCTTCAAGATTCCATGTTAGCGCTTGCCTCATGATACAGTTTGATGATTTCTTTAATATATGCCCTATTCACCTTCAGCGTCTTTTCCCAGTTTCTTTATCAGCTGGAAGTTGACTTGTTCTCTCTCACAGAAGGCTGTTGCTGATGGTATCCAGCCAATGGATGTTGAGTATCTTGAGTAGACAACTGTTTATAAATACTTGTACGTTTCTGATGATGGTTGTAGTAGTTCTCCAGCTCCGTACAGTAGAACTGTCTTGACGTCCGTATGCAGTATTTTTAATTTGATTACCTGAAATTAAATGAATAACTATAACTTGTTATCCGCTGTATAAATAATTGAGATCATATATTATGATCTTATAGAAAGTTGCTGTAATATGACATTCATCAGTGACCGTAGCGCCCAATAAACTGAATACCGTGAGAAAGACACATTCTTTCGACGCAAAAACAAGCTCGGTTATAGGTATATACTTCTCATTATATATATCATTGAAGATCATTAGACTTGAAATTCCTCTATAAAACTAATTATTATCTTGTCAAACAGTGACAGTTAACTTGACGAACGATTTCAATACAAACTTTATTTCCATAAAACTAGTCACACAATTCATGAAGTGGAACTATGAAAATAAGATATATTCAAGTAAATTCATTTAACCGATTTAAGTTTCATATTCCATTCTAAGCAAACTCGTCTATACATAATAAAAAATAGTCTATAAACTCAAGCTGTAAAATAAATTAGATTGTCGCTGATAAGTTAAGACTTGTAAGAGAGAATAACAACTTACGTGAACACTTTAGTTTAATTACCATTAAAATTGAAATTTCTTTAGATAATTTGATTGTTTGAATGAAAGACATCACTGCTAAACAAACTTTTCAGGTTATTTAAAACTTTATATTTTATAGAGTACAGTGATAAAAATGTGTGGAAGTAACGATACTTTCTGCGCTTTCTTATTCACCTATCTCTCCTTCACTTCATGTTTTTATAAGTGAATAAGAAAGTGTAAGATAGAGTGAATTTTTGCAAATCTGAACCATACAAATATAAAAAGTCTCAATTCATCATTAACTTCTAGTCAGCTTAAAGTGAGCTACTTGTAGAAACAGATTGCGTTTTGCACTTGGGATTACCATGAAGTTAGTCCCAGTATCAAACTACAGTCTGATTAAATAACTGCAAATAATTGGTAAGAAGTTATTCAGCTTCACACTTAGTCTATGAACACTTGTAGTTATTACATCATCTTTATTGTTGAGTATGGTTATGGACATGTTTTCGATCGATTTCATTAACCTTTTGATTATGTAATCATTCAATGTTCAGCGGTTATTTTATCATCAAAATCGGGTCTCACTAAATAATTTAATTTTACATTATGCCATTGAAGAAAAGTTTCGTTATCTCATGTTAATAGATGGTTCTTGCTTAGTAGAGGATCAATTACATTTAATTGACGTTTTTATGATTACTTTCATCATCAAATAAATGTTAAGTGGAATCAAGTGAAATTTAGTTAACTGCTGTATATGTCAAGCATACAAAAACAAAATTACGGTCTACATTTACTTTGTCTCTTTTACTCTAACTACTTGTACATTATATATTTACCACCAACGTCTTCACTGCTAATTCGCTTAACACCACACATTATTTATTAAAATGATCAGAAATGCAATTCAACTGTGTACTATTATTTACCATACAAGAGATGTATAACTTTTTTTCCGACTTTTGAATACGTTTTATAACCAATTAACTAGTATACAACATGAACAAATAACAGTATTTAGAAGCGTAAAATGTTAGAGAATAAACTTTCGACTAAATAATAATATTATTACATTAGTTGAAATCATGAGTCAATTGAAAACCTGGAAGCACTGGACGACCGTTTCGTCCTAGTATGGGACTCCTCAGTAGTACGCATCCACGATCCGCCCCCACGAGCCTCGAACCCAGGACCCACTGGTTTCGCACGCGGGCGCTTAACCATTAGGCCACTGGGTGGAATCGTGGGTACGCATTGCTGAGGAGTCCAATGCTAGGACGAAACGGCCGTCTAGTGCTTCCAGGTTTTTCTTGATGGTCTAGCTTCAATTGACTCATGATTTCAACTATGGAAATTTCTAAAACCTCCGCAAAACCCCTTCTGATAATATTATTACTTTGTATAAGTGGAATAAAATATAATTATGAACCATGCGATCACATTGTAAATCGTCAAACAAACTAGAAACCATACAAAAGTTTTATTTAGAGAAATTGAATTTTGATTACCAAAACGTGTGAAGATGGAATAATAAATTTCAATTATTCATACATATTTAATGCACATATCTGATAAACAACTCAACCTTATTGTTAGAGAGATATACTCTTTCATACAAAATATTTTAATATGAACAATATGAATTCACTTTCGTTCCACTAATGTTTTTGTCATGATGGATCCGCCTATATAAAAGGATGATCCCGTGAGCGGGATCCCAAAATAAAAAATAAACGACCATCTAGGGCCTCCAGGTTTTCAATGATGGTCTAACATCAATCGGTTCATGATCTCAATCAAAAACCTAATAATTTCCACAACACCATACTGATAATTCCATTGTTTCGTCCATATTTTATAGTTCAGTGTAAAAAAGAACTATTTTCTTTGAAGGAATAAATGAATGAGTGAAAAAATGTATTAGAGAATTAATTAAAGAAATATCTTCGTTATTCTAAAATATCATGTCATCTAAATGATATTAACTGTGAATAATAATTTTAAAGAGTAATAGTATGTTAGACAACTACTAAAAACCTGATAGTACTAGACGGGTATTTCTTCCTACCGTGGGACTATTCAGCAGTGCACATCCACGATCCCGCTCGTAGGAATCGAACCCGAGACCTTCAGTATCACGCGTGAACTCAAAAACTCTAGACCATTGAGCCAACATCCGACTGTTTTAATGTTTAAATTCAATCAATCCGTGATATTGCACGACTATCTTACATTGTCTTCGGTGTTTAGTTGCTTCACATCCAGCTGAACTTCACAGATCACGGCTTCTCATTAAAACACCAGGAATTACCTATCGAAGCTAGTCACTAATGAGAACATGATGATTGTTAATAAGGTTCATGATTTTAATGCAACTCAACGATCTCTACAACCCTTTACTTTTAATAATATGCACTGAATCAAAACAAATGGCATTTTTACATAATGAGCAAATAAATTTGTTATAATATGTTTGAGCTACAATTCATTGTGTTATTTACGTAAGGACTTACGAAAACAGTTAATTTTACTTATCATCTGTCTAAATTATGATGATCTCAGAAATTCGATTATTTTTTGTGACTTTTTTAATTGATGAAATACAGACTGTACACCAACCGAAAAATCTATTAAAGTCATTTTTATCCCCATAACATTTGAACTACAATAACTTGATCACCTATTAGCACACATAAATAACGAGAAGATTCAGTTAGACAGTTTACAAACGAGAAAGATTGTATTATCTATACAGAAAAAACTTTATTATTTGACAACTTATTTGTATATTCATGGATTGTAAGCAAAATTTTAAAAAAAGATAGAATACAAGTGACATATTATGGGATCAAGTAATCATTAAAAGAAAAGTATACAAAATTTCTAGAATGTAAACTATAAGTGCAAAATGTAAAGTTGAGGAATCAAGACAAAGAGTAATATCAGAATGGGTTTTGTGGAGAATTTGAGAAATTTCACAGGTTGAAATCATGAGTCAGTTGAAGCTAGACCACCATTGAAAACCTGGAAGCACTGGACGGCCGTTTCGTCCTGGTATGGGACACCTCAGCAGTGCGCATCCACGATCCCGCACCACGCGGGATGGTGGTCTAGCTTCAGCTGACTCATGATTTCAACAAAGAGTAATCTTAGAAATATTTTTAATGTTAGGGAATGGTATATTTCAGTATTGCTAGTGCATTCTACCTTGGTGTAATCTGAGTACAATGTATTCAAAGACTAAAATTTCCCAGTACATTATTTTAAATAATCGAAGTTTATAATAGCGAAAAAGCCATAACCTACCTAACAAGGCAAAAAGCAATATATTGATTAATAAAACAATATCAGTTATCTTAAACAATATTGATTGGATGCGACAGCAAAATATTGTAATGAACGAAGACCCGAGTACGTATAGCCAAGTTCATTTCAGTACAAAATTACGGAGTTCTTTTATCAAATATGAAAACCCAATGTTTAGTACTTCATTTCGAACTCCTCCATCAATTGTCTCGAACTTCATAGTTCCTCCATTGCCATAACAATTAATCTTTGTTTTCGTTCTCTTCGATTTGATCATCCCAACATTCTTCTGCCAGGTTTTCCACTTTCTATTGGCGTTACATACCACTTAAATCGGCAGACATAAGCAGTATACACCACAATTTAATAAGTTAGATGATATAATTGGATCGACTACAATTATCAAACAAACAGTTTTAGTGGACCGTGGATCTGACTCCTATTTAGATCGTATGGATGTTTGCTATCGCCTATTCTCGTATATAATCGTCGACAGAAGTTGACAGAAGACGCAATTTATCTTATGTTATTAAAATAAAGTACTGAAAGAGAGAATTTACAATAATATCTCATGTTGGTTCGTTTTAGGGTAATAGGTTTTGGATTATGGTGCCAAATTCCTTTATCCATCTAGTTAAAAAACGTTTTGGCATTTTAGTTTATATCAGTTCGTGATGAAAACCTTAAATTTAATTTCTAACTCTAACCATCAACTGTAAATTATAATTCTAATTCCTCACATCGCTTTATAACTTCTATTTGGTCCTAGTTAGAAGGTAGACATTCTTAAGGTCACCTTATCGTCGCTAAAATACCGTCCATAAATTATGGTCTCATTGAAAAAAATAATTACTCTATAATTTATCGGAAATATTTCGTTTTGTTAACAGAATGTTTAATCTGTTTTTTTTTGTGATACACTAGTAACATCTGAAATTCTATTATTCAAATCCCAACAACATGATAGTTAACTAAGTTCTGTAATGCATATTGATAATGTTATGATAGTGGCGATTCTGTCTAAAGAACTATACACATGCACATACAAGGGTTGAGAAATGATGAGTGTGTTAAGATGGAATTTCCTAGCTGATTGCCTTGACAAAACTGATTGGATTTTGAAAAGAATAGACCTGAGCAGAATGGGAATATTTTGACAAATCACCCATAATATGAGATTCAAAATGTTATATTTTTATTTTATTTTTGTTCATAAGCCCTAATGAACTTATCTACAATAACAATGTCGTTGAACTGGATCACTTCAATGCTTCAACAAATTATCTTCATAGTTCACTTATCTGAATAATAGATAAGTAATGACATTTTGAAACAATGATGAATACATCAGGTTCAAAACAGTTCATCACTCCTTTAATACACTTGAATGTTCAGGCAATATGAACTAATGTATTACACAAATGAGATAAATTTCAGTAAATACATTTGTTGAGTAAACTTTATAGAATAAAATATAACAAACAAACCCTTAAACCATCCAGTTAATTTGATTAAGACACATTAAAAATAACATGTAAAGAGTACGAATCACCAAATAATGAAAAAAATGAAAGTATTATGACAGAATTATTAATGCTACACAAATCTTGCACTATTTCTATTCCATTCTAATGCTATATGTCAACGAGAGACTGATCAATTGCAGTCCTAAATAACAAAAAGAAGATACAAGTAAACAATACCAAATGAATTTAAAACTTCACCCCATTACTAAAGCAAGTGACTATCAGGACTCAGTAGCTAAGTAGATAACGCAATGGAGTTTGAAGCGAACAGTAGTGGATTCTAGTTCCAGAATGAACATCAACTCTGAAATGCAGGTAAATTCATCTGACGAGTCCCATGTAGGACGAAAGGAGTATCCTATATATTCCACTGTTAACCACTATTCGTCATTGTGTTGGGATATTCAGGAAAATATCCCAGAAATTATCCTATTAAGTCTAATGCTATTCTTGGACTTGGCGATGGTATTATTTACTTATTGGTCAGTACTTGTTTCACGTGTCATTTTCCTACTGGTCAATATTGTACAATGTTATTTTCTATTCTATGGTACGTTGTGGTCTGCTTGACTGATATATAAACAAAGTATGTTTGAAATATAATGATTCATATATCCGAGGCTGAGACTTGCGTTCTGGACTCAACTGCTGGGCTAGATAAGGAAGCGGGACCAATCAGAACCCTAGGCCATTCTACGTGTTTGTGTGTCTTTGGTCCGATCGATAATTCGCTACCCTCAAATCTGCCGTCACAGTTATAGCACATTGCTTATCCATTAGCATAATATTAAAAAAGATAGTTATTTTAACCAAATAAGCTTTCCATTCAACTGTATTCTAATGAAAATTTAAAAGATTCTACTATGAATGAAATAAACATTGTACGATGATTAAAAAAAAGAGGAAACACAAAACAAACTAATTCAACTAAATAAATATTTACAAATCATTCATGAGTGCCTATTTGTTTTCTTTTACTTTGAATGAAACGAAGAAAAAAATAATAATAAAAATAATCAATCATTATTTTTTTTCAACTCCTTTTATCATCAGGGGGAAAAAAGAGAGGATAAATAAAAACTATCATAGCAACATAGATAATAACAAATAAATAAACTAAAAATAAATCTATAACATACATAAACATAACGGTAAAATAGTTTCACAAAAGAGAGAACAAAGAGAAATGAGAATAAACAAATGTATCTTCAGGCAACTTTTATATAAAAAGCACAATTACTTTATATTAACCAACTATTTAATAATAATAATAATAGTAACCTCTTAAATGTATTGAATTGTATATGCTGAATATACAAATTAAGTTAAATAAACTGATCATGTGAGAGAGATTTATTTATTTATTTTATTCATAAATATTGAAAATTGAATGGTGAATATAAGATCTAAGAATAGAAAAAAGGGATAAAATTATTGAATAAACAATTTTCACCAATAAAAGAATAAATCTAATTTGATAAAATCTTCTAAAGTTTCCTTGATGCCAACATTCAGAATAATAATAATAATAATAATAATAATAATAATAATACCAATAATACCAGTAATAGTAATAGTAAAAGTAATAATAATGATAAAAGGCATGATAGAAGAGAGGATGTTATCTTACCCATCTAATATTCTATAATAAAAAAACAGTTTTCTACTAAAAAGAGCAAAAGATAGTAAGAAAAGTGTTAAATTTATACAGAGAAATTTAAATGAATCAATCACTGAACAAGATTAGATTAAATTTCATTTGAAAGATAGATTTATGCTAAGTTTTTTTTTCAAAAAGAAAAACATCTTTTAATTAAATTGATCAATATATATATATATATATATATATATATATATATATATATATATATATATATATATATATATATATATATATATATATATATATATTGACTGATGAATAGCAACCATAGGTTATGTTAGCATCTCTCTGCGCCAATTGAAGGATTGACTTATTTTTAATGGCTGATGTGTGATCCAGCTAAGTGAATAGTCAAAAATAAGTCAACTAATAGCTAGTGTTTTGTGAAAGATTCAAAGAGGATTTTTACAATAATGGGATTTCAAGATCGGACCCGATTAACAATGACAACATGTCAAGGGACTTAGAACTATAGATATTTTTATTTGACGTACGAGTTACAACGAGAAATAAAACAATAATTACTGTCATGGATGTGGTCTTTGGGATCGTACTTTTTATATCAGTAACTAGTGTGGCCATCTCAAGGTAATAACTCTATAATCAGATAATGTGAAAGAAGCTAAGCTTATTAAACTAAGCTATAGTAACAGGTTAAAGATATAAAATTGGAATGGTCATCGTGTAACGGGATGACCAGGTTTGGAGAGATAGAACAGACAATAGTAAGGAAATCATGATTCAAAACATAGTAGTGAGGTTTACGACAGAACTATAAGACTGAATCAGTGATTCTTTACTCATGGTGCTAAGTAAATGACAAGACATTTAAAGTAGGAAGGATGAGCAGGTGTTTTTATGCAAATACTACCCACTCGTTAGAAGTTGAGATGTGTGAGGTTGCTCACTGCCCTTCGGTGTGAATGTAGTTTGCGTGTGTGATTTTTTTTCTCCTGTTATAGGTGTTGGCCTCGACAGTCCAGTTCAAGACTCAGTATCGATGAAGGTGGTCTAAAATTCCCTCCTTTGTGGGGAGTGTAAATAAAGTCGGTGTGCTGGGATTTGGGTTTTTTGTCACCCTGAAATCCCGTTGGTTGGTCGAACATAATTTTGTTGGTGGTTGTTGAGGACTGCTGTGTTTCAGAGTAGAATGCAACTCTGAGAACTCTGTTTTCCAACTTAACCTTTAAAGACTTTTCACTATTCGCTATTTCTCAGTTGTGCTGTTCAGTCATTATACGTGTTATCTTTATCATATCCACTTGAACTTGAGTTTTTTGAAAATATCATTTACTGAGGTTGACATTCTTTTCAAATTCATTCAGTCTCTGGAAGAACGGATAGAAATAGTACTCTCAAACAAACTCTAATATTTCTGGTTAGCCACAACGATAGTTTCAGGAGGTTAGCTAGACATGGAGATAATTTTCACTAAGAGCTAAGATCCCATCTGATAGTTGGTAGGAAATCCTAGACAAAAGCTATTGCTATTCAGTTCACATCGTGGAGTGGTTCACGTGGCCTTGAGGGAACTGATATTCTTCGGGTTCAAACCCACGTTATTGCCCAAATAGTTTAATACTAACATCACATACGATGAAGCTGGGAGACGCGAGTTCGAGATCACCAGTTAGTATCATTTCCATCAAAATAACAAATACGCCTTACTGAACAGTGCCAATCAGTACAAATATAAATCCAAAGTTTCATGTTGACTATCACGGATTAACTTACATCCCAACATAGTGCACGTAAACTTCAGTTATTAGAGCTAGTTGCCACATTTCAACTTGCTTGATATAATTCGATTAATACAACAAGACTAGAAAAATATAGCATTAATTATTCATCAGATGTAAACTGTTAACAACTGACGAAATAATTTAATCATGAATTGATTGAAGCCAAAATAACATACATCTGTTTTTGACTCCAATATGATTTAAAGTTTTCATTTTCAACGTAATACCTAAATCTCCTAAAATTTGTTCTTTAATGAAACTATAGATATCAGTTAATTTGTTTCTGTAATCTAATCTAATCTAACTTACTAGTATAGGGGTTGTGGAGATTATTAAGTTTTTGATTGAGATCATGAATCGATTGATGTTAGACCACCTTTGGAAACCTGGAAGCACTGAAAGGCTGTTTCATCCGGCTCGCGGGATTCGAACCCAGGGCCCTCGATCTCGTACATAATTTAACTTACCAAACTATATATCTAAATAATCTTATTAAACTACACAACACTTGGAAATGATTATCTTTTAGAAACTATAAACGGATTTTCAAAATGTTTAGTAGATATTTAATCATACAATCAGTCACTGTTAAAGAATCTAATTTTTCTTTACATTCGCTGAATAAATGAATGAATGAAGGATACAATGGTGAATGGAATAAATTTGCATTATTTGATATGCATATATATACATATATAAGGAAGGCCTTGAGGAAAGTTTCTAAATTCTAAGAATAGTTTTCAAGACCAACTGATTTCAGTTATAAAGTTATTGGCAATAAATAAACGTTGGTTAGATTTTTTAATTTTCTTTTTTTTTACATTTTTTCAAGGATTGATTTATTAATCGCTTCTAAAATCTTCGACTGATAAACGCCCTAATGAAAAAAAAGATAAAGAAAATACATAGAAAAAACTGTATTTGGAGATTAGATTATAAACATAAAATAAGGGCGTTTATAAAATTATTGATGATATTGAAGTTCTAGAAGTTTTAGAAAATTATAATATCACTAGTAGTAAGTTCATTCACCGTTTAGCCTGAAAAACTTTCCTCAGAAGCTCCTAAAGAACTCTTGTTGATTAAAGTATGTTCCTTAATTTTTTTTACTCACTTTTGGAAAATTGTTTTGAACCAATATTGATAACTTAAATTCACTTGATGATGTTTTACTTGTACCTGTAGTGAAGCAGAACACAGGTGAGGACAAGCGAATTATATCTGGCATGAAATTACAGAGTTATTTGGTAAAATAGGAAAACCATATTATAATACTTAATTTGCAAAATGTTCAATAATTGTCTCAAACTTCATTGTTCTTGCATTTCCATACTAATTGCTTTCTATTCCCGCTCTTCCTATCTTGATCATCCCCATCTTCTGCTGCCAGACATTACATTCCTGACTCGCGTCATATACTACTTATATCAATATATGTAGCACGCACCACATATCTTCTCATTGCCATTTAGGACTGCAATTGATCAGTCTCATGTTGGCATATGTGCAACGTGTGCGGATTGCCTCGGTGTAGCCTTGAGTCACAAGTTTTTTAAGTGATGGTATTTGAAGCGAACAGTACTGGGTTCGAGCCCTGGGGTGAACATCAACTCAGCGATGAAGGTACATCCAGCTGACAAGTCCCAAATAGGACGAAACGCACGTCCTAAATTCCACTGCTAGCCACTATCCATCTTTGCTTAAAATATTGATAACTAAAAAGAACTTTCTTTCATAAGTCAATTATGAAACTCATAATTTCAATGGACATCGTTTATTATTTATCAACCTAACAAACAATACTGAAGTTTATGGAGATTAAATAGAATAGTTCCAATCAAAATCAAAGACATTAGAATAAAATAACACGTAACCTGAAATTCTTAATTTTAGTCACTAGGGTAGTTGTAGATTTACACAATTTATATGTTAACAACAAATCACTATTAGATGTAATAAATCCTGGATGTAAGCCACCTACGAAGAAGATATAAAAACTAATATAAAAAGAAAAACATTGCATCAACCTGATGATTAATTGCTATTCAATAAACAAATACTTCCTTTTTCCTGATACACATAAATGTATGAAACATTCGCACGTAAAAACATTGATTTATTATGTTTATATTTGAAAATTACAAAAAGAATATTATTTTCATTATAAGGAATTTCATTTTAGAAGTGGTACAAATTCTAATAATTCACAGGTTGAAATCATGAGACAATTGAAGCTAGACCACCATAGAAAACCTGGAAGCACTGGACGGCCGTTTCGTCCTAGTATGGGACCCCTCGGCAGTGCGCATTCACGATCCCGCACCACGCGGGGCTCGAACCCAGGACCTACTGGCACTGGACAGTGCTTCCAGGTTTTCCATGGTGGTCTAGCTTCAATCGATCCATGATTTCAACCTGTAAAATTTCTAAAACTCTCCACAAAACCCATTCTTCTAATAATTCACTTATCATTTCCTTAATATTTTATTAGTGTTGTTTCTATTTATAGCTGTCTGCATGACTTCCGTTTAGCTTCATTGAATAAGAGTGAACGGATGGATGTGTATATTTGTGTAAATGTGTATGTAGATCTGTTTTGTATATGTCTAAAAGAGAGTATAACGGAAACTACCAATTTTTTTCATTTGCTGAGTCAAAGAAAGGAAATGAGATTCCTTATAATAGAAGGGGAAAAATATTCGATAACCATACAACTTATTTACATAACAATAAATTAAAATTTAAAATCGTACAAGTAGTAGAAACATGTTTGTCCCAGAGTGAATATCAACTCCGAAATGCAGGTACATCCAGCTGACGAGTCCCAAGTAGAACGAAACGCACAACTTGGATTCCAGTACTAGCCACTATTCATAATTGCTTACAAAAAGTTTTTGAATGAAGGCAATATCAAGTATGCACAGTA
This sequence comes from Schistosoma margrebowiei, assembly GCA_944470205.2. NCBI lineage: Eukaryota > Metazoa > Platyhelminthes > Trematoda > Strigeidida > Schistosomatidae > Schistosoma > Schistosoma margrebowiei. The sequence goes on from OX104024.1 coordinate 50,168,372, forward strand.
TGCACATATGTCAATAACAGACTGGTCAATTGTAGTCTTAAACCTCAATGGGAAGATACAAGCCAAACAATAACAAGTGAATTAGAATAAATAGTTCGAAGTTCAGGAAAAGAATTTCATGGATATTGTCTTTTTTTTCTTTTTCTGAACTAAATGCTTTGATCGTAGTTGTAAATAATATTATTAAACTATGTGAGTAATATAAATTTAATTACAGTATTATCCTTGAAGACATGCCAAATGATTAGAGAATGTTTCTTTTTTTCTATGTTCAAAGGTATATTCAGAATGTATTGATTATTGATAGTGTTTAAAATGACCTTAGTTTTCTTTTTTAATATTATCGTGATATAATGATATGTTAATTTTCGATGATTAAAAGTAGTATAATTATGATCATTTCATAGTTTAGTACATTTTATTGTTTAAATAATCATTAAAAAGCTTCATTTGAACACTTTATTCAATTAACTTTTAATAATTTATACATTAACTACTGATCAACATAAAACAGTGTTTTATTAATGAAGCCAGTGTAAATAATTATCGATTTTCATCCCATTACTTAACATTCTTAATCGGTATAGTCGTTTGTTAGAAGTTAATATTCACTATAAACTGTGATTAGATAGTGAACCATTGCGAAAACAGATAGCTTTGACAATTGATTCGTTAGAGTACTATGTAGTTACGACTTTATATGAAATCTAATCTAGCGCTTTTAAACTACATGCTCTAGAATATGTTCTATCTCAAAGTCTGACCTGATAAAAGACTCAAAATTAGATTTTTACTGATTCTCTCATAATTACAAAATGAACAATTATCAAAAGTGTATTATCTCAATATCTACATTTCTACTTGTGAGGTATTATCTGAATCTAATTTTGATTGATGAATATAAACCATTTGTCCAACTTAAAATAATCCATATGCCCATTCAGTAATATTTACGCTACAACGAATAATTCGTTTTGATGTGTTAAATATTACTCCATCGGTAGTAGTTACTTGTGTTGAATAAATTTCAAATGAAAATTATAGATTTAATTTAAACGCTTAAAATCATTAATTTTCTCGTTAACTAAGATTCACCTACTCATTCTGTCATAAGTTATTTATTCGATTTGAATAAATTACTTTTTGATGACGGGAAAAACTTCGGAAATCGAATTTTTTTTTTAAAAAGTAACAGTGACGGTCTCCATGAGGTATTTCCTGTAATTCTAGTAAAAAGCAATGACCAATGGAGTTCAACCGGATCTGTTGTGAGATTGTAACTCATTGATGGTAATGGTGGACAGCGGTACAACTTTGTAAATTGGTTGAAGTAAAACACTCACACCGTTGGATGCCGGCTCAATGATCTGGTGATTAAGCGTTCGCGCACAAGACTGGTAGGTCCTGGGTTCGGATCTCACAAAGCGGGATCGTAGATGCGTACAGCTAAGGATAAAACGGTCATCCAATGTCTCCAAGTTTTCCATAATGATCTAGGTTCAACTGATTTATGAATTTAACTATTAAATTAATAATAAAATATTTTGTTTAATTATGTGTTGTTAACATATACAGAAAAAATTATTCGTCAGAATGACCTTCCAATTATTTCTTATCACACGATCAATTCATATAGTCAAATATTTAATGACTTAATACTTCACTTTGTTTTGTATGTCTAGAAAAATATATTTACATATATATTTAAGGAAAAGTACACCTTATGAAAAAGGGTAACATAATTACTTTCTGTAAATAATATATCACTTATGTATACAAATATAGTCATAGGAAACAAAAATAAGATTGAATGAGCATTTAAATAGATTTGTTTCCTCATTGAAATTCAGAACAACAACAGCAGTAGGAATAATTGATAGGATACACATCTGTGAATCTATAATGTGTCCATGTTCTACTGTTCTCAATTTGTTTTGCTATATCAAACATTTTCGGGAATTTTTCAGTTCACTAATTGGATAAGTGCTATATATAAGGTCAGAATTTTTTTGTTTACTGAAGATTTCATTTTAAGCTCTTACATTTACTTTATTTCATTTTCTCATTTAGAAAATTGGGATGAGCTATTGTGTCAGGTTCATAAATGACATGTAAATAGATTTGAATGTTTAAAATGAAATTCTCAGACCTTAGTACATAAATCTCATTTTCGATTAATACTATCTAGTGTTTAAATTCATTTTGGTACTTAGTTACTGATCTTTTTACTCTTAATTTTGCATTCAGATTTTTAATCCACTAGACTGCTTGTTTATTATATAAATAAACCAACCCAGTCGACGGTTCCAATATTCCTCCTTATTAAAGCAAGAGATTTTTTTATAGAAGCCTCCGTGATTCAAAAATAAAGAAAATTAGTAATAAAAAGGTCTTCAATGTTCTTAATAAAAGTAACCATAAAAATACTTCATTTGAAAGTATTTCTCTAAATGTAAGCAATGATAGATAGTGGCTAGCAGTGGAATCCAGGGCGTGCGTTTCGTTCTATTTCGGACTCGTCAGCTGGATATACCTGCATCTCAGAGTTGATGTTCACTCTGTGATGCAGGCACATCCAGCTGACAATTTCCAAATAGAACGAAACGCACGTACTGGATTCCACTACTAGCCACTATCCATCATTGTTTACAAAAAGCTTGTGAGTTAAGGCAATATCGAGGCATACACACAGTATGCACGTATGTCGATAACAGACTGATCAATTGCAGTCTTAAACCTCAATGGGAAGATACAAGCAAAACAATACTAAGTGTATTTCTCTAAATATTGATTCTTTACAAATAGATTTTATATTTCAGCAGTTTATAAATTCCCATAGAATATTCAAAAATGAAGAATATTTGAGCGAACAATCGTTTTCAATAACTTCGTCATTAGGCTCTACAGTTATAAGTCCATAATTATGATATTTTACAAAGGCCAAAATTAAGGCATGTATTAATGAATTTAACAATATTATGTGTTAAAAATGGTGAACGTTTGCATCTGTTACGATACATACATATATACTTCCAAATTGTATTATTTGCAAATTAGAAAGGTCATTCAATAAAGGTCAGGATGATTCGGAGTAAAGTGTTCAGTCACAATAAGTATAATAGTATTATTGCAAAGATGAATTGTGTGAATAAAATGCATAGTAGGAGAATTTAAACTTGTCAATTGAGATAATAATAATAAGATTGTTGTGTGAATATAATATGTAATAAGGAGGGTGTTATCAAGGTAATTACGATAAACGAATTGGGAACGATGGATGTGAAGATTAAGATAGAGATAATCAAAAATAATGATAATAAGGAAAAAAATTAAATAAATAAAAATAAACGAAGGGGGTAAGAGGTTTATAATATCCAGTCTACGTATTCGGTGATCCAGTCGTAGGCCAAGGTAAACAAAGAGGCTGGATATATTTTTTCTGGATACATAAATTTGGTCTTCTGGAGTTGATCCAGATGGCCTCGGCTATGTAAAGCAGTCGTAATCTAACTCCTTGAGGTAGATATTGTGGAACTTGATATAAAACAGAGAAAGCTTCCTCTATTTTGATATGATGTTCACTATCTACCAAGTGAGAAAAAATGATGCTGTTAATTGATTTGGTAACTCCTTTTCTCAGTCATGCTGGTATATGTTCACGAACACGTAAGGATAAAGCCCTCTGAGTATGGCCTATGCAACTAAATCTACAGGAGCGGTTGAATTGGTATACACCCATGGAGCAGCCCATCTTCGGTAACCTATCCTTGATTAGTTGTGTGAGTACTGGTTTAGTTTAGATGCAAACGTGCATCAGTTTTAATACATAACATTGTCAAATTCATTAAAACATGCCTTATTTTTGGCCTTTGTAAAATATTATAATTAGTCTCTAAGATGTTTAAACCAGTTTAAAGATTCAAATTTATTAGAGATCATAGAAATTTAAAAAAAAAGTGTCAATATTGAATTTTTAAGGTTATCAGTAATTGATTAAAAATAGTATAGTTTGTGTTAGAATTGGTTATATGATCAATAGCTTAAATGATTATGATTAGTTTGATCAATTAATGATTTTCAATAATAATTTAAATCAATAACTATAAATTGAAATTAATGAAATTCGTGTACAAAAATGATTAAAACTAGAAAACAATTAAAATCAAGTGGTGGTGTCATTTTCTTATTGGTCAATATTGTACAATGTTATTTTCTATTTTATGGTACGATGTGGTCTGCTTGATTGGTATATAAACAGAGTATGTTTGAAATATAACGATTCATATCTCAGAGGCTGAGACTTACGTTTCTGGACTCAACTGGCTGGGCTAGACAGGGAAGTGGGATCAATTAAAACTGTAGGCCGTTCTTAAGTGTTTACGCATCTTTGGTCCGATTGATAATACGCTACCCTGTAATCTGCACTCATGTTATAACAAATACAAAACCTCAAGAAGACGGAAAAACATTTTAAAAGATGATAACTAGCAAAACTCTTACAATTTTCTGATTTGGAGTATAATATTAATAAATTCGTATGAACAATTAGTAGGTAATAGACAAACAAATAATCATAAGGAAACAGCATTGTTAATTGATTTGTTTTTGAGATCATGAACCGATCAATCTTAGACCACCATTGAAAACCTGAAAGTACAAGACGGCCGTTTCATCAAATTATGGAACTACTCAACAACGTGCATCCAGAATCCCTCAATCCTAAGACCTTCATTCGCTCGCAAATGCTTAATCTCTATACCACTGAACTGATAACCAAAAGTTTTAATAACTATTAACAATCAATCCAAGATATTGAGCGAGCATCTTCCATTTTCTTTGGTGGGCAGTTATTCACAGCACTTTGCTGATGACTAAGTTTTTCTTATTCAATGTCAAAAGGAATCTATTTGCCATAGACATTCATGAAACTGGTTGACATCGCTTAAAAGCATCAATTTACTCAATATTATACACTTCTCTTGTCAACAAGTTCTAGATAGCATGAAGCCTAAGTTTGATGCTTCCTGCTGATCACCTCCAATCACCTAACAACTTAACATAATATATGATATCGTGCCCTTTTTATTGGTGACCACAATGCCAATTGATGGATTAAGTTTAAACAGCTTGGAAGGACTACAGTAATATAATGTTAGTCAATACTCAGTGATTAATCAGTTGTATATATTAACCTTTAGAAATCATAGATATCAAAATGTATGTATTTCAAATCGAAATGATAAATGTAAATGTAACTAAGTTGCAACTAAGTGTTTGTATGAATTTGAGCAGCAAAACAATAGACAGGTAAAATTATCTTCTTTTGAATGTAGTGAGCATTGTTAAAATTCTTGCAATTCATTTATTTAACCTATGAAGCATTGAACTAACTGTCTTAAGATCAATGATCAGTCAGTGAGGAGTTTACGCTACTCCACTTCAGTGACTTATTTCATTTATTTCTTCAGAACCGAAGTGTCTTAGATCACATCTTACCTTAAATTTATGAAACTAAACAGTTTTAGTGATAATTTATCAAAGATCATAAAAGTAAACAGTTCAGTACTATTTGAAAATGCTTTTTCTTTCATGGATTAAAATTATATATTGAACTATAAAAATATTTTCTTCAAAGATGTAAGCTTTTTATAAATTTTGTTGATAGCACGATACCTTCTGAACATGTCGTCTGGGTTTTCGTAGTTCATATGTATTAAAATGGATTGGTTTTTTTATGTATGAATGATTATGTACTACAATTAGTGTTGGTTATTTAACATTCTTGATTTAATTGAATTCTACTTGATAAGAACTCATGATAATTTCAAAAATCTATGTGTAAATCTTCACTAGTGTGTATACGATAATTAAGTTGTAGACAAAGTTTTCATTCAATGAAGAAAAATATGGAAACCTTTAGTTCCTAACTGCTTTATTTTCATTATTGTCACTTGGAAATAAATATCAAAATACGCCAAGGGAGTACTAGATTAGTTGAGTTATAAATTAAATTAATCTTTAGAGAACCATGGTTATTTTAATAACGATATTAACACGAATGAATGTTATTACATAAGATTTGAAGCCTTAGACACATCGAGTGATTAGGTTTCGAATTGCGTTCACATTATTATTACTCTTATTATTATCCTTATCTCCTCTTACCCCATTTCCAGTCTAGTTGACCTTTTTATTTTTGTATACAAATGATCTTAACAAGTATATGTGTGGTCAGTTTATTTGAAATGTATTACGTTAATATATCACAATTCTAATAATCTTCGCCTTCTTATTACATTATCGAAAGTAAAATGTATTTACTAAGTTAAAATACAAAATTAGGTTGATCAAAACGATTGATATAGATTTTTAAAAGAAAATTGTTATCATTTATACGAATATTCGTCAAGATTAGAACGATTGGTTTGACAGTAAGTGAGCACCGAGTATAGAGAAGTCAGACAAGTTAGCTGGACGAAACGTTGGAATTAGTTAAATTTCAATCGCTGAGAATAGTTCAAATATAATTTTCACATAAAATTGTTATCAGTTTATCATTTTCATGGTAAATTCGATTTCTATTACCTCTATTCCAGTCTATCTGATCCCATTACTTTGACCTTATATACCATATGAATTAAATTGTATTTATTGTGTCAGTATTATCCTGTCACTTCTTAAAACATTTGTTAACCCTTTACATATAGTTTACGGTTATTACATAATCGAAATGCTTATTTTCAATTGTTAATTATTTTCTACATCAACCTATTTTTATATTACCGTTAGAACACTTTTAAAATAATCCTCAAATTTTTAATGGAACTTTACAATGAAATCTGATCAAAACTTTTCACCTGGACAACAAATCTTCATCAACTTCAAATCTTAAACATGAATAACCTCACTAATGACGGTATTTACTTCCATTATTCAAAGTTATCATTTTTGAATATGAAATATAATGTCAGTTATTTTTCATCCAGATTAATATACAGTTTGTATCTTACTTGAATTATAAATAACTAATGAAAATATGTAAACTATAAAATAATTTTAATCACCCTCATTAGAAACCTAAAAGCATTGGATGACTGTTTCACCCTAGTATGGTTTATGATTTCGATGAAATTGAACAATCTCCACAACATCATACTAACAATTATTGATAAGTCTTCTAATTGAACGCTAGATTCGATTTCCTAAGCTCTTCTAGTAACCGCTAGACTAAATCTACAAAGCAACATGAACACGAGATAAGAAGCACGAAATATGGAAGAAAACACTTTACTTCAAAATTCGATTATGTACACAAAATCTAAGGTATTTATAGCATTTTAGATGGCCTTGGGTTCCCAAAAAGTTCTGGAACGCTATTAAACATAGTAGCAGTACAGGTAATCATCCAATCAAAAACGCGACATGTAACTTTCATTTTCTAGATGATTCTGGCAAAACCCTTATTAAACCCTGATTGGATAAGAGGTTTTCTTAGCGTTTTCAGTGCCTTCTTTGCTTTCGTCAAGGAGTTTTCTGAATCTCACTAACAATTAAATCATTCTACTTTCATTTATTGAATTATTTTTTCTGGTTAGCGTTTTTTGGCGAGTTAGTTTTCTACGGGATCGAGTCGCTAACCACATGCTCAACCCTTCTCCTTTACCCGAGCCGGAGTTGGATCTGATTTACATGTGAAGGCAATGATCGACAAAGCAAGAGCAGCATATCTACAACTGAAATACATCTGGAACTCAAAAAAACTGTCAACCAACACCAAACTCACAATTATAAATACAAATGTCAAAACAGTTCTATTGTATAAGGCGGAAACCTGGAGAACTACGGAAAGCATTATCCAGAAAATACAAGTGTTTATTAACAGTTGTCTG